>CAJHNH020000286.1:176039-296472 GCA_905116865.2 Candidula unifasciata | reverse complement strand
TGAAGGTGTGTCGGCCCACGAACTGATACATGCTGCAGGAGATCGCAGATTATGGAGAGGCATGATTGCCTATGTCAGTCGGCAAGGCACCTGATGATGACAAGTAAGAAAATATACATCATTAAATCCAAAAAATTACCAGAGTGGGTTCCAGGACCCCAGTGTGGGGGGAGAGGAACACGAATGGCCTCCCTGCCTCCTTAACAATTAGGGGTTTCCTTCTAAGTCAGAGAGGCAAGAAACCAACAGTCTGCTTACAAATATGCCAGATCTGTATAATGATCTGCATTCAAAATTCAAGTTCTGGAACAAGTCTTAAGTTCAGAAGTGGATAAACAACCAAAACTTTCCAGTGGAGCATACAGCTGGTGAATGCAAAGAAGAAGAAGAAAAAGAAATCCATAAAAGTATTTTAATTATCTGCCTTTGATCTCATTCATAAATATTTTCTTCAGTCACAGATTTTGTAAGGCACACATTAGGTTTTAAGACACAATAAGATGAACATGTAGGGACTAGTAATAAAACTCACCTTACCAAATGATGACTGTGAATCTGCAACCATGACCAGACTGCAAGAACAGCAGGTTAAAGGGGTGAGGCAAGCAAAATCCCTATGCAAGAAGCTACAGAAGAATAACAAACCAACAGAGAACTGGTGTCGTCAGTCACTGCATATTGCGGGATAGACTGAGGAGAGGATCCAAGCACCCATGAGCATAATGGTTTGATGTGCAACAAATATAATCTGTTGACTACTAACTAATTAACTTATAAACTAACCTTATTCTTGAGGAGCCCCTTACTACCCAAAACTTCAGTGAAGATGTGCTTGCCAACATGTGAATCAACAGCACTCAGAGGGTCATCCAGAAAATATGTGTCAGCTCCACTATAAACAGCTCGAGCTAAAGACACACGCTGCTTCTGACCTCCTGAGAGGTTAATACCCTGTTTGATACAATAGAAAAAGAAAAAAAACATCACCATTGGCAACTTCAGCTTTGTGATTTATTAAATAGCATTGTAGTCATATATGTGTGAGAAAAGGTAAAGTCGGGTGATGTGAACCAGCGTCATTGCACACGGTTATAAACCATAAGTGCTCTGCCACCAGTATGGACAACTGATAGGAATTGTCCGCCTGTGTTGCCGTTCGCACATAACTCTGTAGCTACAGTGACATTCCTTCATTTACCCGAGATTATCACTCTGGTACCCATTTCCTAGAGGCTAGGTGAACCCAGGGAGCCATCCGGTTTTGATAACCGACGGTGGCTGCAGCAAATCGCAGCTGGATTTGAAAGTGAGCCTCTTATCGACTACACTTACGCGGCCCTGATACGTGTGAGAAAATAAAGAGGTGAGTCAAGGACCCTCTCTAAGTCACTTAAAAAGAAATCTAACACTTTTGCACACACAAAAAGGTCACAGAATATTCTTAGGACACCATGAATCAACTAGATGAAAATATTGACATTCTACAAGACATCAATATCAAAGGAAAAAACTGGCTTGTAAAGTAAATTTTGATACTTCAACCATACTGAACACCTTCATCTACACCAGTGCTCTCCAGAATGGGGGAGGGGGGCGTGAGGAAGTTCCAAGTGGGCGTCTAGCAATTTTAAAAATGTGTACATGTGTACTTGTAATAATCTGTTATACTAAAATTTTCCCTGTACTTGTAATATTCTGTTATACTAAAATTGTCCCTGTACTTGTAATAATCTGTTATACTAACATTTTCCCTGTACTTGTAATAATCTATTATACTAACATTTTCCCTGTACTTGTAATAATCTGTTATACTAACATTTTCCCTGTACTTGTAATAATCTGTTATACTAACATTTTCACTGTACTTGTAATAATCTGTTATACTAATATTTTCCTTGTACTTCTAATAATCTGTTATACTAACATTTTCCCTATACTTGTAATAATCCGTTATACTAACATTTTCCCTGTACTTGTAATAATCTGTTATACTAACATTTTCCCCATACTTGTAATGATCTGTTATACTAACATTTACCCGGTACTTGTAATATTCTGTTTTACTAATATTTTCCCCATACTTGTAATAATCTATTATACTAACATTTTCCCCTGTACTTGTAATAATCAGTTATACTAACATTTTCCCCTTACTTGTAATAATCAGTTATACTAACATTTTCCCCTGTACTTGTAATAATCAGTTATACTAACATTTTCCCCATACTTGTAATCATCTGTTATACTAACATTTTTCCCAGTTTAATCATTTATAAAATATATTTTAAACAATTTGGAGAAAAAGAAAGGTGATTTGGTTTTCATAAGCATTTCGTATATCTACCATTACAAACTGCTTATGAAAACCAAATCATCCTTGTTTAGTATATCCACCATTGGGGATAGAAAGGCAGAAGAAAGAAAGATATCCACCATTAAAAAATCTAATTAACATGATAACAGTGCATCCAATTATAGAATTATAGAATAAGAACATTATCCTCCTCTTTTTTAAACACACTTTGTTATGTTGAGGGGTTTGGGGGGGGGGGGGGGACAAGCAGCAATACTTGCTATACACTCAAGCAAGAGGCCATCTGAGAACCCACTGATTTACACCTTTAGAAATTTGTTGTAAGAGAAGGAGCACCTATGGGTATGCCTAGTGTGCTATGATGCTGATTCTTAAATCAGTGATCAGTCAAGAACGTTGTTTAGAAAGAAGAGTAAAGGAAGGAATGGTTCCTGGAAGAAAAGTCATGGGCTGATCAGTTTCATTGTGTTGGTAAAACCCTACTTACCATAGAAACTGTACTTCTCATAAATGTTCTCTCTTCACACATGTGATGTTTAATATGGCCAAAGTATTTCATTTTCTGAACAATGTTGCTGTTCATCAGCCAGTTTTATAAAATCACTCATGATGTATATGTTGAAGGGAGAATCTGAGCACCTATAGATGTGTCTGGTGTTGTTTGAAGATAACCCAACTCAAAACTCAAAGGATCACTTAGTCTGATTTCCTCTACACTCAAGTAGTCAACAGAACTCGGAAATCACAGGTGAGAGAGATCATTGTCTGGATCTTTTCTCCAGGGTATGCTGGTGTGTTGGGAAATTAACAGGCAGACAAACTCTGGCTCTGTACAACTTCATGCATGATAAGGCAGATGTGAATAAGGCCTTATAGAATGGTTGTGTGCAGTTCAAAGGAGCAAATGGATCATCACAGTCTGGTGAGAGTGATGCAGGGGATCTGGTCTTTACTTGATGCTCAGGGGAAAAGCAAGGCAGACATATACTCAGATTACTACTGGCACCATTGGTATTGGGACTCTGTGCTGGCTGCTGAAGTCAGGGATGGAGCACTTATGGGAATGCTCCAAGTGCTGTGAGGTCAGTTCTTGAATCAACTTAACAGAACACAAAAAAGCATGTGTATGAATGCACTTAATAATCTGTTGACCTTTTCCCCGATTTCAGTGACATCTTGGGCTGGCAGAATCTCAATGTCGGGCTGAAGAGCACAAGCTTGGATAACTCTGCTGTACTGGCTGTTGGAGAAAGCTTTTCCAAATGTAATGTTGTCTCTCAGAGTTGCATTTTGGATCCAAGCTTCTTGTGGAACATAGGCAATTGTATTCTGTGTTTCAATTGAAAAAAAAAAATAATTTAAAAACCATATGATTCCACAAAAACTAACTGGCTTTGCTGTTCCTGACAATATAATCATCTGAACACAAACAATAAAGCTTTACAAGAAAGAGATTCAACTATTTTCATTCCCATTTAGTGCACAATAAATAATAACATTTTAAATTTCTTAGCTAGTTCTGAAAAATGTTTTAACACAGAATTTAGAATTTAAAGTAATATCAGTACGAATATAAAGAACACAAACATATACAATAACTAAACCTTCACTGGTTGGTTAGTTGCATATACTTTACAGGACGTTGCAGAACCAACCTCAACAGCCCCTGGCTGTTGTGTGGTTTTTCTAGGCTAATTTACATCCAGTAGTTTGCCATTGCTTTCTGGATGGTTGGCTTTCTCGAAACCTCTGTCGAAACCAGCGCAAGGCGCATGGCACGCAGCTGGGATAGAACCCGGCATCTAGGCATTACGAAGGGTTAGCCACAGAGCTGACTAAACCTTCACTAATAAACAATAAATATCCATAATTGGTCATTAAAAAGTAATTCACAGAAATCAACATGATGTAATAAACTTGAACAGGCCAAATCATGTGATAGACTTCACAGACCAACATCATGTGGCAAGTAGTTGTATATAAAATGACCCTGGTGTTAACAAACCTTGAGAGTTACCCTGCCTTCCAGCTTCTCCATCTCCCCCAACATGGCCGACAAAAGGGATGACTTGCCAGCTCCCACTGTGCCCACAACTGCAGTCAATGAGCCCGGAGGTATTGATACATTTATACTGAGGATAATCACATAAAAATAGAACAATGAGTCTACCCTCTCCCATTCCCCACTCCTTTCTATTCTTTTACCATTGTTTGCATTAAAATATTTTAACGTAAACATTTTTTTTTCTAAAATATAATTTTAAGGAAACATTTTTGAGTCTGAAGTAGAACTGGTCAAGATAGTGTGGCAAGTGGATGTTTATTTATTCGGCTAACATCTAACCAGAATCAAATTCAGAAATCCTAGAGTAGAATATACTAGACTGAATATGGTAGTCTGGTTCAAATGTGACCTTTGTAGAAAGTTTGAAAACATTGTGATTGTTCCAGTAAACAGACAGTGGTTTATTTAGTACTTGTAGAAAAATGGAAAGATCTCACAAACCAACTAGAATGAATGGGATAGTACTATACATGAAGCAAACAGAAGGGTCCATTCCAGAGATCTCTTTCTGCCCTGATGTTGCGAGGAATTCCAGGAGTAGAGAACAGAAGTAGAAAGACGAAGTAGTAGTTAAAATAATATAGCAACTTTCCCACATTAAACATTTATAATATTCCTGGTCCCTACATAAAGATCTAAAGCAAGTTAAAGAATTCAACAATTTAGGAAGTGTATTTATGCAGGAAGGCAGAATAGAAAGGAAATTAGAAACAAGATGCCAAAAGACCAGCACACTTTTCTACCAACTGATGACATTGGTAAGACATTTACATATAAGTATGACCATCTGATAATACCTAATAAACAGCAATAATAAACAGCATATTCAAACCAACATTGTGCTTCCAGTGCACAACTTGGACATTATCAAAGTGGTGTAACACTTGTGAGTGAGACAGGATGTTATGGAAAAGATGCCAGCTTAACTGTTCAAGACTGAATGAGAAATGATACTCTCAGACATACAATGGAAACAACCTATTTCACCTAGCTTAATGAGAAGCAGAAAATCAAATGACTTGGTCATCTTATTAGATTCAGCCACAACAACTACCTAGATAAGCATTACATCTAAAAAGATCTGAGGTGAAAGCAAGAAGATGTGCCAGAAGAAGATCTATTGATGACTTTAAAGAGCTTCTACAGTGACACGGAAATGATAACAGCCAGTGCTGCCCATCAAGCAATGGATCACAAATTGATCCTTCCCATGGGAACTGATGATCATGATAATAAATTCTCAGTCTCTCTCAGCGGAAATCAAAGGGAAGAGAGTTTTTATGCTGACTTCCTGACTTCCTGTTAGCTGTATATACTTTACAGGACATTGTAGAACCAACCCAAGCAGTGTTTAGCTGTTTGTGATTTCACTAGATAATTTTATGCTCAGCAGTTTGCCAGTACTTGATGAACAGTCAGCTCTCTATTTCACTGTTGAAACCAATGCAAGGCAAGCTGCTGCCAAATTGTCTGCAGCTGTGATTAAATGATTAAACTTGGCACAATAGAATTACAAAGTGCATTTGCAATGCATAAGAGCTAGAGCCAAATGGCATCTACAAATATAACAATGGTTGAAAGATTAAGTAAGAAAACAGCAAGCCAAACTGACTTTCTGAGAGTTGGAAGCAGCAATGCCTTGTCCCAGGTAAATGTACCATTCTCAATCTTCACGGCCATTTCTGTAATTTTATAGAAAGATAAGACATTTAAGATCTTTGAAAACAAAGTACTTCATTTTCAAATAGCTTGAAATATTCATTAGGATGTTAAAAAATAGCCTGAAACATAAATATGAGTTTGTCACCATGTAACCTTTTACAATGGAACTTTTTTCACTAGTAATATTTAGAAATGATGATGATAATTAAACAATATACAAATGCCTTTCTCAAGTGCCTGGTCTGAAGCAAATATCAAAAGCACATATCTTCACATTCGTTTCTATTCCTATATCTTTCTGCTTTGCCTCTGGTAGAGTGTATAGAGAGTTTTGTGTTCCATGTCTGCTGACGCCATGACCTTGAAAACATTCAGTCCTTTCCCTTTCTTTAAAATTACCTTTTCCACGTGGCATTTGGAAGTCAAAGTAATTCCTAGAAATTTTAGTGAATTGTCTCTTTTTTATGTTACTGCCATTTATTGTGATGTCCAGCAACATATCTCTAACAATTATGTTATTTAAAAAACAACACAATACTGCCGCTTTATCTGGGTTGATGGCAAGCCTGTTTCCTCATACCCCTCACTGACTTTATCTATAGTGAACTGCAGTTCTCTAGATTTTTATTCCCGCTGTGTAGACTAAGACATCATCAGCAAAAGTCAAAATTCTCTGTACACCCATTGTCTCTATCCTGTTTGTCTATACTTTGAAAAGAATTAGGGAAATGGCGGAACCTTGTGGGAGACCAAGTATGATACTGCATGGTTCAGAACTCCATGAGCCTGGGTGAAAGACAGTCTGCCATTCATACAGGACTGCCTCAGTCCAACTGATGATCCAGGGACTGACCTCTACCTCTATAACTTTGTATAGTAAATCATCGTATCTCTTCACTCAGCCCATGACTGTGTGCCCCTCTTTCGCACAATTTCCTCCCTCAGATTTAGTTTGACTAACCATCTTCCAGTTTGCCTGTCTACAAGAGGCATAGTTTTTCATTTATTTATTTTACAAAATTTAGAGTGGTCTTGGTAACACACATTCTTTTCCTAATTCTGTCATTTGATATTTGTTTTGTTAAATTTGTTTACATATTTGAACAAGGTAATGTAGTTAGGAAGCACAATATCATCAGCTGACCAGTCAGAAGATGAGATCAATGACAGATGTAACAGAGAAAACCAACTCATTGGGTAAATGGCACCAGTACTGAGAAACAAACATATGTCAGTAGAAATCAAAAGAGCACCATGGCTCTTTCCAACCATCTGTTACCAAATCCTGACCTGCACAATGACAGAAAAAGAGAACAGAAAAATTACAAATGAAATGAGATTCCTGTGAATTGCTCCTTGCATAAGAAAAAGATACAAGACCAGAAACAATGAAATGAGATTCTTGTGAATTGCTCCTTGTATAAGAAAAAGAGACAAGACCAGAAACAATGAAATGAGATTCCTGTGAATTGCTCCTTGTATAAGAAAAAGAGACAAGATCAGAAACAATGAAATGAGATTTCTGTGAAGGGCTCCTTGTATAAGTGAAAGTGACAAGACCAGAAACAATGAAATGAGATTCCTGTGAAGGGCTTCTTGTATAAGAAAAAAGAGACAAGATCAGAAACAATGAAATGAGATTCCTGTGAAGGGCTCCTTGTATAAGAAAAAGAGACAAGATCAGAAACAATGAAATGAGATTCCTGTGAAGGGCTCCTTGTATAAGAAAAAGAGACAAGATCAGAAACAATGAAATCCAAAGGAAAATGGAGGAGCAGAAGTTCTGAACTTTATCAGAAAATAACAAATGAAATGGTTTGGTCATATAATGTGGATACCAACCACAAGCAATGATGTACAGACCAGGCAGGAAGTGAAGCAGAGGCTGACCATGCAAACAATGGGTAGAGGGAATAACAGAGTCCCTGGAAATCTCAGTTTAGGAAGGACACCAGCAGAAACTTTCCTGTAAATTATACTTCCCCTCAACACTGCAAGATACAAGAGGATCAAGATGAGATGAGATGAATGTATTATCTCAGTCAGTTCATTTTGTTGTTGTATTGTTTGCTGCTTGTTTCACTGTAGTTCTGCTGATGTATGCTAATTGCCTCAACTCCCTTTGTTTGTTTATTGTAAATAGTCCTGTAAAGCTGACATATATTTTATGTTCTTCCAGTCTTTATAGACTGGGTCTGCAGTCTCTATCAGAACAATCCTGGCTAAGAGATGAGGGAAAGGCCAAAAGTCACCCACCATTCATTACCTAGCTAGCATGGGCATGGTAGTACTGACAATAGCTAGTTAGTAAAAGGTTACATTTGTTTAAACCTTGAGGTGTACTGTGTAAATGGTGAAAGCTCTCACCCCACGTTTAAAGAGAGCACTTCGTGACAACCTACCTGGTCAGTATCATAGCCCCCCGTGTGGGTTCCGGGGCCCCATTGTGGGGAAAACAAGAATAGACCCACTGCCTCCCCAAAAGCATGTCGTAAGAGTCGACTAATTGGGGAGCTTCCTTTGAAGTCGGAGTGCATCTGCCGGAGAGGCAAGGAACCAACAGTCTGTATTCAAGAGAATGAGATCTGTAAAACTGATGCACACGCAACACTCAGGTTCTGAAGCAGGACTGCAGTTCAGTAGTGGACGAGCAACCAGAACCTTCCGCCAGAGTTTACAGCTGGTGAACGCGAAGAAGAAGAAGAAGAAGTATCATAGCAGCCCCTTTTTTCCTAAGACATCTTTTAGTTCTTGCACAAATGCTTTTATTCTGGATCTCTCTTTCTCTCTCTCTCTCTCTCTCTCTCTCTCTCTCTCTCTCTCTCTCTCTCTCTCTCTCTCTCTCTCTCTCTCTCTCTCTCCCTCTCTCTCTCCCTCTCTCCCTCTCTCTCTCTCTCTCTCTCTCTCTCTCTCTCTCTCTCTCTCTCTCTCTCTCTCTCTCTCTCTCTTTGTATCCCCATCCCTCTAAGCAACTTTATTACTGCTTCCTCATCTTCATAAAGACAGCCATCAGATGTGAAACGTATCTGTTATCTCACTGACAAGTACAATTGTTTAGGTAGCACAACAATTACCACAGTTTGGCATCATGGTATACAACGGTGGGGTCCAGATCTTGGCTATGAAGAAACTTGGACACTCTACCAATCGAAACCCCTGCCTGTCAAAACAAGAAACAACGGAATATACTTTCAATACATTGTGAGTGTGTTTCATGAAAAGCAATTAATTAATGTTAAACTTATGTGGAGTAACTAACAGGATTGCTTGAAGGAAGCTAATTAAAGCAGATCAATATATACAGCTATAAGGAAAAGGCAAGCACTGTACTTTCCTCATGTGATGGGGGGTGGGGGGGGGGGGGGGGGGGGGGGGGGGGGGGGGGCTTTGGAGAATATTGTTACAACTGGGGACATCAATGGCGGAAGAGGGAGATGTTGATGGATGGACTGCGACGGTGGTATGTAGGGATATCATTAGTGAAGTTGTGCTGGTTTAGTTTCAGTATGAGTAGTGTAGGTCTAGTACTGAAAATACTTAAAGTCAATTAAGTTGAGTTGAGTTTTAAGAGCCGACATCCTAGCACTCGAGACATTCCCATAAGCGCTTCGTTCCAACTGCGATGGTACCAATAACATTCTGACTGTAAGTGTGCCTTGTCTTTTGTGTGGAGTGTTAGTCAGATCCCCTAGTCACTCCCTATTGTGCCATTCTTTTCAAATCATGATAATGTAAGTGTGCCGCTGCACTGTTCACTCCATCGCAAGGAGCCTTGACAAACAACATGATTGGGATGATTGGGATGGTGGGGGGAGGGGGGGGAACGTCTAGTAATTTCCCCTGGTCCTTGGGGAGTAAGATTGGACGCCCGTGTGTATTGTTGCACACGTTAAAAAAATGCCTTGGCAGCTGGATATAAAAAATGAGGAGCCTAATGGTGCTGCCTGAGCAAAATTTTGATTTTAATATCTACCCAAAGTATTTCAGGATCCTCATCGATGCTATGGAGTTCATGCACTGCGCTGAGATTCTTCTGACTCAGGCTTATGGTTACTACCCTTGTGCTATGATGTTGATCCGTCATCTAATTCTATTCATGTAACATACTGCTTGCTATAATCTGACTACCACCACAATGGATGTCCTTGATAACAACAGCCTTCTAGACTTGTTTTATACCTTGCCCTTTTTGCAGCAGACCTAACGAACCCTTCTGAAGGAGTATGTCTTGATAACGAACCAAGTGTAAGTGACCTTCTGAAGCACTGACCAATCGTCCGACCCAAGGTAATACCTGTGTATGAAGTCGTAATTGTTCTGAGCATCAATATCCTAGCACATTGGTCCGACCCATACATGCTTCGTCCTCCAATACAGCAGCCATCCCAGTGTCTCCATTCTCAACATACCCAGCAGCAGCTGACTATCTTCTTTCTTTACCCTACAACTGGTGTCTAGTCTCAGATGTTGTTTATCCTTCCCAGTTAATGAGGACCCCTCTTTCATTTGTCATGAAACTATAATTGAGTTGTGCGAGTCCGGAGGTGACTTATAAGCCCAACACAGGCTCGGAAGGATCTAGGACAATAAGGGCAGGAAAAATTGTGGGTAAGTGGCCTGTTATACAGGTCTTTCTAGACTGCCTGAGCAGTGCAGGAGTCTCAGATAAGTACCAAAACATGGCCGTAATTAGCTTCCAATTCCATCCTCATACTGGTGGTAGTTGTTTAGAGGAGTAAGTCAGTCAGTCAGTAACTTAGTCAGTCAGTCAGTAAGTAAGTGAGTCAGCTAGTCAGTCAATAAGTCAGTAAGTTAGTGAGTCAGTCAGTCAGTGAGTTAGTCAGTAAGTCAGTCAGTTTTAGCCAGTCAGTCAGCATGTGAGCCAGTCAGTCAGTAAGTCAATCAGTGTTAGTCAGTGAGTAAGTCAGTAAATGACCCATTTTATGCCTGTACTTTTTTCTTCTTCGTGTTCACTAGCTGTAAACTCTGGTGGAAAGTTCTGGTTGTTCATCCACTTCTGGACTGCAGTCCTAATCTAGAACCTGAGTGTTACGAGTGCATCTGTTTTACAGACCTGACTCATTTGTATGCAGACTGCTGGTTCCTTGCCTCACAGGCAGATGTACTCTGACTTCGAAGGAAGCTCCCAATTAGTCGACTCTTTCGACATGCTTTTGGGTAGGCAGTGGGTCTGTTCTTGTTTTCCCTATAATAGGGTCCCAGAACCCACACGGGACATATGATGTGTTCGACATATGATGCTAGAACAGCGGTTCTCAATCTTCCTAATGCAATGACCTTTAAATACAGTTCCTATATTTTTTGGTGACCTCAACCATAAAATATTTTTGTTACTACTTCATAATTTCAGTGAATATATGTTTTTCGATGGTCTTAGGGGACCCTTGGATATGGTCATTTGACCCACAAAGGAGTGCTAGAATCATATTTTTGTAGACCAGTTAGCTTGAAGTGGAAGAGTAGAAAAGAAAAACAAATATAAAGATAAACAAGAAAGTAGATTGAAAAGGAGGATAAGCAGGCAGAGAAGAAGCAGACGGAAAAGAAGAGGTGTGTGAGAAAGAAGGAAAAGCAGAAGAAAAGAAAAAAAGCAGAAAAAGGGACAGGACGGGGAGGGGTGGGTTGGGGGGGGGGGGGGGGGGGGGGGGGGGGGGGGGGGGGGGGGGGGTTAAAATATAAAGAATATAAAGGAGACAAATATAAAGACTAAAAGAAGGATAGAGAAGGAGATGTGGTGGAGGAAAAAGGACACATGAAGAAGAAGAAAGGCAAAAAAGAAGAAGAAAAGAAGGAAGAGTAGAAGATGAAAAGCAAAAGGTAATACATTTACTAGCATACCTGGATAAGGAATGGAATGGCCATGGGTAAAAATGTCATTGGCTGGTTGAGAATGGAAAACAGTGTGAATGAGACAAAAGCTGTGGCTGGGTCCAGATATCCAATGTCTGATGCAGCAATGTACGTACCAAACGAGACCAGCTGAACCTGTTTGAACCAATACAATGTGATACAGCATACTGAAACATGTTTCATGAAACCAAAGTTGACATATGAAAGTATGTAATGTGGATGCTCTTCTTCTTTCATTCGCTTGAAATAGATTATCTATATCTGTGATTCTATCTCTAGTATGAACTTCACTGTCTGTTTAAATTCAATCAGCGACCCCTAAAGTTTGGCTTGCACTGGTGTTTCTCATGGTCACGGGACAGCCCACACCCCTAACGTCTTAGACTGGTCTGAATCTTGTCACCTCTATGCAGATGTGATGGATTTAAAAATGGACTTTCCTTTAAAGGCAATTAGTCCTTCATGTGTCTACATATCGGGTTAAGTACTCTATCCTAATTATCTTAGGAAAGTTATAATTTTGAATAAAGAACCTTAGGTGGGAGATTCATTGATAGTGAAGCCAAAATTCCAATGGCCTAACTACCGCTTTGGACACGGATCATCCCCTCCTGCCTCTATCGGGAGAGATGCTTAGTTTGAATTATTCTTGACTAAGCTTCCCGAGAAGACACACCGTTTACTGCCTCTTTGCTGTATATCTGTCTGTCTCTAGTGAATCACCAATTCATACTAGAAGATCCTTGAGCATGGGATTATATCTTCCCAGGAGGCCAGGTCAACAGTCATGACCCTAACAATATCCAGTGTAACCTACATCCAGTAAACAAGAGGAGGGACATGTGGGTACCACCGATTCCTGTAACACATCATGTCAGTGACTTTGTAGTCAACAACTGCCTGTGATTCTGTTTGATTTGATTTGATTTGATTCAGGAACTGACATCACAGCACTTGGGGCATTCCCATAAGTGCTCCATCCCCATATTCAGAAGAGTTCCTATACTGATGGTACCAGTAGCATTCTACCTGTGATTCTGTGAGGTTTACCACCACCTGGTATCTACAACGCTCTAGTTTTTGTATGTGGTCATCATCCTTACAACTACCACAATCAGTGGATGAAATCCAAGGAACTGATGTTTGTTTAATTTAACACGGACCCATCTTTAGTGAAATACCCACGAACGGTGACTATTAGGGGATAAAATTGTAGACAGTTTAGTATCATTCAGCACTGTGTTTTGATGAGCCAGGAGTTTCAGCAAAGAATTTACCAGTTGTGTGAGGAGGCCTTCTGCCCTCTGAACCAGACCTTGATCTGTTGCTACTGATCCCACATGCACACATGGCTAATTTGTTAATCCTAAATTTTCTGTACATGTAGCTGCAAAAGTCGATTGTGTCTTGTTCTTAGGCATAGAATAATGACTTGCTCTGGTCTGTCCATTATATGGTAATCATCTTTTGTCGGTTTTGGAGGCTTTCTGATTGATTTGACTATTCTCTTCTTCTGTTGATAAGATACTGGTACATCAGGTTGTTCTTGATGGTATCCATTGTACAGCAACCCTACACCAGTTGTCCAGTTCAGAGAGTATTTTCAGATACCAGGTAATTTTCCAGATTCGAGTGTCTGAAGTAGTTCTCTTGCATCAGTCAGGAATACCATGGGTTGTGAAATATGACACATATTTAACAGTTTCTCTGCTACGCTATTTTGATGGCTTGAACTTCTGCATCATAGTTGTGGCAGTGCTTTCCTGTTGGTATTTTTACTGTATATCTGGTATTATTTGGATGCTCATTGTACACTCCTGCTCCTTCATTTCTGCTTGTGTTTTGTGCTGACCCATCCATGTAGAACGAAACTCAAAGATCCTGTGGGTATTCATCATCAAGTAGAGTGAGGGTGGCTGTTTTACGCTGCACACTGTTTTGTTCTTCCTTGTCGAATACTCCTTTCACTTCTGCCTTGATGTGTATTGGCACCATACAATCCTTTCTCCAGGCAGTTCGATCTGGGAAAGCATTTAAGGGGCTATCAGCTGCAGGCAGATCAGTGTGGATGTGAAAACAAGCAGGAACATTCCCTAAGTGATAGAACTATGGTTTTACTATAGAGTGTTAACATAGTCAAAGTTAAACAACTCAATCATTGTCCTGTTCTGCCATTATAAGTCATGTACAGCTCGTATATATTTGTCCCTTCTGTTCCATCCTGTGCAATGACTTTCATATCATAGCCGGACTCCGGTCCAGCACCTTTGGCCTCTTTCATCAACATTTACCTTAGGGTTTCTCTTGGATGTCCTCATTTTTTTTTTCAATCCATTTCCCATTTCAGTGACTGTTTGGTGATTCTCTGTTCATCTGTTCTCAGAATGTGTCCAGTATAGCACTATCTTCTCTGTCTTGAACTGTTGATACTGGTGATTGCCAAGACATTTCTCTAATTTCATAGCTCTCCTTCAGTTCATCCCATTTTATGTTCAACATTTCCCTCCCATCCTAGATAACGCATCACATATAATCAAAGCAAGTTGGGATCAAGGTTTTTTTTTTGGCAGCATGCAAATAGTGCAGAATTTTACACTTTCTTCAACAAGCTTTTTAAATGTTACAATCTTAAAAGCATTTTTCTTGGGAACATTTGTCATTGTGGGGAAATCAAGAATAAAACCACCGCACACCCAAAAGCATGTCGTAAGAGTCAACTAATTGGTAGAATCCTTCAAAGTCAGAGTATATCTGCCTGAGAGGAAAAGAACCAACAGCCTGCATGCAAATGAGTTTAGATCTATAAAACGGATGTGCATGCAATACTCAATTTCTGGAACAAGACTAAAGTCCACAAGTAAATGAACAATCAGAACCTTCCACCGGAGTTTACAGCCGGTGAATGTGAAGAAGAAGAAAAAGAAGAAGATTTGTCAGAAATTGCACAGATCTGGACATCAATAAAAATTGAAGCAAATAAACAGTAGAGATGGAAACATACCACATAAGGTGCACATGTCCATACAAACATTGTGACTGCTACCAGGTAGGCTGTTTTCTTGAGAGTGATCAGCTCTTGGTTGCGGATGTCTGTGATTTTGCTTTGGAATGACTCCTCCCAAGCATACAGCTTCAACACCTGTAATGTTAGTGGCAGCAAAAAATATCATATGTTAAGAAAACATATAACAAATATTATATTTTTATCTTGTTGAAAACTTATGTTGGCTGGGACACACAGAGAAAAACCTGATAACAATATAACTAGAATGTCACTGCACTGGAACCCACAGGCGCAAATGAATTTTTAAAAAAAAATGAAGAAGATGAAGAGGACTAGAGGTCAAAGTGTAACAGATAAAGAGCAGACTGGAAACAACCCCATGTGCCTGATTCATTAAGAAATAGAAGATCAAATGGTTTGATCATCTCGTTAGAATGCAGCTAGAACAGCTACTAACATAGGCACTACACATGAACAGATCTGTTATGATGCAAGAGGTCGCCCTAGAAGAATATGGATTTGTGACATTAAAGATCTTCTACATCGAGTGGAAAAACAATAGCCATTCCTATCCATCAAGCAACAGATCACAAACTGTTCCTTCTCACGAGGTTTAATGGCAAATGTAGAAATTGATGATGATTTAGTGGTTTATAAAGTTTACTTTCCACTCAACTATGATTCCTTATATATACCTATTCTTAAAAAAAATACTGTCTGCATAAATACTATATCAACGATATGTCAACACACAGTCCATAATATTACCTTGATACCATTCAGCACTTCATTCATGATCTTGATTCTTTCATCTTTAGTCTTCATCTGCTGCATCTGGTAAGCTCTTTGCTTGTAGGCTGCCCAGGCATTGATGGGCATCAGCAGAACCAGGACACCCAGGCCAGCCATGGAGGAAGGACCCAGTGTGCCCCACAACATGTACAGTGCAAGAACTATCATCAGTGGCATAGACCAGATCATGTATATGTACCCTTTTAAACAGAACATTGTGTTGATGTTGCAAAACAAAAATATCATTATTAAAAAACACACTCATGTTAACAATATTCACCAATAAACTGTAAGGCCTCTCAAAAACAATACTCCAAGGCTAGTAGAGGAGAAGAGGAGAAGAGAGACCAAGAAAGTCGTGGTTACAGACTGGAAAGGTTTTAGGCATGCAACTCTGAGGTATATTGCATGTGACTGTCAAAAATGAAGAGAGCTGATCACAGACCACAGCAGCTAGTGACCCAACCACCCACAGAGTTAAGGGTCGATGATGATGATAAGTATATACTCAGGAGACTATTGTCAAGACCAAAAGCATAGTTAAAAGCTCAAAGTATCTTTACTCATAAATCATTTAAATCAACAAATTAGACATATGAGATGTGAACACAAGATATATACCTGCGTGTAACCAGAGAGTCTGGCCGGCTCATTACACTCAGAGGAAAGGCAAGACGGACATATAACCAGAGTGTGAAGGTACCATCAGTATTGGAACTCTGTACCGGCTGCTGAAGATGAGAACGGAACACGCATGGGAATGCCCAGAGTGCTGTGATGTGAATTCTTGACTCAACTCAACTCAACACAAGACAAATTTGTAGTTTGGTCTTCTTCTTTATACTCACAGCTGTAAACTTTCGAGAAAAGTCCTGGTTGTTTATCCACTTCTAGACTCTGATCTTGGTCGAAAATTTGATGTTGCAAGTATATATTCCTTTTACAAATTTGGTTAATTTGTCTGTAGATAATACTGTGAAGGGTGGATGGGCCACGTACCAGGCTGATATACTCAATGTTCTAAGAAAAGTAAGACATTTCAGAAAGCCAAGTGACTGTGAATCTGCAACCTTGACCAGACTGTAAGAACAACAAGTTAACCCTACCAGACCTGAGGCCCTGAACCTAACTGCCCCCTATAACTTAGCTTCTGGGAATTAATGCTGAAAAACCAACATGATATACACAAATATTAGTTACATGCAAACAAGGGGCTAGAATAAGATGAAACTTGGAGACATTGTAGAAAATAGGTTTACCTTTCATCTAGTGCCAATATTCCACCTTTGTGTGCTAATCCACCCAGCAGGATCAACCTTGTTTCACAAAGTGAACACCAGATGTTGCTGTTAGAGGGACACGCCCACTTCTCCTACTATTGATCTATTTCTAGATTATAATTTTCAAGATTCTCCTCATCGTTCGAGCTCTCACTGACTGTCACTTTAACTGAAAAATGTATTCTTCATGAAATTGTAACTGCTCAGAGTCTGAATCAACCAAAGTATCGTTCACCTTTTGAACTGTGAAAAGCCTAGACCTACTTCATTTTCCTGTCGAATTGCTTAGTTTATCAGCCACTCATTTTATTGTGAATTTTCAGAATTTTTTCATGTTAAGCCACCCAAACTAATTCCAAACACACGTGGGCAGCTATTCGCAGCGACTAACCACATGATTTGATCATGATTGGTTGGTTATTTTTAGTTTGTGGCGCATTCTATCAGGCAGTACTCAAATTCCTGAAAAATCAGGACAACGGTATAAGTCACAAGTTAGAAAACTACCACAGTAGCGGGACATCCGTCTGGTAGAGTTAAAAGAAGCATGACACACAAGAGTACTGTGGAGGAAGCCAAAGAAGAATAAGAAACCAAAGCAGTCATCAGCCGCTTCAGGCTGTGGGATATACTGAACAGGGGATCCAAGCACTTATGGACAGAATGGTTCGATGTGCAATGAGGGTAATCTATCGACTTACTAACTTACTGATAATACTGGCAAGGAATGTGTGTGTATGTTAATATTATGTAAATGATAAAAAAGAAAAGGAGCTGTCTGAATTATGAGATTAACAAGGGAGCTGCTGGTTCATAAAGAAGCAGGCATAGAATAATAAAAAAAAAGAAGTAAATCACCATTGATTACTGGCATCATGAGAGCTAATAGACTGAAATGGTTGGGGCATATTGAAAGAATGTCAGATGACAGAGAAGTAAAAACTGTATACACCAGAGAGATGAATGGTCGTATACCACGAGGGAGACCAAGAAGACGATGGAGAAGGCCATCCAGAGAGATGAATGGAGGCAGTGATATCTGCAGCAGTGAACCTCAAGGGCTCGGAATGCTGAAAAAGAAGAAGAAGTAAAATAGAAGAATAGAAGAATAAAGGAAAAAAAGGTTTACATAATGACAAAGCAGGAGAAAAGGAAGGAAAGAGCTGGAAAAAAACATGAAGAATTAACCGTGATGAAACAAGAAATATGCTACCTGTTGCATCTTGTATCCTCTGACAGTCAACAGACATCAAGTTGACAATTTCTCCAACAGTGGATTCTTTCTTGGCTTCATTACTGATTGTTAGGGCCTGTTGGGTTATTGAGCATTTACAAATATTAGTGATAACAAATAATGAAAAAGCAACAATGAAATTTGTAATCTGTTGGAATGACCACTAGTTACTGCCATCACAGGAGGTGGTCGACTGTAATGGCTGGGGCATGTGGAGAGAAGTGCAGACAACAGAGAGACAAAAGCTGCACACACAAGGGTCGAATGGGAGTAGACCGTGAGGCATAGGAAATGCCTTCTCTTGTAATATACAGGCAGACCTAGAAACACTTGGAGTCACCAACTGGAAAGAAAAGATCAGTCACAGAGATGAATGGCGACGGCTGATATCTGCAGCAATGAACCTGAAACTTGCAGAATGCTGAAGAAGAAGGAGACAAACAACAAAAAGAAGAAGAAGCACTGATAACAGAAACAATAATAACCTTAACACTTTGTGCCATTCTCTTCATGTGGGTTCCGGGGCCCCCTTGTGGGAAAAAAAAGACCCACTGCCTCCCCAACAAGCATGTCATAAGAGTCGACGGATTGGAGACTTACTTTGAAGTTGGAGTACATCTGCCTGAGAGGCAAGGAACCAACAATCTGCATACAAATAAGTCAGATACGTAAAATGGATATGCACGCAACATGCAGGTTCTGAAACACGACTAATGTTCAGAGGTGGATGAATAACCAGAACTTTCCACCACAGTCGATGCTGGTAAACGTGAAGAAGAAGCACTTGGTGGCAAGGATAAAAAGGGAGAGGGAGTAGATGTTCATATAGGATATATGTCCACAACCAACGTAATCTTTGTCATGTGCTAGACCATTAGACCACAGACACACACTGATGATCATAGATATTCTCAGGCACACATAAAACTCCTCTTGTCCTGTCCTGTACAAAAAGATATGTGGAGCACATCAACAAGACTGACAAATGTGAAGGATGATGAAAAGAGAATGAAGCAGAAGAAAAAGAATCAGAAGAAGGTGAAGAAGATGGAGGAAGAAGAAGGCGAAGAAGAAGAAGAAGAAAAGTAAAATATACAGTTGCTTTAGGAAATATCTTCTTTTACAATGCAACAAAAACCAACCCTTTCTGGCAAACAGTTGAAACCTTAGCATGGATCATAATTCAGCATTCACTGTTGAATCTTGCCAGAATTAAACATTTGTCCACTAACATTTTAAGGCAGATTTTTTCGAATGATGTTACCAAACCAATATATTTACTTACCTTCTTGTATCACTGCATCAAGCGCTTTTTAGTAAAAAGGGCGACAGACTGAAGAGGGGGAAATCGTGGCTAGGTCGGGCAGAAGATGTTATTAGGCAAATCTGCTGCCTAACCGACATCATACCTGGTGCAGAATGGATACCTGTGCCTCAGACGTTCATTTGTACATTTTCCTGTATTGTCACACTCAACAGGCGATGTAGAGAAGAGAATCCTGTTGCTGTTAATGCAGAGGTCATCGGTGAAAATTCAGATGAAGCAGATGCAATAATCTATACAGACGGTTCCGTTATACGCCAAAGAAGAAGCGCATGGGCATTTACAGCACGCTCAGCGGGCAGAACAGTCAAAGAAGCCAACGGCGCCTTCTCCATGACAACCAGCAGCATGACGATGGAGGTGATGGCAGTGACGCAAGCGCTTGCCTGGCTTGAAACACAAAAATACACCCGCGTGTGTATACTCAGTGATTCAATGAGTATGATCCGGAGGGTTCAGGCAGGTTCAGTGCGAAGACAATGGCTTGAATCATTACAGAAGTCCACTGTCCGTGGAGTCACCTTTATTTTTGTTCCGGGACACGCAGGCGTCGATGGAAATGAAAGAGCTGACAGGTTGGCTGGATCCGCTATCACTACCGACGGTCAGCCTATGGATCATGCTGATATTATCAATGTCCTCAGAGAAATGGGAAGGATAGACGACTTTGGTGGCAGTGAATCCACATCACTCGCCAGAATGGCAGACTTGGGAATTAAGATCGGCACAGCAAAAAACGAGACGCACACCAGCTACGCCAGAAGACTTGTTAATCAACATAGAACTGGTACTATTAGCCATCGGACGTTGAGGTTCATACTGAGGGGAGGATCTGAGCACCTATGGACATGTCCGGAGTGCAATGAGGATAACCCAACTAACTAACTAACTAACTTCTTGTATGACAGTGTGCCCCTCATGCCTGGTTGTGCCAATCTTTACTCCTAATTCTCACATTCTCAACAGATGGAAGTGATAGTAATAAAAAAATTCATTAATGTATTTACAGATGGCTAGGCTGGTACCTGGAGTTTATTGGTAACCTCATTATTCTTTCGGCTGCTGTGTTTGCTGTTGTATCTACAGATCTTAAAGCTGGTCTTGTGGGACTGTCGGTTTCTTATGCCACACAGGTAATCTGATTTGTCTACCTGGACACATAACAAACTTAACAAGCATGTACACAGGTGTCATCTGGGTAGTTCATCAACAGGTCAATGTAGGTTGTGTGTACAGACTGCAGAACATTCCTGCAAGACTGTTCCTTGTACAGTCCAGTAAGAAGGGAATACAGGTCCATGTAGGTTGTGTGTACAGACTGCAGAACATTCCTGCAAGACTGTTCCTTGTACAGTCCAGTAGACTGTTCCTTGTACAGTCCAGTAGACTGTTCCTTGTACAGTCCAGTAGACTGTTCCTTGTACAGCCCAGTAGACTGTTCCTTGTACAGTCCAGTAAACTGTTCCTTGTACAGTCCAGTAGACTGTTCCTTGTACAGTCCTGCAAGACTGTTCCTTGTACAGCCCAGTAGACTGTTCCTTGTACAGTCCAGTAGACTGTTCCTTGTACAGTCCAGTAGACTGTTCCTTGTACAGTCCTGCAAGACTGTTCCTTGTACAGTCCTGCAAGACTGTTCTTTGTACAGCCCAGTAGACTGTTCCTTGTATAGGGTTCAAGCAGGTTCAGTGCGAAGACAATGGCTTGAATCATTACAGAAGTCCACTGTGCATGGAGTCACCTTTATTTTTGTTCCGGGACACGCAGGCGTCGATGGAAATGAAAGAGCTGACAGGTTGGCTGGATCCGCTATCACTACCGACGGTCAGCCTATGGATCATGCTGATATTATCAATGCCCTCCGAGAAATGGGAAGGATAGAGGACTTTGGTGGCAGTGAATCCATATCACTCGCCAGAATGGCAGACTTGGGAATTAAGATCGGCACAGCAAACAACGAGACGCACACCAGACACGCCAGAAGACTTGTTAATCAACATAGAACTGGTACTATTAGCCATCGGACGTTGGGGTTCATACTGAGGGGAGGATCTGAGCACCTATGGACATGCCCGGAGTGCAATGAGGATAACCCAACTAACTAACTAACCTAACTAACTAACTAACTAACTAACTAACTAACTAACTAACTAACTAACTAACTAACTAACTAACTAACTAACTAGCTAACTAACTAACCTTCTTGTATACAGCTGCTATTACAGCATTCTTGATACGCATACCAAGTGTCATACTGACATGGAAATGGTACTGGTACAGGCAGGTTTTCAACATGGCCACTACAAAGAAGGAACAAGCCAAAACATAACCATTCCATTCTCGCTGTGTTTTCCGGTTCTGAGTGAAGGAGATGAGATTGCTGAAATATGAAACCATGCAGCCTATTAAATGTCTGAGTACAACAATCATCTATTTGAATTTATTGTCTACCAATGTAACATACATCTTGCATGAAAAAGAGGAGAAATACTGACATCTTGAAAGATCTGAACATCAAGGAAGATTGGCTAATAAACAGAATCCTGTCTCGGAAGCTGAAATATTTTGGTCATATCAAGCGCCATGACGGATTGGAAAAGATTATAGCCGAAGGCATGGTACCAGGAAGAAGGGGCAGGGGCCGAACAACACGAAGATGGGCACAGAATATAAGTGACTCCTTGAGAATGAAAGTGCATGAGGTGGGAGAGCTGGCGAGAGACCAGGTTTCTTTCAGGCAGACCCTGATGAGAGCGACGTTCTGCAAAGGATCTGCCACATGATGATGAATGTAACATACAGAGAGAGGAAAAACAGAAACGGAAATGTTCAAATGCTATGAACAAGTTCAATGGTGCAAAAACCTGGATAATGAATAATCAATTTAAAAAAGTTGAAAAAGCTTCTTCTTTCATTCACTTGAAATAAATTATCTATATCTGCAATGCTGTCTCTAGTATAAACTTTGTAGTTCACTAAGCGGCCCGTAAAGTTTGACTTACACAAGTGTCTCTTTTGGCCAGAAGCTTTGCCTGGAAGCATTGAATCTGCGACAGTCTTAAAGGATGTAATCTGTTGTCATCTCAGGTACCAGTCCACAGGTACACATGGCTGATTCGCCAATATTTTATTTTGTGTCTGTGTGGCAGCGAAGTCAATTGTGCCCTGTTCTAAGGCGAAGGATAATGACTTGCTCTGGTCTGTCCATAATATGGTAAGTTTTAAAAAAGCCTTAAAGATACAAGAGAAATATGGAAACAAAACATTTTCGGCTATCTGAAGCTCAATTCAACAACCGAAAGGACTTGAAGAAATTGCTTAAATCTGACAAATATGCTCCGACATTCACACAGAATGAAAAATTTACAAGAAACAATCACACTGTAACAAACAATAACAGTGATAAACGATATCTTAATATGAAATAATTAGCCTATACTGTAAACACTGTAGAAATAAGTGACGACTATAAAATCTTATTTCTGCCATAGAAATACAAATAAATGATAATTTATGCGGAAAAAAATACCACAACCATTATAGCTTTATAATGGCTTATGTACTTACTCAATTAGCATAGGGGTCACAAAAGTCAGCAGGTCAGCGACTAGTTTTAGTATCTAGAAAAAAACAATGGAAAAAAACATGTACAACCATAAGCAGATAATCTTTAATGTTTTCAAAGAATATTCATAGGATATGTAAATATATTCATACATTATATATATTTATATACATATATTAATTACATTAGGAATGTCAAAGTCCATTATTCTTCCTATTTACCATTTAAAGGACATCAGATTTTCCCAGACGTGAAGCAGAACTATTAATCCTCTTCGAGTGATAGTCTCAATTAAAAGTGCAGACAATTTAAGGATTTATTTCAGGAGTTTTAAGGGTTAATATGAAAAGTTAATAGTCCAAAGTTTACATTAATTTCAATTTATAGCTGATGTTTCATGAGAAGATAAAAGGCAGAAAAAGGAGTCATGTGACATAGATTGGACCAAGATTCTCCAACAGCTGAAGAAAAACAAGAAGAAACAGTATTAAAAACACAGAAAAAAGTAGACACATTTTTTAAAAAAACCTATTTTTGGGAGAAAACATTCAGTAGCATCTGAAAAGTAAAGTTTAAAAAATAAAATAGATCTGTGCCACTGGCATATGGGCATATCATACGGTAGACTGATATTTTCACAGACCACTTGGAACTTAATAGGAATGTGTTGTGGTCAATATCATGCTGGCCAACTTTTACTTCCCAGAGACCCATTTTCATTTGTGTTGGCAAGGGAACTTGGGTCAATTATAAGAGTACACTTTGATGAGGATCTGAACCAAAGACTTTTAGGCCAGGGGCAAGTGCCTAGCTTTGCACTACTAGAGATGCCTACCATCTATAACATGGTACAAAATATATACTTGAGAATTACCATATTTCCCTGCTCAAAATTAAGAAATAAATGTTTTAAGCACATCGCGTAATACATGACAATCCAAAATGTTTAACGTTACAAAATTGGGGAAAAATAAACAGTCCTATACACAGAAAAATACGATATTGCAGTACCTGAGAAATTAGAATGGCCCCGCCAAACACTTTAAAAATAACTTTGATCAAAGATGGCTGAGATAACTTTATTTTGTCATCCTTTGTTCTGGAAAATTCAACACTATCTTTCTCCAATAGTGGAGAGCTCTCACTGGACAGTTTGTTCACCTTATGGTAACCAGAGCTGGTGAATGACTGCATTCTGAAACATGAGTCAAATAGGACAAATTCATGACAACCATCTATGTATGGATCTAAATTTTAAAGTTTCCTAACACAATGACTTCAGCCGCATCAAACTCCAAAATAAAATCGTTTGGGGAGAATAGTAATGGAAAGTAGGGTTACTTGGAGAAGAGGCAGGTGTCAATCAGCATCATGGTGGACACAGGATATTAAGGACACCCTGAGCATACAATTTCTCAAGGAGATATCATATGCAGATGACTGAGTGGCCTTCTAGCATGCTCTGATGAGAAGCATGTTCTGCAAAGGATCTACTCGTAATCATCATGGGCCATGCCAGCAAGCACAGGCTTTCATATTTTATCACCTCACATGATTGCCAGAATCACAGATCAGGTAAGTGTTCTTGTCTCGCCACATCCATGGGGGCCACGTATCCAGGCATTTATCTCTTTGTTTTTCTCTTGCTCTCTTTCTGTCAGTCTGGTCAGTTTTTGTGTGTGCGTGACTGAGGTGACTGAGCAGGATATTTAGGATTCGTTCATGTTAGACAGGCACCTAAAAGGTAGCTTCTTGAGTCACTTGGTGTCAAACCTTTTAAGTTTTAGTCTTGAGGGGGGTCTTATGACATTAAAAATGATGTGTCATTTGTCAGCAGCTGTACACATCAAGAATAAAAGACTCTTCCATTTCTCACAGCCATTACTAAAGTAAGTACTCGAGTAACCTCCATCATTAGATTTTAGCTTATTAGTTTATTCAATGGATCAACATCATGGCACACGGGTGTAACTCATAAGTGCTCCTTTCTTCTTCTAACTCAGAATCTCAGCGCATTACACAAACTCTGTTGTACCGGTGAAGATCCTTGTCATTAGATAAAAGTCTGGTAAATGTTACAGTCGTTTACTCGACATTTCCTTATTATTTTCACTCAGTTAAAATTACTGTATTCTGCAATGTTATTTCCAGCCTGAATTTTAATGTCTGTAGAACTTGAGCTTCACATGCCAGGTATTGTGCTACTGTAGTACCCAATTCTTGTAATTTTCTTCTTATTTTTCCCTTTATCCCCAAGTGTAGCTTATATTTTTGAACAATCATGCCAAGCTTTTGAGAATCATAGTTGGTTGACTCTTGAAACTTTATCATCATAAAAAACCCTAAGCCTAATCTTTTCCATAATCACTGCTTACTTCATGTCTAGCTACCCATCTGGGCTCTGGGCTTCCGTTTCGGAGAACAAAGAACAGACCCACTGCTCCCCCCACCCCCCCCACAAGCATGTCCTATGAGGCGTTTAATTAGGGGCGTTTCCATTAGTCAGAGTACATCTACCTGAGAAGCAAGGAATCAAGTGTCTGCATACAAATGAGCCAGACCTGTTAAACGAATGTGCATGTAAATATACATTTTGGATCAAGACCAAAGTCGAAGAGTGGACAAACATCCAGTACTTCCCACCAGAGTTTACAGCTAGTGAATGCTAAAAAGAAAAAGACTACATGTTTAGTACAGCGCAGTGTTAGTCACAATTCTGTTCTTTCCCCCCCTAAAACCCCATTAACATTTAGCAATCACTGTATTGTCAATGATATTTCATTCACAAACCTGTTAGATTTATTGGTTGCTTGAGACATCTTTCTCTCCTTTTCCCACTCTTTTTCAAAAGGAGGTACAACAGTCCTGGACTGGTCCCGTGGATTCAGTTCAAAGACATCATCTTCAACAAGGGGCTTTCTGTAGCCAGTGCGCAGTAAGCTGATAGAATATATAGTCACATTATTTACATAACCATACAGTATGTGTAGTCAACAAAGAAGTGGCACTATTAGTCACAGAACATTGGGGTTCATGTTGAAGGTAAGATCTGAGCAGCTATGGACATGTCCAGAGTGCAATGATCATTTCCCAACTAACTAATTAACTAAGTAACAAACTAACTAACTAACTAACATATATTTTACGACATGTAATACTCAATTGATTTCATCTATTCAGTACAAAAGAAAAAAAAAATGTTTACCAAAGATGCCCTTAGATTGTTATCATCATCAACTAGATAAGCAACAAACAAATTAGATAAATACAAAATACTAGGTCAGAAGGTGGCTGAAAATACTAGGTCAGAAGGTGGCTGAAAATACTAGGTCAGAAGGTGGCTGAAAATACTAGGTCAGAAGATGGCTGAAAATACTAGGTCAGAAGGTGGCTGAAAAACAGCAGTACTATGCAACTCCCACTATGACTGAATACACTGTTAGATGGATTTAATGTTGATGCTCCCCCTGTGGAGTTCCATCAGGCAGACACAGTGTCAGGTTCTGAGCCTCAACAGAATCCACCTCCAGCTTCTGAAGGACCTTCTAGACTGTCTTGTGGAGTCAGGAGATAGCAGAGGATCTTGATATGATCCCCAGAATCACGGATCAGGCCAGTACTCTTGTCTTGCCCCCATCCATACGGCCAAGCCTTCCAGGTAGTGATCTCTTTCCTTTCTCAGCTCACAGATACAGTTATGGTGCAAGTTCACACAAAGTTGTGCTGTGAAATCATGACTATTCTTGGCATCTGGAAGAAGATAGTTTCCCACTGCTTTTCTTCTTGGCAGTGACCACACTGTTCGGGTAGCCACTGACCCTTTAGTTTGATCCCCTGTCCCCAAAGAGGAAATCTGACTAACAGCTTCACACAAAAACAATTTCAAGCCACTCCCCCACCAAATACAATCACTGAACACCACATATCCAAGCCCCTCCCCCACCAAATACAATCACTGAACACCACATATCCAAGCCCCTCCCCCACCAAATACAATCACTGAACACCACATATCCAAGCCCCTCCCCCACCAAATACAATCACTGAACACCACATATCCAAGCCACTCCCCCACCAAATACAATCACTGTACACCACATATCCAAGCCCCTCCCCCACCAAATACAATCACTGAACACCATATCTTCAAGCCCAAAAAAGCCATGCCTCACTACATGCATTTGTGCTACACACATTTAAAAAATAGGATAAACTAATTATTATCCCAAGAGCTCTCTCAGCAACAACAATGTGAACATATTACCGTAATTTAGCAAGCAATTATTACCTGCAGATCCAGGCAAAAATGATCTGACTTGGAAAAGAGGCACTGACCTCCGGACACTCTGGCTGTTAAGAAAAGGAAGACAGTAAAGGAAATCTGATAAATTTGAAGGCAAAGACAGAAGAGACCATAAGCAGTGTAATAGAAGTGCATCATAATAATTTTTTTAAATGTCTTTGCAGTCTCCAAAATGGAGGTAATTCTTTCAAAAGCAGTAGCGGTAAATTTGATCAACAACAATCTGTTAAAAAGGGGGCAGCGTTAGCGCAGTCGATAGAAGACTCACTTTCAAATCCATCTGCGACTCGCTGCAGAGCACGGCCATTGTTCAAAACTGGGCCGTTCCCAAGGTTCACCCAGCCTCTAGGAAATGGGTACCAGAGTTAACACTCTGGGGCAAATGGAGGAACGTCGCTGTAGCTACAGAGTTGCATGCTGACAGCGACACAGGCGGACAGTTTCTTATCAGCTGTCTGAACTGGTGGCAGAGCACTTATAGTTTATAACCGTGTGCAATGATGCTGGTTCACATCTCCCGAAACAAACCTGTTTAAAACATGGTTAAAATCGGGATATACAGACTTTTTTTGTTTTTGTAATGCATATTTATGCTTTTCAATTATTTTTGGTTATTTAATATTGCATAGCTATTATGTACTAATTGCAACAGATTGTAGGAGTACAAATTGCAACGTTAAAAATACTGAAGTAGATTCTAAAAGAGGAGACGGACATAGAGCAAGAGGTAGACCAAGAACCATATAGGAAGATAGCATCAGAAAAACTCTACAATGTGTCCATGATCAAAGCAGCCAGAAGAGCTGAAAGCAGAACCTTATACCTACCTCGACACCCAAAGCAGTAAGAGAGGATGTAAAGAAGAAGAAGAAAAATATACTTAAGTATAATCACTTTTATTTTCACACCAATGTGAAAGTTGTCATTTTCTGAACTGCCCACACTGGAAATCAAACACTAGTGCATTAAGGGCTGTTTAACATGTTCACTAACCTCTGAACAGCATCATTACAAAAGCTAGTCATTAAATCTTCTCAGAAGAATTTTGTGTTCAAAGTTTTCTTTGTTTACATAAAAATGCAGAAGCAGATTTGACTGTAGTTGCCGATATTAAGGGTTTGTATCTTCTGAGAGATGGTTGAACAAGTGGATTTATCTCTGAAAGGACTGAGAATTTCATTAATCTCAGAGATGGACTAAAAATTTCATTTACCTGAAACATGATTCAGGAATTCACTTTGACAAAGAAATGGTATTTTTATTTAACAAACTAAAGAAATCTGTAAATAGTATGAATGCTTTCACTGGAAAGACAAGACAAATAAAATAATGTAGACTCCAAAGAGGAAAGAACTGATAAAGATTAATGGAAGCATAAGACAGTAAAAGCTAAGAGAGGCTGTCAAAGTTCACTGAAGGCCTATTCTTCAATGGAAAATAAGTGGCATAAAAAATTATAGATATGCTTCATTAGTTGACAAGTTTCTAACTAAAATGAAGTAATCACTATTGACAAAGAAGACTTATTTTTATTTCCAAGCTGTCTAAAGCCTATAAATCGTATGAATCTGTCTTTTTGGAAACAAGACAAAAGAAAATGTAGACTCCAAAGAGAAAAGAACTGCCAAAATTAATGGAAGCATAAGACAGTAAAAGCTAAGAGAGGGCTGTCAAAGTTCACTGAAGGTATTCTTCAATGGAAAATAAGTGGCATTTTTCTTAGTTGACAAGTTTCTAACTAAAATGAAGTAATCACTACAACATGCAGCAGACTTACTTTCTTTCCAAGCTGTCTGTAGCCATTTCGTCTGAGTCTGTCTGCTTTAAACAGCAGAAGAAACTCCAACAAAAGAATGCCAAAATAGACATAAAACAGGATGAAGCTGAAGGTGTCAGTTTTATTTTCCTAGATGAAAAAAAAATCAAAAAGGAAATATTTACCCTGCAACAAGTAGCTTGGACTGGAATGGAAGAGTACCCATTTGCCTTGGTCAGGTATTAGGCCAACCAAAACCACCCTTCTCTTCAGTGGATGAAAAGTACCTATTTGCTTGGGTCAATGGAGGATAGGCACGGTCACTGTTTTGAGTCGTTGCACATTTTGTTGCTTTGGACAGATGGTGGCCGTTGCATTTTTCTCCATTTGCAGACAAATAGGATACAGTTTTGTCACAAGCTACTGAGTTTAGTGCCTGGCGTGACACTGTGAGCTCGTGCAATCTTTTACCTAAGGTGTCTTTTATACCCTGTGTCCATCTTAGTGCTGGTCAGCCCTGTACAGTGTCTTCCACTACTGAGCTTTCCAATCCATCATGGCACTTGATATGACCAAAATATTTCAGTTTCTGAGATGAGATGAAAATCACTGGGAGGAGGCAGGGAAAAGGGGGGGGGGGGGGGGGGGTCGAAGGGCAAACAGATGGCTAAAATACAATCAACAACATGAAAATGATAAAAACAAATATTTGTATTTTAAAGCACTAAAAAGGATTACTCAAATCCAAATGAGAAGGCAACATTAGGAGATGGAAGACCAGCAGCCTGTCACTGGACAGCCTAAGCAAGAGATGAAAAAATTTTAGGAGATCCATTCCAGGTAACCATATATTGTGGAGATGGCACTTGACTGATTCATGGCATTGAGGGAACAAGTTCGTGTTTCTTTTCTATTGCCACGTATCTCCATACAAGATATCCCAAAACCTAAGATAGATTTGGCGTACTCCTCAGCTCAGTGCTCGACACTCGGGAGAAAGGTGAGACGGATACCCAACCAGACAGTCACTGGTATTATCAGAATTTCAACTCTTCACTTGCTGTTGAAGATGGGGATGGAGTGCTTGTGGGGGTGTCCCGGGTGCTGTGATGTCGATTCCTAATTTAACATTCAACTCCTCCGCCTATCTGTAGAACCAATTTCCAAAACCAACAAAAAAATATCATTATCCCCTATACATAGTAAGTAAAAAAAAAAAAATAAAGGACCCTTTTCCATTACTTTAGGTGTATAGGGCATATAGGGCTAAACCTATATTTTATAGACCAATTAGCACGAGATGTATGATGTGGTCAGCATCACCCGGTACCCACTCAAGGCTGGGTTGACCTGGGAGCCAAGGTCATTTTTGAAAAAAAGTCTGGCTCCTCCAGGGGGCAAACCCACGACCTTCTGATCCCTGGCACGTGTCTAGCCACTCTGCCACGGCAACTTCTCCTATACAAACAAATGGACAATTTTTCAATATTATCTCAACACAGACTATATGCCACCATAAAAGATATTAGCTTTAAATATATTGTGCCCCCCCCCCCTCCCAACCCCCACCCCAGATTTATCAGTCATACTATACTTAGTATAATTACTGTGTATAAATGTAGGTGTAATTAGAGTATATCCCAGCAAATGTGACTAAGAATTAAGTGCTGATGATGTGTATTAGGATGTATGAAGGAATCAAGTTTGCAAGGAGTGAGACCAAAATGGCAGGAAGTAAGCAAGACAGGCCTGTGTGCCCAGTTCTCAAACTTTTGAAAATAAAGTTTTATCATTCCAAATAGAGCTAAGCCTCAAACCAACTCAGGACAAGCCCTTTGTGCAACTCATAGTTGCTTGGGTTTTTTGCAGTTAATATTTTCAGCTAGATGAAGTTGCCAGTCTCACACTAACATTCCTTAGTGCCACTTTTGACATGCATGATAGATCACTATTCAGTTCTTCTTTGCTTACTTGCATCCTAGGTAATACACAGAAAAAGGGGACATAAATCTGAGCTATTATTTCTAAGGGTATCCCGACCCAGTCTTCAGCATTAGAACTAAATAATTCTCACTAACCTGTTCAATAATCTTGGAGTAGAATGGCACAACACCTGCGACTACTAGCAGTAGGAATGTCACAAACAGAACCCCAGAAGTGACGAACCCAAAATAACATTCCACTTGAATCAAGATGGCCACTAGAAGCTGGGACAACAACAGTCAATATTTTCTGTGAGAACTCACATTATATTATGTATTTACCTAAATATATTGCATAAATGAATGAATGAATGAAGAATTGACTACTTTATTTAGAATCAAACTGGAAAACAAATGTTAGTAGAGCAGATAATTACAAGTACATATAACTCAATTTTTAAATTGCTTGACGCCCCTTTGAAACTTTTTTATCCCCAACCCCCAGGGTGGCATGACCCCCAGGCTGAAAACCACTTCCGTAAAGATACACAACTAATATATATATATATATATTTACACACACACAGACATATTAATTGGGCATCTGTGTGTAAACAAAAGACAAATGAAATACTGGTTAGAATGTGATAAATTATGCCCTCATATACTCTAAGTCAGAGCTTTCAAAACATTTCATGTCAGTCATACCCTGTTTAGACACAAAATAATTTATGCGAAACAGTAACTCAGTCTACTAACAAACGAAAGTATAAAATAACCCCTAATATGAGATGCAGACGCATAAATAAATTGTAATAATTAAATGTTTCACGACACAAACTATCACATGAAAACTATTGATTTATGTTAAAACTATAATATTTTAAAGATTAGAGTCCCTGATATAATTAGCAAGCAAGAATAATAAAACAAGTCTCAAAAAACCAAATAAATGGCATTGCCTATTCTGTTTAACTCTTTACGCTTGCATGACACACCTTTACGCTGCAGCCAACATACTAATACACAGTTTGGAAAGCTCTGCTCTAGGTCATAACCTGTAATATGGGGGTGGCTGGTTCCCTTCCTCATCAGTTTTTCTTCCAAAACCCTCCCTAGAAAATTAGTCCAATTATCGGTGCCAACTGTTACAGGCCTTGGTTGACCTCAGAACTCGAATGACTGCCTCTTTTTGAGGTTGGGCTGGGATTGCTGTCTTAACAGGCATATGCACTGATCACTATGCCACCTGACTCCTAAGTGAACGCAACATAAATTAAAAGGAAACCATTTCACACACAAAAAGTAAATGAAAATCAGAACAGATTACTGAAAACACTGGCCATCTATGTATATTTGTGTACGCGTATTGCATGGACATAGGCTCATTTTGTCTCAAACAAAATCTGTAAATTAATAAATGACAATCTAGATGTTGTAAGGGTTCTTTAGAGGGAAATGTTGCTGCGAGAAGTGACCAGGGTATCTGGCCAATGCTCATCATCAGAAAGATGAGATGAATAAATATTCAGATGGTTACTGGTAGCATTTAAAATGCTTGCAGCTCAAGATGGGGATATAGCACTTATGGGAAGGTCCTGAGTGTTGTGATGTTGATGCTTAGTTCGAGAGCAGTCTCTAAAAGTGCACCATGTGTGTGGCTATTCTTCATGTGTACCAATTAACATGCTGTGTGTGATCGTGCATTTATTTGAAGGTCTCGGTGACAATGTGGTCAACCCATTCGCATTGCATTCTGAATGTTGTGGGTTTGTTTGTCCTTCAGTTCATGAGTGCTTTTTTTTTTTTTTTTTTTTTTTTTTTTGAGATCGCATAAGCTACAGAGTTTGTAGTTTGTGGGATGCTCTCAGTAGGCCGCTAGCTGTTCAGCAGAGAGAGAGACTAAGCCACATAGGATAAAACCTGGTGCCATGAAGCTGATCCTTGTGCTCCGTACACTTTATCACATGTACACATCACAAATGGAGCCATGATAATTAGCGGCTAAACACTCCCCTGCTGACCTATTAGTCACATGTTCAAATACCATAATTATCTTTAAATGATTTCACTCCCAGGTCAACGCAGCCTTAAATACGTACCAGGTAAAAAGTCCTGGGAAGTAAAGGTGACCCACATAATGTTTACCCCATCATCCATCCATCGTCTATATAAAGTATTGGTCTAGCCCTATGTGCCAAACATGCCTGAAGACGTGGATTAGGGTCATTACTTGAATTCCTTTCTTACATATCCCAGACATACAGTCCAGATGGTACATTTAGGGTAAGATCAATCATTGCAACTACCTGTATACTTTACAGTGAACTAAAAGTAATGCAACCCATGCAACACTGAACTACAGGTTATCCCATAATTATTCTGCGTGGTGCTCCAGTATAACTGTGCAATATGGCTATAGTCAATAAATGTAAATATCTGGCAACAATCATATCATCAGATGGAAAATGTGTGACAGAGATTAAAAGCAGAATATGTCAAGCGAAAGCTGCATTTCAGAAAATGAAAAATATCTTTTGCAATAAATTGCTCTCATTTAATGTCAGAAAGAGGGTGTTAAAATGTTACATAGAACCTGTTCTGCAGTATGGCAGTGAATCTTGGAATGTCAGTGAACAAATTAGGAAGAATTTGGAAACAGCAGAGATGTAGTTTCTGAGACTAATGTTACGAATACCTTAGACAGCCAAAGTAACTAACAAAGATTGCTTGAAAAAAGCTAATGAAAGTAAATCTGTATATGTATATACAACAATAAGAAAGAGACAAACTCTGTTCTTTGGCCACAAAATAAGAAGATAGGTATTGGAGAACATTGTGACAACTGGAAAGATCAATGGAAAAAGGGGTAGAGGCAGACCAAGAGAGATGATGCTGGATGAGTTGAAACGATTGCATGGAGGAATATCATCAAGAGAGCTGTTCCAGTCAACCAGGGATCGTGAGCTGTGGAGACGCAGGAGTACCTACGCTAGTTGGCAGGGCACATGATGATGATGATAATGATATGGTAATATAGTAGAATGATGATTCTGGAATTTGTTGCTGTTTGATTCTCATTTTTGAGATGTTAATCCTACAGAATGCAAATCTGAAGGTGAACACTTACATTTTAAAAATTTACCCCCAACCCTTCTTTCCCTTAAAAAAATCATCTACTTGTCAAAAGATAAATTATAAGGTAATTAATAAAACGGAAACTGGACTCACAAATGTGGCAATCTGCACTCCACTGGCAACATATTCTGCTGGAAAATCTTCTTTTTTCAAATGAACCAAGTTGATCACAGAGATGATCATCAGTAGAAGGGCTAAAATCTGCACAGTACAACAATATTCAACATTATTTCATATTACAGTAAAGATAAGCTATGCCTCTTATAAAGAAAATCTACCCAGACATTCTTATGTTTCCTAAGACTTCCCATTTAGAACCAGATGTTTGATTTCAGTTCAATTTTGTGCAAGTTGTTAGTTACAGTGTGTCAGTATGTCATATAGTGACAACATACAACAAACGTATGAGCATATGAGACTAGATTCAGACCAGTCTTACCTGTCTAGGACTGCAGGTTACATACAACAAACGTATGAGCATATGAGACTAGACTCAGGCCATCCTTACCAACACTGGTTTGCAGGTTACATACAACAAACGTATGAACACATGAGACTAGAGCCATGTCGTCCTTACCCGCACTGATTTGCAGGTTACAGCTGGCTCTGGAGAATGAAGGATGGCAAAGTCCAGAGTCCCTAAGGACATCCTCTATGGTGAATTAAAGATGTTGAGGTAGACCTCCCATAAGATATAAAGATGTGTGCAAATGCGATATGAATGTCATGGACCATATTGTTTGAAAGAGGCACGTCAGGAAGGGACTGAGAATGATGGAAACAATTATTTAAGAAAGGATGAGAGCTGAGCGTCTGAGATAAAACGCACTGAACACAAATGTTGACAACAACAGTCCTGAAATCCCACGCTATAATTATGGAAGACTTTCCTTAATGGGGGTGGGTTTTTCTAGTCACACCCGCCATCGCCATGGGTTGTGAGTCCCATGCCTCCTCACAGCTAAATTTATCGTTTTTTTCTGGAAAGACGTAGGTGCCAGTAAAATAATTATAACGTCTTCAGAGGTTGAACCGGAGTATCTGGGATTTACCTTGTTGGTTTACCATCCAGACTAAGATTTCTTAATCTCAGGATGGGATGGTAAAGCTTTAGGTAGAAACCAGAACGTAGAACAAACTGATCGATCGATACCCTGGGAGAGAAACTGAAACAGTCAATGTTTGATGATGAGGACAGATGACTAACACTCCTGTCTAGCACTTCCCATGTAGAACAGCTTAAAAAGTATACTCAGAATAGGTGTACTGATTGTCTACTTGAACAGAAGCAAGTTGCCAACAGTATCTAAAACTATCAATCATATTCTTATTCTTCTTTTTCTTTTTTTGCCCTTAGTTAGGCAGATGGCCTGTCAATCATAAAATAGTGAAAAAATTGACACATTAGGGTTGTCAACCAACCAATCATCTCATAAACACAGAGATCAATCAAACAACCAGCCATCTCATAAACACAGAGATAAATTAATCAAACAACCAACCATCTCATAAACACAGAGATCAATCAATCGACCAATCATCTCATAAACACGCAGATCAATCAGTCAAACAACCAACCATCTCATAAACACAGAGATCAATCAACAAAACAACCAACCATCTCATAAACACAGTGATCAATCAGTCAAACAATCAACTATCTCATAAACACAGATATCAATCAACCAAACAACCATTTCATAAACACAGATATCAATCAACAAAACAATTAACAATCTCATTAACATAATGGATAATGACTCAAACAACCAACCATCTCATAAACACAGTGATCAATCAACCAACCAACCATCTCATAAACACAGTAACCAATCAAACAACCAACCATCTCATAAACATAGAGATCAATCAAACAACCAACCATCTCATAAACACAGAGATCAAACAATCAACCAACAATCCATCTCATAAACTCAGAGACCAATCAATCAACCAACCATCCATCTTGAAGTGAATTCATTTTCTCCTAGAAAAATTGGGTCCCAGACAGAATGACGTCAGCTAATAAATGTGAATGGAATATTCGAGTGTAACTAGAATAGCACGAGAATTATAGTGAAATGCTGACCAAATGAACCTCATGCGAATCACGAAGAATATCTGGCCAAATGGAATCCGTGTGAATGAGAGAATACGGAGAATTCAGAATCACAAGGAGGGCATTAGAAGGTTAAAAAATGCCTTAGAAAGGGCTGGTGGGCAGTCTCGTTTAGGCCTAGGAAATGAATTCATGAAGTATGAAGGAGTGTCTGCTGGATCCAGAAAAGTGTTCAAGTCCGATGTATCTGCAGAGTGGTTTCCAACGCCTACCTGGCCAACAATAACGGCTGACGGAAGTCCCGTAGCCAGCTGAGTATGTGTGTGTTTTTATCGGATGGATCCATCGTTATCTTTCAATTGCTGTGGCGATGGAATGTTTATTGTAAGGTATAGCTGACATTATCGGTGAGCGAGGATAGATACGAGTGACTGTTTTGTACCATAACATTTACTGGCTGCAGTACCAGCGAGTGAACAAATAAACAGCGGTGTAACTTGGATCGTTCGCCAGCGTCCATGTTTTCTCATGTGTTGTCGGTCAGTGAATGGAAGCGTGCAGTGACTAGAGCCAGATAGAAGAGAACAGAGAGTCATTGCACATCTAAAAAAACACAGAGATCAGTCAATCAGTCAATCAATCAAACAACCAACCATCTCATAAACACAGAGATCAATCAATCAAACAACCAACCATCTCATAAACACAGAGATCAATTAATCAATCAACCATCTCATAAACACAGAGATCAATCAATCAAACAATCAACTATCTCATAAACACAGAGATCAAACAATCAACCCTCTCATAAACACAGAGATTAATCAAACAACCAACCAACCATCTCATAGACACAGAGATCAATCAATCAACCATCTCATTAACACAGAGATCAATCAATCAAACAACCAACAATCTCATAGACACAGAGATCAATCAATCAACCATCTTATAAACACAGAGATCAATCAATCAAACAACCAACAATCTCATAGACACAATCAATCAACCATCTCATAAACACAGAGATCAATCAATCAAACAGCATGCCCTTTATAGAATGTTGCCCTTTTCACAGCATGACCAAAAGTCTCTCTTTCTCTAGCCAATTCTCCAGCCCAGTGTGCTTTTATAGCCAATGCATCTTTAAATCCTGTATCCACATTTGGGAACGTCGACCTCTGCCTCATTTTCCAAAAACTGCATCCTCCATAACTATCAACGACGTGACGCTTGACATGTCAAAAATAACTCAGCTTTCAGGAGAGGATGCTGTTTACAAGCCAGTTCTCCTCGATGTTCAGATCATGTAAGATGTCGATGCTTTTGTTCTCCTTGGTCCACGGTATTCTAAGAATGTCACTATAACATTTTAGTAAGCACGGGGATACATTATACTATTCATAAAACTACTAAGGAAGTCACTCACAGTTTTCAGGATATTGAATGTGTTGGGATGGATCCTTAAGTTCTGTCTCTGGGTGCTCATGTAGTAGAGGTACAGGGGTGTGGAGATCCACAGGACCCCGCACGGCACCCAGACCAGAGCTGTGTTCTGGAAACATTCTGTGAAGTGGGGATAGGAGCTGTTCAAAAGCAGAGTTTCATTCTGAGAACAAAGAAAATTAGATCAATCAAGTAAATGTATGGGTGTGTGTATGTATGTGTGAGTGTGTGTGCACATGCGTACTGTATTTGTTCTCAAGATAAACTTTACTGATGTTTTGCTCTCAACTGATACCAGAACAGATTATTAAATTTAAAATTGTGAATCCTTATCAAGACATCACAGAGAAGATTTGTTGGCGGTGCCCTTTTCTCTGGAATGACGAAATAAAATGAGTCAACAAAGATTTGATCAGGTCATTTTCACTTTCAGCACACCAGAATTAGTTAAAAGCTATTTTCATTTCTGATACATTTTGGTGGTTGACTAGCGGTACAGATGCAATATTTTCTTTAAGGCAGTCTATCGAATATGATAAAAGTCAACATCTTAAATCTACAGATCATGAGTAGGCATTTGATCGAGTCAGCGGAAGAAAACTAGGCACAATTCTAGAGGATTATGGTATTCAAGATCAGCTATTGGGAAACATCATGGCTCTTTACCCAGATAGCCAGTGCACAGTAAGAGCAACAGAAGGAATGACAGACGGGTTTCCCATCTTATCAGGTGTCAGACAGGAATGCGTCCTCTCACCAATGCTATTCATCACTCAATGGATAGAGTTATACAGGAGGCAAATACAGACACTGAAGAAATCAATGAACTTCTTTTTGCAGACGATCAATGTCTAATACACCACCAAAAACAGAATTTACAACACCATACTGACTCCTTACAGCAAACCAGCACAAATATGATATGAGAATAAACCGCGAAAAAACTGGGGTAATGAGGATAGACAGAAAACATAATAACAAGAACGTCCATATTAACCGTACTATAATCAAGCAAGTGCAAGGATTCAAATCTCTAGGAAGCGTATTTATGGAGGATGGCTGACTCGATAGAGAGATAGAAGCCAGAGAACAGAAGGCAAATGCTGTCACCTACCGGTTATCCACACTGCCTGACACTCAAATGTCTTCCTTTTACAGAACATCAAATGATTAATAGTATCTTTATTCCTACTTTATGTTATCAGTGCCAAACATGGACAATGAATAGGGCAGTAGAATAGAAAATAACTATAAGTGAAATGTGCTGTCTTCGCAAGGTCACTAACAACACAAGAAGAGACATGGTTACGAATACCAGCATTAGAGAGATAAGTTGGAATAAACCATGTCTGGATTATACTGATAGATAAAGAATGAAATGGTTCAGCCATCTAGTGAGCATGCAACCAGACCAAACTGAATAGGATACTTTTTACAACATAACATCTGGGAGGAAGGCGAAAGGAAGTACAAGAAAGCAATGAATAAATGGTGTAGCAGAAACCTGCAAGAAGATAAACAAATCCATCACCCAACCACCCGAGAAATATACTGGGCTACAACCTGGTATCAGTGAGACGACAAAATAAAAAGAAAGGCTTGTCTAATCGGACAGCTACTGTTACAATCAGCACTGGCGCTCTTCACTGGCTGCTGAAGATGAGGATGAACACTTATGAGAATGTTTCATGAGGTTTGATTTCAGTTCTTCGCTTATCTTAACTCGGCTGTTGACTGTTTGTGAGTTTACTAGACATTTTAACGTTCAGTAGTTTACCAGTTTACTCGGCTTTTTCAATCTCACGCCGTTGTCAAAAACATTGCAGTGTGGTTCAACATGTATTAATAAGGTTGATACTTATTATTCTGCTTCGGGCTCACCGACTGTTAATCTGAAGGAAAGTTCTGGTTATTCGACCACTTCTGGACTGTAGTCTTGTACCAGAACTTGAGTTCTGGGTGCAAATCCGTTCTACAGATATGGCTTTTTGTATACATACTGCTGGTTCTTCACCTCTCGGACAGATTCACTCCGAATTTGTAGGAAACACCCGTAGTTTGTCAAAGTGTTCGATGTGTTTCATGGGATTGTGGGGGGGGGGGGGGATTTAAAAAAATCATAATAATAAATATGAATGAAAGCAAATTAATAAATATTATAAATTATATGGAATGCATAAACAAAAACTTTAAAAAAGGGAGCGTCTATACCCCTGCACACACTCCCCAGGGGGAAAGGCACAGTCTCCCTAGAAGTCTCTGGCAAGGGGCAGAAAAAGGGGAGGCGTTCACGGTGCCTTAGTTTATGTTACTCTCTGGCATAGCAAATTTTTTTTTTTTTTTTTTCAAAAATGAACTTGGCTTCCGGGACGACACAGCCTTAAATGAGTACCCGGTAAAGTCATGGGAACCGGTAAAGTCATGAGAAGTAAAGGCGGTCAACGTGATGTTGACCACATCATCATATTGGTCAATTCAACCAAATATGAGTGTAGCCACCTGCATGCTGAAGGAACCTCCGCTTACCTGGCAAATCTAAACCCCACCAGGACATCACACAAGGTGGGGGATGAGGATAGTTCCCACCGCGTTCAGACATCCGTTTGGCAAAACCCAGAGTGTTTTATTTCAACCGAAAACAACAGGTAACTTGCCCCAGTTGAATAAAATAGGTACCACAGTTTTCTGTGACAGAGAAAGACGGTAAAGCTGACAGCTTCGTCATGCCCCGTCATTTCGCCCTGTATCTTAGCACGCCCGTGTGGTATCCAGAGCCGTTCTAACAACATTATGGGCCCCTGTGACAATCACTTACATGAATTTCATTTTTAATTTATGACCAATCACATAAGATAAACGGATTAGCATAGGGCCTTCTGGGCCCCTGGTCAAGTGTCCATCAAGCCAATGGGTTTAAGACAGCCCTGGTGGTCTTGGCTAAGCTTAACGGTAACTATATAGTAGACAAAGAAGTAACATGGCTGGAGACGCAGATCTTTTCCCGCGTATGCTTTCTCAGTGACTCAATGAGTATGCTCACGAGGATAGAGAAGGGTTGGATCCGAAGACGATGGTTGGAGTCTCTAAAGCGATCGGGGCTGACACATATCAGCTTTATATTTGTGACAGGGCACGCTGGAATATCTTAGCCCGAAAACACCAGCATCTTATATAACACCCACCAAGGCTTGCACTAGGAGCCTCTTCAAAATGTCACCCTGGTAGATATTAAAGTAACTGGCACTTCGGATGGCTACCGTATGCTTTAATGCGTGTGTATGCTAGATATGTTGAGACAGTAGTCTGTCAATCTTTTCACAAGGGACTGTGATAAACATTATGTGTGTTTTTTTGTTGGCACAGGAGCGGGGCAAAGATGTGGTGACCTGTTTGCTATGAAGCTGAAACTAAGACTACCAGACTACCAGACAATTAAAGTAATGATCCTGTTCCGTGTCGTAGGGTGTATTAGGCATATAGGGCTAGATAGACCTATATTTTATAGACCAGTGGCACTCAGTGGGTACATCATACCGGTCGCCTTCTTTCCCAGGAATTTACCTGGCACCCATTTAAAGCTGGGCCGACCTAGGAGCCAAGGTTATTTTTGAAGATAGAATCGAGCTCGTCGGGATCTGAACCCACGACCTTCGGATCCGCAGGCGAACGTCTAGCCGCTACACCATGGCGGCTCCCTGAAAGACGGGACAGGGTCTCAAGCAGAACTTCCAAACTGTTCATGTTGGTGGAAAACTTCGTAGATAATCATAATTTTGCCACATAATTATTCAGTCTATAGCAAACTAGAGGTTAAACTAACCTAATAGAAGAGAGATAAGATATCAATATGTGTGCAGGCAGGACTTGAAATACAGGTATTGGGGTAGATTCTTGGAAACAAAATGACATGGAGGTGTTGCGTGGGGGTGGGGGGGGGGGGTGTTCAGGCAGGGAATGGAAATAATGAAACAACTGATTAAAAAAAAGAAAAGGCTGACGATGAGCTTGTGAGAATAAACACACTAACCACATGTGATACTGACAATGGCACGGATATCGCATGATCTGATTGTGGAAGACTTATTAACGCGGGCGGGTCTTGCTGGTTACACTCGCCGTCGCCATGGGCTATGAATTCCAGCCCTTCTTATAGCACAACAGTCTCCGTCTGTGGCTTAGAATGCGCTTCGTGATGTCGGGGTGCCGGGTTCGATCCCTGCTGCGCATTGTTTGTCTTGCGATGGTTTCGACCGTGGTAACGAGAGCCCAACATCCAGAAAAGCAATGGCAAACTACTGGACGTAAATTTGCCTAGAAAAACCACAACAGCAAGAAAGTGCTGGGGTTGGTTCTGCAACGTTCTGTAAAGGATACACAACTTTAAGAAGAGTATAGCACAACAGGACGCTATCGTCTGGAAAAGCTAAAATGTGCAAAACAACAGCAACAGCAGTGTAAGAAATAAGGGGTGCGATACACCTTTACGATGCTTCCGACAATCTGTGGCGACACGCAGCTTGGTAAAGCATTGGTACTGTACCGAGAAAAGGCGCGCGAATTAGAATCACGGGATAAGGGGATGTTGTGGCAGGTTACCATCTTTCCTTCGCAGAAAATTGTAACAATATGCGATTCCCAGATCTGGTAATCTTAGTTTCAGCTGCTTTTCAAAAAGGTCACCCCATAGTTGCTCCGCTCCTGTTCCAACGAAAAACACACAGCATGTTTATCACAGTCCCTTGTGGAAAGATCGACAGACTGCTGTCTCAGCATATGCACTACCATACACACGCATTAAAAGCATACCTTAGCCATCCTAAGAGCTAACACAAACAGTCGAACATTAGAAATGCAGTTAAGTTCATCATGGATGGTAGCAGAAGTCACCAACAGATCAGCAGTTTCACACGCTATCAATTACATAATGGCACGACCAATATTGCAACAACATGGATCGCGCCATTTTCTGAATCTACAATTGACACCACCCCGTTGGTCACAGAAGAAAAACATTCCAAATGAAATCAGCAGCTCACAGTGTCACGCCATGCACTCAACTCAGTAGCTGGACGGCGAAACTATCCTTTCAGTCTACAAATAGAGCAAAAATGCACTAGCCACGGTCTGGTAAAAGCAAAAACAAATTGCCACGGCTCACAACAGCGACCGTGCCTAGCGTCCATTTTGACCGGAAAGATGAGCTGATTGGACAGAACAATATTTCTGCCGCAGTTAAGCGAACGCTGAGATAGGAGGAAACATCGAAAATCCAAAAAAAGTTTATTAGGCTAAAAATACTTCTTCTTCCTTTCTGCTACCATACTTCGCGCCATTTCAACAACTTGAAGCATTCCCCCAAAGACTGGTGTTTCTGCACCTAATCCCGTTTCAGTTGTGCAAAATATGATGCGTGAACTGTTCACGTTTCCCGGCCCATCTACACACTGGCTGACCTTTCATTCATACTTTCTCAGACTCTTCAACGTCCGAGGGGTGTCACTTTGTCTTGCCTCCAAATACATCAGCGTCGATGTCGCGTGTTCTATACTACACGACACAGCTTTCAACGACCCCAGCACTGGCCCTAACCCAAACCCCCTTACCCACAGCCTCAGCTTAGGTCACACCAGTGACTTTTTTCGAACAAAAAGTAGTACAACGTGACAGCCCTCTGGCCTAGATCAGACTGAGAAAGTGGGTGAGTGTGCCGGGAAACGTGAACAGGTCCGATAAAATAAACAAATATTACACCTTCTGGCCCTTGGTCAGTAAGCACAGACCACGAGGTTACCTAAAGTCCACACACACACACCCAAGGTTTTAGCCTTGACACAGTTGCTCTTCTTACATCTAGCACTTTGAACCACCGTGTATTGATCCTATAAGTCAAGGCCGGAAGACAATGACACTGGCTGAATAGTTTTAAATACCAAGTGTCAGTGTATACACACGCGGCACACTGATGGAAAAAAATGGCACTTGCACGTGCAAACACACACATACACAGATCACACACGCGACCGGGTCGCAAATTGGCCGGGCGGCAGACGACTTCGTCGTCGGTCGGGACAGTATTTGGGTCTGTTTATTTTGATGGCATCAACACTGCATGTGTCCCTTTCAGGGCACTTAGTGGCGTGCAATGCTTGGCCATTTTGTAGGATGCACATAACATAGTCATAATTATAACCTACAGCTCCCCCTTACGGAATGCTGGTTGAACACGGCAACCCCCCCCCCCCCCCCCCCCCCCCCCCCCCCCCCCCCCCCCCCCCCCCCCCCCCCCCCCCCCCCCCCCCCACCCCCCCCCCCCCCCCCCCCCCCTTCGGCAAAGCACCGACCTATCATGAGATAATGAAAAAATTATATAGAATGTATATCGTGATGATATGAGATGGCGAGCCGTTTCAGAATGGAACTTGATGTAATGAAGTTTTGAGCAACGGATCAACATCATGGCATACGGGAAGTAATCCATAAGTGCTCTGTTCTTCCTCTAGCCCAAGTCTGTGTCCGAAAAAGCTCAACACAGTGCACAGGCTCTGTAGCAATGGTGAGGATCCTGAAATAGTTTGCGTAGATTTTTAACGCCAGATTTTGCCAGGGCAGCACCGTTGGGCTATTTTTTTTTTTTTTTTTCGATTTCCAACCGCTAAGCGATTTTTTTTTTTTACATGCCTAAAAATGCACACGGGCGTCCGATCTCACTACCCAGAGACCAGGGGAAATTACTAGAAGTACAAGTCCACGTGAATAAAATCCCAGCCTCTACCGGGGATTGAACCTGGAACTTCTAGCACACTTGTAATGTAAATTGCAACGATTGTCAATGCAATTACGAGATGTCCTCAGGCAAACAACTGCATTATATAATTACAATAATTTATTATAACACATGGGAAAATCGCTAAAGGAGATTATACTTACTACAAGGTGTAAAGGTAAAGTCGGGAGATGTAATCCAGCGTCATTGCACACGGTTATAAACCACAAGTGCTCTGCCACCAGTACGGACAGCTGATAATAAACTGTCTGCTAGTGTCGCCGTCCGCACGTAACTCTGTAGCTACAGCGACACTCTTCCTTTACCCCAGAGTGTTAACTCTGGTACCCATTTCCTAGAGGCTGGATGAACCCCGGGAAACGCCCCCTTTCGAACACCTATCGACTGCGCTAACGCGGCTCCATACAAGGCGTGCTAACACAATATAGTACAGGTAAAACTGTTCCCTACTTACCCAGAATGGAGAACCGCCGCAGAAAGCTGATGACCCATACATAACTGGTAATCCGTTATCAATGTGTTTAGGTGTTCCCACTTCAGCAGCGCACAGGAAACTGTAAACAGAGCGGTGAATTCAACTTATTCCCAAGTTTCTGAGCACAAACATGGCGTTGTTGTGTGTACCTAACTGGACCAGTCCCTAACACACCGCTCGTTAACCTAATTATTGTTGTTACTCGTCGTTCTGTCAAAACTTGCGGCTCCGCAAACATTGAGAGCTTTTTGTAGGAGAACTACAAGGTCGTGGTGGCGCAGCAGAGAACTGTTATGTGTGATGGGGAGTCACTCGGTGATAATGGAGAACCCACCTTGCGAGGTTATCGCACTTTACTTACACAGAGAGAGAGATAGAGAGAGAGAGAGAGAGAGAGAGGGGGGGGAGGGGGGGGGGGCCGCGTGGGCCGTTGCTTTCTGGCGGCCAAGAACGGGCCAAGTGCGTAAGTGTTGTTATACTATTCTAGACCACATAGTTATAAGATCAGCACTTCACAGTCACAAGTGTCTCGTTCATCATCAGGCTTGAATAGTGTTTTCGACAAAGAAATTAACTGATTGATTCATTATCATTTATCTTCATCTTTTTCTTTGTTTGTCCCTTACTTCTTAGCTGTCTGTGTCTGTCTAATGCTGTCTGTGTCTATCTAACGCTGTCTGTGTCTATCTAACGCTGTCTGTGTATATCTAACGCTGTCTGTGTCTATCTAACGCTGTCTGTGTCTATCTAACGCTGTCTGTGTCTATCTAACGCTGTCTGTGTCTATCTAACGCTGTCTGTGTCTGTCTAACGCTGTCAGTGTCTATCTAACGCTGTCTGTGTCTATCTAACGCTGTCTGTGTCTATCTAACGCTGTCTGTGTCTATCTAACGCTGTCTGTGTCTATCTAACCCTGTCTGTGTCTACCTAACGCTGTATGTGTCTATCTAACGCTGTCTGTGTCTATCTAACGCTGCCTGTGTCTACCTAACGCTGTGTGTGTCTATCTAACGCTGCCTGTGTCTACCTAACGCTGTGTGTGTCTACCTAACGCTGTCTGTGTCTATCTAACGCTGTCTGTGTCTACCTAACGCTGTCTGTGTCTATCTAACGCTGTCTGTGTCTACCTAACGCTGTATGTGTCTACCTAACGCTGTCTGTGTCTATCTAACGCTGCCTGTGTCTACCTAACGCTGTATGTGTCTACCTAACGCTGTCTGTGTCTACCTAACGCTGGCTGTGTCTATCTAACGCTGTCTGTGTCTGTCTAACGCTGACTGTGTCTATCTAACGCTGTCTGTGTCTATCTATTTGTTCTTTGTTTCTGTGCCATCTCTAAATGCAGAACTAAATGTATGACACTAACTACCTAGGGTCTCATTGCTTGAGTCACACTGATGGCTGAAAATCTCCTGTGACATCGACACACTATTTAGCAGAAGTGAATTTCTTTCATGAATCAGCAAAAAAAAAAACATATTTTCAGACAACATAAGAGTAAATCATGAACCACTAGATATGGCTCGAAATTGACCAATCTCCACAAATAATGACTCAAAAATTAACTGTAAGAATGTGCACACTATCAGTATTCTACTTCAGTACTTTTGTAAGTCCCTTATGCTAAACTGTGTCGCTGTGAGATGAAATTTCACCTGTGCTGTTTTAATGCAATGAGTTTCCAGGTAGTTAGTGCCCTTTTGATTTTTGTATCCACATATTCAAGTATGCTGGGAAATGAATAAGCAGACTGACTGGTTCTGCATCACTTTTTCTAAGGTGGCTAATTTTAAACATGAATCCGGCGATTTCCAGTGACTTCAAATAGAATAAACATCTATACGAACCCACCTCAGTGATACTGTCGTGTCTGCCTCTGTACTGACTTGGACTAAAGGCAGGCCGGTGTTTCCTGTTAGAGTATTTGTGTTATCAGGGAAGAAAGGGGCGGCGCCAACTGGGACCCAGTATTCACACGTGTAAACCAAGTATATAAATTCTCTCATAAAGTATTTTAAAATTTTATATTATTACTAGGGATTTCCCTTTAAAAAAAAATGGGATGAGAGTGAGGAGAACAGGAGGGGAATAGGGTGGGACCTAGAGGGACCCACAAACTGAGCACCCACACTCCCCGAATTTTTTTAATTTTTAAAAATACACAGAGACCGCCATGTATATACACCCCCCCCCCCCCACGAAGAACGCTTCTCGTTGAGTTAAGAAAGTTTCCTACTGCCACATCAACAGGCAGGCGTGCCGCCACGAGAAAAATACTGGGAGTCCTCAAGGGGACAAAGTCCCTAAGTTCTGGCACCTGTACCACCAGACAGTGCACCACAGAGAACCCTATCACTCAGACATAATGGAGACAGACCAAGGGGTCGACCAGTCAAGCGATGGATAGGCCGAATATCCGAGGACGTATCTACCCGCACCTACGTAGCACATACCAAGGCTCACATCTGATGCCTGTTCAACCCATAACATAACTAAGCAACAGTATACAATACCTACCTATTTAAGGCCGGGACAACTCTCAAGAAACCAATTCAACATATTTCCGAAGTGTGTCGTGTTCAAGAACCAGCTGAAGGGTCTAAACAGCATAGTGCTTTATGGTCAACAGCGTTCGTTGAAAGGATAACAGATATACTGTCGTTACCCTTAGAAGGGGATCATTTAGGCATGGACGAGATATGCGGTTGATACTATGGCCTGGTAACCCACATAGACAATGTCAGCGATTACACAAACTCCGTCCTACAGCTGGCTGTTTATCGTCGAGCTCCAATGTTATAATTTTTCGTCATGAGAATTACGCTGGGAGCCGCCGTAACGTAGTGGCTAGATACTCGTTTGCCGGCGCGATAGTCTCCTGTTCAAATCTGCACCGAGTCTGATTTTTAAAAACTGATCCTGGCTCCCAGATCGATCCAGCCTGAAATGGGTACTAGATAATATAGTGGGAAAGTTGGCAACGATTTCCACCAAAATGTCGATTGATCTATACAAATATTAGTTTAGCATTATATAACTGATACAACATTCATTGGCGAAATAGAGTACTTTACTTGTTTATGTCCGCCAGTGTGTTACTGCCATAGAGGACCACGCAGGAAAAAATAAAATGGGCACAGAGCAGTGGACATGATGGAACAATGACATCAAGATCATTCTTCAGGAAACGAAGACTAGCTTATACAGCTCAGTGGAAAAAGGACACAAAACACCCTTACACCCCTTTTGACTAAAACTGTGATAAAGTAAATGGAGGAAAAGGAGGAGAAGAAGAAGAAAAAGAAGAACAACAATTACAACAGAAGAAGCAGAGGAAGAAGAAGAAAAAGAGGAGGAGAAAGAAGAAAATGTGTACTATTACCCCTAAAGGAAATAAATTAACAACCTTGCAACAACACATCAGTTACGCATGAAGAGACAACTAAAGAGGGTTAGTGTGGTTGGTTATCCGTTTTCGTAGAAAACTAGCCGTAAAATCAACTCAGCCACATGCAAGCTGGTCCAGATGGTATCCCAGTTAAAGCTGCTAAGGCAACATAACATCTGAATAAAACGTTTGTAGAATTTGTTTAGCTCAATCTGATGGACTGAAGACATTCCAGCAAACTGAACAGAATTGTTGGTGACCAACAGAACAATAATTGTATTGTCTAGCATCATCATCCTCTCCTCCTATCATGCAGTTATATGGCACATAGGGCGCAAAATCTAGTCCTCCATTCTGTTACACCTTGTGCAATATTTTCAATATCAAGGATGGAATGCAGTGCATCACCTTTGATTTCTCTCAGCAACGTTCATTTAATATTTGTGTGTGTGTTTTTTGGGGACGTTTATGTTTCCTAGTTTAGTGGCTGCTGATTCTCTGTTCACTTTAAATCTATTCTTACGTCCTTTTTAGGATGAAATTCTTTGTTATTTAAAGCCCCACCCTGGCTTATTCCAGGGGCCGCAATATAGGCAGGCCATAAATATGGCCAAATGTCTGAACGCGGTTTCTGGGACCTCTCCACGGTGATCCTCATCCACATGGTGGCACTTTGTGTCATCGGATGTTCATCGCTTGTGTGATGTCCTAGTGGGGTAAAAATTAAGGCAGTCAGTTTGTTCACTTCTTCACAGAATGTGTTCAAAATAGCCGGTTATTAGCAGCATTGCCGCCCAGCAAAACAGACTTGTACAGAGTGATAGTTACCTTGGACAGAGGGTGTCGGGAGTGGATAGCTGGTGAGACAGTGGCATCGTTGCAAAAACCGATTAATGAAAACTGGTACCCAGGAGACATCATTATATACATAGATGGGTCTATAGTGGGGGTAAAGAGTAAGTAAAAAAAAACAAAGGACCCTTTTTCACGCCATTAGGCGTAGAAGGCTAGACCTATATTTTTATAGACCAATCAACACAAGATGGGTGATGTGGTCAGCATCACACCGGCCGCCTTTATTTCCCGGGCTGCACCCAGTACCCACTCAAGGCTGGGTCCACCTGGGAGCCAAGGTCATTTTTGAAAAAAGTACGGCACCGCCAGGGAGCGATCTCATGACCTTCCGATCCGCGGCAAGCGTCTAGCCGCTCGGCCACGGCGACTCCCGTAAAAAGAGTGGGTGGTTTTTATTGCAATGGCTGCCGGACATTTAAAACAGAGAACCTTGCGTACAACGTCACAATATCCAATATGAAGTGGAAGCTGTAACGAGAACTTTCTGGTGGCCTGAGAGCAGCTTTTTCTTCTTCTTTTGCGTTCGACATCAGTCATGCTAAACATCGAGTCCCGTCTGGGTCACAAATAGGATTGTGCGTTTAAGGTCGCCACCGGTCCCTCATAACTTCTCTCTCAATGTGGCTCCCTTGGGCCAGATCCACAGTCTTTGCTGGGAGAGGTAAGGGCAGTACTGTAGTATGTGCTCAGGGGTCTGTCTTTCTGCTCCACAATCACAGGCAGCAGATTCTTTTATGCCTACCCTTACAGGTGTGCTCGAAGACCACAGTGTCCAGTCCGAAGTCTAAAAATTGTTGTTTGTTCTTTCCTGTTGATAAAAGCGCAAACCCACATGTAGACATTGTAACGAACTCGCAGAGCATACTTCGGTAAACTAGCGCCCTACGCACAGAGTGGCTTTGCTTCGCTTGACAAGACTGATCAGTAGAATATCGTGGATTGTATTTCCAGGATATTTGGGTGTGCGGGGTAATGAGCAACTGAGAGATTAGCTGCTGCCGCTCCTAAAGGCGGTGAGCTACTTTTTGATAAAGAGGAAGTGGTGAATGCTCTCTGGGAACAAATGGACAGTGCAACAGAATAGATCGAGTATCCATTCATTGATAGACTAATTTAGCGAGGGGTGAACAGGGTGGTCCTGATGGTATTCACCATTGAAGGGACATTTTAATCAGGTTGCAACAAAAAAATTTTGCACATCGACTCATCGCTGGCTCCTGAAGAAGGAGACGGAGCACATGCAGGAATATCCCGAGCGCAGGGATACGTAACTCTACGGCCTTCTCTGCGGCCTGGAAAAAGCGGTGCGTTACGCTTAACCCTGACAATTTGACTCGTTTCATTCATCCCTGGTTGTTATTTTTAACGGTACCTAGCAGGGCTGCCAATGCTTGTGTTTTCCCCTTAGATCTAGGTTTTTATTTGCCGCCTCGGGGAAATCTGTTTTTTTTTAAATATATCCTTAAATAAAAGTGGTAAATGTTTCGTTTCGTAACTATAAATTTTGTAAATTTTCAACAGTCTGGGTTTTTTAATTTTGTTTTTTTTTGTTTTTTGTCTATGTATTGCTTGGGTTTTTGTTTAGCGAAGCAGTTAGCAGTGTTGCCACTTTGGATCTTTTATATCCAAATTTAGATCTTTTTTATTGCATTTAGATACTGTTTTTAACGTTTAGATCGTAAATATTTTTCTAGAAACCTTTCATATGGAGGTAGATATTTTATAGATTTTTTTTTCTGTCATTGTCAGTTTAATAATTACTGTGTAAAATATTTACTACAATATTTTTTTTGTCTGGCGCGTACATTGTGACAACTGCCATTACTTGAACTTTGAACTCTCACTGGGGTCAACGCACAAGTATCTGGCAGCCCCGGTACTGATTAATAAAAACGCACGTAAATCATACTAACTTTGTTTCAACTGTATCCTCACTGTGCTGACTTTGCATTTCTTTTTCATGTGATTTAAAAAAATAATTGCTCACATTCTTATGTGGCTTTCACTTTGAAAAAACCTTTCAACATGCCAAAAGTGAAGTATGAGCAAAAAATTTGGAAAGAGTGGTTGCATGATGACAAAATTAAAAACTGGGGATATGACCAAAGCTTGTTGCGAAAATACAAAACTCAAAGAGTCATGCAGAGACTAAAAAAGCATAAAATTGCAGTTTCATTTAAAGATATTACACCGCTGACTCCTGTTTTCAGAACTATACTGATAAATGAAATCAAAAGTTGAAATATCAGTCGCAATGTTTTTAATTTATCACTGTTTAATTTCAAACTGTGACCATTTGATCGATTTGTAAAAAATCTTGGACTAGTTCAATTTGAAAAGTGTAATGTAGAAAGTATAGTTTAGGAACTGAAGGACCTTTTAATCAGCAAACAGTTAGGCTTGAAGAATTTGGCTGTAATTGGTACTGATAATGCCTCAGTGATGGTTGGTATAAATAATGGCGTTTATGCCAAGTTGAAGGAAGCTTGCCAAGGAATTTGGAATACCATATTGCTGAAACACTTTACTGGTTTTCCAAATCATTTGTCAGACAACAGCAATACAATACATTATATACAGCCTCGAATGATGGTTCCACACCACCGACAATTCTGTCAGTTTGCAAAACTAGATGGTTATCAATTTAACCAGCTGTTGAAAAAAATGTTGAAAGAATTATGAAGCAATGGCTGAAGTTGAAGACACACTTTGAAATAACAAGACAAAGTGAAAAGTGCTACACAGCTGAAATACTATATGGAATGTACAGTGATGAAAAAAATGTGTCATTCATTCTCTTTTTATAACCTAATCTAAACTTGTTGATAAAGTTAAATTACTTGATGATCTCATCTTGCTATTTCATTCGGTAAAAGACTGGTGTTGCCAACTTCTAAAGCTGATTTGCTCACTTGCACTATAGAGAGCTATTTGGCTCCTAAGCCACACCTTGGATATTAAATTGAATCAAAAATTGATGATTTAAAAACAAAAGGACCGTTAACAGAGAATGAAGAGAACAACTTGAGAAAACGCTGTCAATATTTCCTTATCTCATTATTGAAGCAATTGAAGCAGAGACTTCCTGACAATCTAGATGTTTTGAAAAATATTTCATTTTTTCTGTGAGCAACATACTTCATTCAGCCAATAAAGGACATACCTAAATATTGTAAAGTTATGAAATTTTTAGGGGCTATTGATAATAGTGTCGCGGAAGCAGAATATCAGTTAACCAAAATAACGTTAGCTGAATGGACAAACAAAACAGAAACTAAAGCGTTTTGGAGTGAAGTGAGACAATTTAAAGATGCCTCATCAAACAGTCCATTCTGTAAGCTCTTTAAAGTGCCATGTCTGCCATAATACTACCCCATTCAAATGCTGACGTAGAAAGAGTTTTCAGTGCTAGGAATTATATCAAATCTAACCTAAAAAACAGGATGAAATTTGACCTCTTAAATGCTAATCATCAAAATTCGGCCTGATGAGACTAGAGAAATAAGCCTACTGTTCCACTTATAAAGAAATTTGAACAGCTAAAGCATACCAGGGTCATTTTGGACCTGAAGCTTCAACTTCATTATCCAAGCTAAGTTTATCCTGTGGATCTTATGAGGCAGACATCAGTGAAGGTGAGGACATGATTATGTAGGGTAAGTCATAACAAAAGCTATGTAATTTTTGATTTTTTCAATTTGAATGTTTTTTCTAGATCTTTTCCACGCAGATTTAGATCTTTTTAGATATTTTTTGACACCGTTTTGGATATTTTTTGTCAAAGAAAAGTGGCAACACTGGCAGTTAGTTAGTTAGTTAGTTATTCCTCTTGTGCCAAAGATGGCGCATAGGGCAGAGGTCATAGCTTTCCACGTCTGTCGGTTCTTTGCCACTTGATGTAGGTCTTGAGTGCGACTGAGACCTATGGTTGAGCTCTCCCTTGTGATGGTTCTACGGAGGGTTTCTTTTGGTCTTCCCTGTTTTCTTTTACCCTCTGGTGACCATATGAAGGCTTGGTGGGGAAGTCTCTGTATGTCCATTCTGAGTACGTGACCGATGTAATTCCAGCGACGCATTCTAATAAAATCAGACACATATTTTTGTTTTGTTTCCTGTCTTATAGATGTATTGGACCTAAAGTCCGACCAGTAAACATTCAATAGCTTTCGGAGGCATCTATTCTCGAAGCAGGGTTTTTCAAAAAAATCAAATTGGCAGCCCTGTAGCCTAGCAGACGCAGGCCAGAGACTAAAAGAACTAGAGGAAAGTGACGGTCCGTGGCTGGCAGGGACTTTTACGATTGTACATGTCGTTGTTTGTAGATTGTAAATCGAGAATCGTACGATTGTAACGATGAACGCTACACAGACTGTTGGAATCAGAGTTCCCGTTGGCCACATTTACGTTAATTCACGGTGGAAAGGCAGTAAGCTGGTTTCGGATTTGCAAGGTACTGTGTAAATTAATGTAAATAAATAAAGATTATTAATTTTCATGCATGAATTAATTAAATTAATCATAAAAATATTAATTAGTTTATGAATTATTCAACACCAGCTTGACACTTCTTCACAGCCATTACTTGTTTGTTCTGTGATTTGTTACAAATTTTGTACAATACTTTTTTTTTTCAACCTGAATGGATTCCGGGACCATGTTAAGTTATAGGTTATAGGGAAAACAAAGGATAGACACACTGCCTACCCAAAAGCATGTCGTATGGGTCGACTAGTTTGGAGCTTCCTTTGAAGTCGGAGAGGCAAGGAACCAGCAGTCTGCATACAAATGAGGCAGATCTGTAAAACGGATACATACGCAAAACTCAGGTTCTGGAACAGGACTGCAGTGCAGAAGTGGATGAACAACCAGAACTTTCCACCAGAGTTCGCACCTGGTGAACGCAAAGAAGAAGAGGAACTATCGACTTAACTTTATTACACTATTTCTACAGGGAGGTCGCATCCGAAAGTAAGGGTGGACTGTTGCCCAACCCACCTTCAAATGTTTTCTTTGTGTCCGCACCCAAGGTTTAATGTTAGGGCTCTCCTCCAAACTTCGACCCGATATTATGGCGGCCATAAAATATTCTTACGGGGCTCAGGCAAATGTAAAATGCAGACTTTCTGCCAAGGAACAAATCGCAGCAAAACTAGGATTACTTGACAATTTCAAGAGATGCAACATTACAGACGCTAGTAGCAGACAATAATAGCGACCGTTGACAATTTCGAGCATTTCTGCAGACGATAATAGCATGCGCAAAACGCGATTAAACTCACCGCCGAGCGCATTGATGGGGGGCTAAACTAGGTGCCTGGGACTCATGAGCAAATCAATTGGAGGAAGTTGCAGGAGATGCGGCAGCTGCTGCTGGTGAGTCCCAGCCATCTAGTTTGGCCCCTATCCGTGCGTAGCGGCGGGGGGGATACTCTCGGCGGTGAGGCATAGTCACAGAAACAGGTCCGCAAGTAACATATAGCTGAGACCCTGTTAGAGTATTTGTTTCGTTATACAGAGCCGGCAAATTTTTAATAAAACTGAGCCCCGTAAGGATATTTTATGGCCGCCATAATATCAGGTCGAAGTTTGGAGGAGAGCCAATGTTACCTTATCTGGGCTCTTAAAAAAAAGGCTATCCTCCGAATAACGGCCACATATTATGGCGGCCACAAAAACACTCTAACAGGGCCTCAGTCACATGTAAATTGTGGACTTCCGGCGACTTAAATTGTGCACTTCCGGCAACTACCACCACCGACGAGAGTATCTCCCATGCCAGTTTGCTGGGTAACAATGGAAAGACATATGACAAGGAAAGAAATGTGCTGCTTCATGTGACCTCATCATATGTCAGAGCTATTCAACTGGTGTCTCGCAGAGACCCACTAAGTGGCCCGTGGATCATTGTTGTATTAATGGTCTGTCTTTACTAGGGTACAGGCTTCTAGCCCGTGATGATCCATATTTTCACAAATTTGGCCCTGAGTAAATTCAGTTGAAAAGCCAAATCAAATGGCATGGCCTTGGGGGTGTGAATAATACTTCACATCCCAACAAAAGTTTTTTCTTTCTGCTACACATGATTTTATTAACTTTGATTTTGTTTTCTTCTTCTTAAAAATATTAGGTAATTAGTTGGGTTATTATCATTGCACTTCGGACAGTGTGCTCAGATCCTCCACTCAGTATGAACCCCAACGTCCGATGGCTAATAGTACCACTTCTATGTTGATTGACAAGTCTTCTTGTGTGTCTGATGTGCGTCTCGTTTTTTGCTTCGCCGAACTTAATTTCTAAGTCTGCCATTCTGGCGAGGGATGTGGATTCACTGTCCCCAAAGTCCTCTATGCTTCCCATTTCTCTGAGGGCATTATTTATATCAGCATGATCTATAGGCTGACCGTCGGTAGTTATAGCGGATCCAGCCAACCTGTCAGCTCTTTCATTTCCATCGACGCCTGCGTGTCCCGGAACCCAAAAAAAAAAGGTGACTCCATGCACAGTGTACTTCTGTAATGATTCAAGCCATTGTCTTCGCACTAAACCTGCCTGAACCCTTGGATCATACTCATTGAATCACTGAGTATACATACGCGGGTGTAGTTTTGTGTTTTGAGCCAGGCAAATGCTTGCGTCACTGCCATCACCTCCATCGTCATGCTGCTTCTTAAAAATAGACCTTGGCTACCAAGTCAACCAGGGCTTATATTGGTTAGTTAGTCTTTCCTCTTGAGCCTAGGGTGGCACATAGGGCATAGGTTATAGCTATCCATGTCTGGTGGTTCGTTGCTACCTGTTTTAGATCTTGAAGGCTCATTAGGTAAGCATCCCCTGATGATGGTTTTATGCAGTGAGGCCAAATATGGGCACTGGTTAATGTCCTGGGAAGTAAACAGTGCAGTTGCATATTCTTTACAAGACATTGCAGAACCAATCACAGCATTTTTTGGTAGTTGTGGTTTTTCTAGGCAAATTGGGCACTGGTTAATGTCCTGGGAAGTAAAAGTGCAGATTTAAAATAAAAAAAAAGAGTTAGTTGCATATTCCTTACAGATCATTGCAGAACCAATCACAGCATTTTTTTGGTAGTTGTGGTTTTTCTAGACAAATTTTACATTCAGTTAGTTTGCCATTGCTTTCTGAATGGTCAGCTCTCAGTACCACAGTGGAAACCAACACAAGACAAATCGTCTGCAGCTGGGATCAAACCCGGCACCCCGACATTGGGAAGCGCGTTTCAGCGCATAAGCCAGACCTGATAGGTGTAGAAACATATGAGTCTAACATCAAATGCCACTGGCCCAGAAGGATGGTTGACTTACTTTGTATGGGATCTGGGTTGACTCCAGATCCATACTGGCTAGAAAACAGGAATCCTTCCTCTGCTGAGAAGCGAACCCAGACCTCTGTCTAGGTGAGAAAGTGTACCAACCATTATGCAACTGTGGCTTTTTCTGAACCTAGAGAGAACCGCAACCCTTTATTTTGTATCTCTTTGAGGCAGATGTGGGGCCTCAGCTGGCCTGAACCTTTAGAATCATCAGCTGATTTGATTCAAGAACCGACATCACAGCACTCGGGGCATTCCCATAAGCCCTGCGTCCCCATCTTCAGCAGCCAGCAAAAAGTTCTGATACTAATGGTGCTAGTAGCATTCTGATTGAACGTCCATCTTGCCTTTCCTCTAATCCTCAAGCATCTGCCAGAACCTCTTGTCACTCCCCCTGTATCAGTCTCACCAGACTGTGGTGATCCATCTGCTCCTCAAATTGTACAGGCTCTTCCACAAGGCACTAACCACGTTTGCCTTATCATGCATCAATATTCTACCAAGTTGTGCAGAGCCAGCCAGTCTGTCAACCTGTTCATTTCCCATCAGCTTTAAAATGCAATCCTTTTTGCCATTGTAAGGGTTTAAAATTATCCTAGGTTCTTCATTCTTCAGTATGACTATTAAAAAGTATGGAATCACGACAGAGCTTTGAAAATAAGAGGGATTCTTACATATTAGCTAACTAGGAACCAGTGAATGAACTAACTGAAACAGCTGGAGCTGATCCTTTGACGTGAGTTGTACATATCAGGTTGTAACTCTTTGATATTTTAATTACTAGCTTCATTACCAGTTCATTTTGAGATATCAACAAGTGTTATAGACTTCCACCCTTCTTGCAACACCGGAGTTGTGTATATCGTAGAAGCAGATGTCATCGGGGGAACGTACAAGCGGAATGTGGCAAGGCTGAGAAAGGTCTGGAATGTGTAGTTTTTCACTTGGTCAGTCTGTAAAGAATTTCTTTTTACATCAGTGGTGCTTTGCACATATGATGCTAGGCTCATATGTTTATAAACCTTCTGGCATTTGGGGGTAATGTGGTTACCATCATGCTGGTCGCCTTTACTTCCAGGGACTTTACCTGGTACCCATTTAGGACTGCATCGACCTGGTAGGCAGTCTTGTTTTATTTTACATTTTGATTTTAAATCCAGCTCTCTTCAGATTTGAACCCACCATCTTCGGATATGCAGGCAAGGGTCTAACCGCTCCCTTATTTGTTTTAAAGTCTTTTCAGTGGGCTATGATGAGATCAGTCCTGGGAAGTTAAGGTGGCCCGCTCAGTGCTGACCACATCACCCATCAAGGGCCGATTGGTCTATAAAATATAGGTCTGACCCTATATGCCCAATACACTTCAAGGCATGGAAAAGGGTCCTTTATTTTCCTTTTTTTTCAAATGTTGAGATCAATGTTCTGCAAAGGTGTTGCTACGTAATGGGGATTTTGTGTGTGTGTGGATACCATTGGTGTTATTAAATCAACATGTTATATATTTATTTTGTGTCTGTGTGGATACCATTGGTGTTATTAAATCAACATGTTGTTATAAATTTATGAATCAAGTCAAAGGATGTAGTGATGTTTATTTCAACTTAGCAGAATAGATTTCAGGGTTCAGTCTGTAAGGTTATCATTATTTCCTTCAGCTGTGACTATAACGTTATTGCGGTTTTGTAAAAGGAAAGCAGTCTCAGACTCTGCATACAGAATAATTTCCCTCCGTATATAGGTTCCAGGATTGCATTAGAAATGAGAGGGAGGCGGGGATGGAATAGACCCACCGACCCGGCCCTAACAAACATGTCGTAATAGCAATCGACTGATTAGAGGCGTTTCCTTTAGAGTCTGAGTGCATCTGCCTGATGAGTAAGGAACCAACAGTCTGCATACAAATAATAGCAGATCTGTATTGCACGCACAACTCTTGTTCTGGAACAAGGCTAAAATTCAGAACTTTCCACCACAGTTTACAGCCAGTGAACACGAAAAATAATTTTTTTAATGAAGAAGAATATTTGTTCTGATTGGAGGGACTTTGTTGGGAAAAGGCGAGCATTGAAAAAAATGAAACCAAAACGTTTATACGTTCATTATACCCAGCATAGACTATGTGTAGAAATTTCACCTCAAGCGCCAAACACAGTCTCTGTTATGAAACTGCTATGCTGTGACTGCTTGTCTCTGATGGTGATATTCTTCTTCTTAACATTCACTGACTGACCTCCCATGACAGTTCTGGCTGGTCGTCCAATTCTGTCCACTTAAGTTTTAAGTGCACTTTTGTTTTACAGGTCTGGCTTATTTGTATGCAGACTGTTGGTACCTCACCTCAGGCAGATGCACTCAGACTTCAAAGAAAACACCCCTAATTAGTCAACTTTTATGACATTCTTACTGGGAAGGCAGAGGGCCTAACACCCCCCCCCCCCCCCCTTCCGCCCCCAATGGCATCCTAGAACCCACATGGGGAGGAACTGCTATACTATTACTGCTTGTCTCTAAAGATGATATAAAACTAGCAATAGAACAAATGGAGATTAATAGACAGCTACAACACTGGTTACTTTTGTGTTATTGTTGCCTGTTTGTGTACTGTTTGATTTATTTCTACTCAAAAAGGCCAACAATGTGCGAGGCATTGTACTTGTTGAGAAGACCATCACCACATCTCAGTATTATTACGATGTTCAAAAGTTTTGTGTCAGCGACCTTGGACTTAGTGTGGTTCCTATTGCTGACCACAAGGAGGCTGCAGATTTCCTGATACAGATGGTAATACATGCTTTTTTTTTTACACCTCTGTGAAGAGTTGATTTAAGACCTGACGTCACAGTTACTTGCACATTGCCACAGGTGCTGTATCCTCAACTTTAGCAGACAGCACATCATTCTGTTTCTGGTGATGCCAGTAACAGTGATTGTATGTCTGTCTTGTCTTTCCTCTGACTGTTGAGTGTCATCCACATCCCATGGTCACTCCCCCTGCATCATTTTTTCCTGACCATGATGATCAGTTTTTACTTCCTCACTGGTCAGTCATTCCCAAAGGGCATTGAACACATCTTGCTTGTCGTGCACCAATTAGTACAGAACTAGTCATTTTTGTCTGCCTCTTGGTTTCCTGGCACGCTGATATTATGCTTGCTACTCTGCATAATATTTTGGTCATATCAAGCGCCACGATGGATTGGAAAAAATTATAGTAGAAGGAATTGTACCGGGAAGGAGGGGCAGGGGCCGACCGACACGAAGACGGGCACAGGATGTAAGTGAGTGTGAAAGTGCATGAGATGGAAGAACTGGCGAGAGAACGAGTTTCTTTCAGGCAGACTGTGATGAGAGCGACATTCTGCAAAGGACCTGCTACATGATGATGATGATGACTCTGCATGGAACATCCATGTCTTCACTTTCTCTAGGCATGCTTTGTGTGTCTGTGTGCAGCTGGTTTTCAAACCAGCAGAAGGCTTCAGTGACTACCATCACCTTTGTTTTCAAACTAGATGTTAGGGTGTCATTTGCCAGGCTTTGTCACACTAAGGGTCATCTATTCACTTTTGTTATGAACCCTATACACTTCGTCTGTCTCTCAACACATAACCATTTGTCCCGATAGTCATCCTGGTGTTTTCATGTTACTGTATTTAATATGTGTCTTCTCCTCCTTCTTTCATACTTAAAAACACATTTATTGTTTTGTATTGTGGTTTACAACCAGTCTGTCATATCTATGACATTTGATCTATCACATACAGTTTTTTGCACCCTTGATTGGTTGCCATTTATGACATGTTGACTCAGTCCCCACATCCAGCACCAAATGTTGCCCAGAACCCACACTGGAAAGTCTAAAAACTGGGACCATGAAAAAAAAATGAGTTTAGGAAGAACAAAATTGTGTCACACAGAAAGAAAGATACACATGTCTATGCGTGTACAGGTTAGGAGCTTTGCTTGTGCACTGTGTTCAGATTATCTTATTTTTTGTTCAGTCCTTAAACTGTCCTTACTGCTAGTTTTACTGGACAACTCATCATCATCATGTAGCAGGTCCTTTTGCAGAACGTCGCTCTTATCACAGTCTGCCTGAAAGAAACTCAGTCTTTCGCCAGTTCTTCTGCCTCATGTACTTTCATACTCAAGGAGTCACTTATATCCTGTGCCCATCTTCGGGTTGGTCGGCCCCTGCCCCTCCTTCCTGGTACCATGCCTTCTGCTATAATTTTTTCCAATCCATTGATGCGCTTGATATGACCAAAATAATTCAGCTTCCACTGGACAACTAGAAGAATTTAAAAAAAAAACAGAATGTAGTTTTTGTGAGTTGATTTATTTTCATTGAATATTGAAATGCAAATTGTCAATCCAAATACCAGGTGCACGTGGAGAGCAGACTGGACAGTAACCCATTTCTGAAACCTGTTCCTGCCCCCTCGGCCGATGTTGCCGTGATGTCAGTACTGACCACCTGTCCAGGTGTGGGGGAAACCAAGGCTCTGGCATTGTTGGACAACTTTCCTAGTGAGTTGTCAGGTTATGTTTATATCAACTCTTTGTATTAAATTTGCTAACACAAGCTTGCTTAAGAAGGGTTGAGTTGAGTCAAGAATTGACTCAGGGCATTCCCATGCATGCTTTGCCCTCATTTTCAGCAGCCAGCATAGAATTCCAATACTGATGGTACCGGTCACAATCTGGTTAAATGTCTGTCTTGCCTGAGTGTAGTGAGCCGACTTAAGAAGAACGTTTGATTAATGTGAACAAATTTTTGGTCCCACAAGGGATTTAATATTATTAGTCCTATGTCAACACAAAAATTGTTTTTTTAACATGAACTAAACTTTTGTCCCTTTGGAATTCAAGTTCACTAAGGTTTATTGTATAAACATCAAAACCTGCAGTTAAGCATCAGTAACCAGACAAGTGAAAGCGCGTAAACAGCTGGTTGGCGCCAGAGGTGAGGTATGGAGTTACTCCTTGTACGCATCACAACAGCCTTAACTTTCTCTCACGCCTGTGATCGATATCACTGTGCCAGTTCAGGGTGTTCTATATGCTCTTTACCCTCGACAGCGCATTACCGGTACTAGCTGTCCAGATCTGTTGTACCAACTATTGATATCCTCAACACATTCAATCGAGTCCCTTCTTTGCATGATTTGTTGGGCAAATCCAGACTTACCGGTGACCCTCACCTGGTTTAGCTGGCCCGTCAAACTCTTGCCTGGCAAGTGGCTGCTGGCTCATGCTGGCAGCCACTAGGAGCCACATGGAGAGACGGATGCCAGACTTGGACTCAAAAGCAGGTCAGCTGTCCTGAAAAGGACATAGCAGGTCCCCAACACAAGAGGTACTACCAGTATCTGACACCCCGACCTCCAGTAAAATGATTAGAGAGTAGTTGAGTTGAGTTGAATCAAGAATTGACATCACAGCACTTGAGGCATTCCCATGCATGCTCCATCCTTATCTTCAGCAGCCAGCGCAGAGTTCCAATACTGATGGTACTGGTCACAATCTGGTTAAAAGTCTGGGCTCTCCTTGCAGAACCGGACGAGGGTTGGACACGGGCTGGACGACTTAGTTCAGTTTAGTGGGAGTTCTCTCCCTTGGCCGCACTCGAAACAGTGAGCGGAAAAGTCCACGAAACAAATGACATACTTACCTATCATCATACGGTTGCGTGTAAGGTTGCGTACGGTTGCGTTTAGGGTTGCGTAGTCATCATACGGTTGCGTGTAGGGTTGCGTAGTTGTCATACGGTTGCCTGAAGGGTTGCGTTGTCATCATACTGTTGCGTGTAGGGCTGCGTAGGGTTTGGGTTAGGGGTAACGTTAGGGTTAGGTTTATGGGTTAGGGTTAGGTGTAGGGTTAGGGTTAGGGGTTATGGGTTGGCTTAGGGGGTAGGGTTATGGGTTAGGGGTAGGGTTAGGGTTAGATGTGAAAATGTTCACGTAGGAGGCCGAAATAGTGGCCGACAATCTGATGCTTGTGGGAGTGGCGCCACTGAAATTCCGCCAAATATGACGCCAATAGCGGGCGGCTGGTGCCCAATCGGTGGCGAATTGTCCGTGTCAGTAGCATCCACCGTCCGTCGACTGTTTGAGTGTGTATGTGACTGTGCGCGATTATAGGGAACTACGGCGTCAAAATTGTCACATCTAACGCTAAACCTAACCCTACCCCTAACCCTACCCCTAACCCTTATGGCAACCCTAACGCTACCCCTAATCCTAACCCTAACCCCTAACCCTAATCCTATCCCTACCCTTAACCACGCAAATTAATCAGTCATTAAAGCATACAGATCGGCAAAAAAAAACACAAAAAAAAAAAAACCCCAGATCTGGGGGACACACCCATTGGCAGCCCTGATGTCGACCTCACTGTCTTGTTTGATTCGTGACTTTTTCCGCTACTTGTTTCGAGTGCGGCCAAGGGAGAGAACTCCCACTAAACTGAACTAAGTCGTCCAGCCCGCGTCCAACCCTCGTCCGGATCTGCAAGGAGAGCCAAAGTCTGTCTTGCCTGATTAGAGAAATGATGTCTTCTTCTTATTCTTTGCGTTCGGTTTCGTATGCTCAGATCAGACCATCAGGTGGGTTGCCTCTATAAACTCGCATGTCAGCTGCAGGTCCTACATGGTTCCCCCATAGCTTGCTCTGCGCACTTTGCTCTTGAGGCCAGGTGTCTTTTCGAAGTTGCAGGTAGAGTGGGCAGGTCTGTAGAATGTGCTGAGGTGTTTGTGGTCCTGCACAATCTTTATTTTATGCATGTGGTAGTTGAGCCTGCAGTGTCCTGTTCGTAGACGGAAAATTGTTGTATGTTGCTTTCTGTTGAGTCTGCTGATGGGGTCTTGTGGATGTTTACTGTTAGTTTGTTCTCTCCACAATCCTTGGTATTTTCCTTTGATAAGTGTTTTGATTTCTGGTAATGACAATGAATGGGCGTGTTGAGAAATGAGGTGTAAACTGACAGTGTATTTTAAACAAGTTATGAAAAGGAATGAACTCAGGAACTTGGACACGACTTGCAAGATTGGTGAGAAAAAAACCATGAAAGGATTTAGATGCAGATGAGAACTGGAACTAGACGGCTTCACACTATCACAGTGGTGAATAACAAATGATTTTTGTTATGGGAAAAGAGGAAAAGGAACTCAAATACTTTTCTGGTGGCTTGACAATATGAACAGAACAAAGAAACTGACCTAATTTATTATGAGATGGGAACACATTGCTGCCTATCCCTATTCACACAAGACATGATGTTGATTAAAATATCAAATGTCAAAGATTCGGTGTGGATTCTAGGACTCCATTTTGGAAATTTAAAAAATACACCCACTGTCTCCTAGTAAGCTGTTGTAGGAGTTGACTGTTTCCTTCAAAGTCAGAGTGCATCTGCCTGAGAGTCAAGGAACCAACAGTCTGCATTAAAATAAGGCAGACCTGTAAAAACGGACGTGTAGGCACAACCCGAGTTCTGGATCAAGACCAGAGTCCAGGAGTGAGTCCAGAACTTCTAAACCAGACACCTAAAGAATGAATGAATTTCTACCCCACCAGGACATCACACAAGCGATAAACACCCGATGACACAAAATGAGGGATCACCGTGGAGAGGTCCCAGAAACCACGTTCAGACAATTGGCCATATTTATGGCCTGCCTATATTGCGGCCCCTGGCAAAAGCCAGAGTGGAGCTTCAAATAACAAAAAAATTACGTCCTAAAAAGGATGTAAGGATTTTGAGTACATATTACATACACCTAAAGAAGCAGCAGGAGGTTGATTATAATATTTCTGTGTTTTCCTGTGTTTTCCAGGTCTTGAATGCTTGTCTAAAGCTACCTTAGAAGTAAGTTGTTTTCTTTATAGGATCAAATTGTATATTGTTTATATTTTTACTTCTTGTGATATTGCGGTGGTAGTTTGCTTGTCCTTTTTTTTTTTTAAACCGTGTGAGCTATTTTCCTTTCTTGATATGTAGCTATAACAGAGGAATATCTTGTATGATAGAATCACTAATGTGGAGCTTTGAGAGAGACCTCCCTTGATAGTAGATATCTAGGTAAATATACCTTGATAAAACAGAGGGAATAAGTGGTATGATAGAATCATTAATGTGGAGCTTAAGGAGAGAGACATCCCTTGATAGTATATATCTAGGTAAATATACCTTGATTTAACAGAGGGAATAAGTGGTATGATAGAATCACTAATGTAGAGCTTTGAGAGAGAGACCTCCCTTGATATGTAGCTATAACAGAGAAAAAAAGTGGTATGACAGAATCACTGTGGAGCTTTGAGAGAGAGACCTCCCTTGATATGTAGCTATAACAGAGAAAAAAAGTGGTATGATAGATCGCTAATGTAGAGCTTTGAGAGAGAGACCTCCCTTGATATGTAGCTAAAACAGAGGAATAAGTGGTATGATAGAATCACTAATGTGCAGCTTTGAGAGAAAGACCTCCCTTGATATGTAGCTAAAACAGAGGAATACGTGGTATGATAGAATCACTAATGTGCCGCTTTGAAAGAGAGCTCCCCTTGATATGTTGCTATAACAAAGGAATAAGTGGTATGATAGAATTACTAATGTGGAGCTTTGAGAGAGAGACCTCCCTTGATATGTAGCTAAAACAGAGGAATACGTGGTATGATAGAATTACTAATGTGGAGCTTTGAGAGAGAGACCTCCCTTGAAATGTAGTTATAACAGAGGAATAAGTGGTATGATAGAATCACTAATGTGGAGCTTTGAGAGAAAGACCTCCCTTTATATGTAGCTATAACAAAGGAATACGTGGTATGATAGAATTACTAATGTGGAGCTTAAGGAGAGAGACATCCCTTGATAGTATATATCTAGGTAAATATACCTTGATAAAACAGAGGGAATAAGTGGTATGATAGAATCATTAATGTGGAGCTTTGAGAGAGACCTCCCTTGATAGTAGATATCTAGGTAAATATACCTTGATAAAACAGAGGGAATAAGTGGTATGATAGAATCATTAATGTGGAGCTTAAGGAGAGAGACATCCCTTGATAGTATATATCTAGGTAAATATACCTTGATTTAACAGAGGGAATAAGTGGTATGATAGAATCACTAATGTAGAGCTTTGAGAGAGAGACCTCCCTTGATATGTAGCTATAACAGAGAAATACGTGGTATGATAGAATCACTGTGGAGCTTTGAGAGAGAGACCTCCCTTGATATGTAGCTATAACAGAGAAAAAAAGTGGTATGATAGATCGCTAATGTAGAGCTTTGAGAGAGAGACCTCCCTTGATATGTAGCTAAAACAGAGGGAATAAGTGGTATGATAGAATCACTAATGTGGAGCTTTGAGAGAGAGACCTCCCTTGAAATGTAGTTATAACAGAGGAATAAGTGGTATGATAGAATCACTAATGTAGAGCTTTGAGAGAGAGACCTCCATTGATGTGTAGCTATAACAGAGGGTATTAACTGACATGATAAAATTCCTAATGTGGAGCTTTGAGAGAGAACGAAACAAGCTCCAGTGAATCGTTAGTTGAGGGACAAGTTAATGATGTTGGATAGCACAAACGCTGGTCAAAACAAACTTGAGGATAATATATCTAGAATGTCATTTCACTGTAATCAACAGTGTCATAGAAATAAAGCCAGTCCAAGAAGCACACGTTGAAAGTGAAAAAAGATGGAGAGCACATGGGGTGAGCTGCATGTGATAGAAACAGTGAGGAGGAACAGCTTAAGGTTAGTCCACATGTAGAGCTGTGTGTGATAGAAACATTGAGGAGGAACAGCTTAAGGTTAGCCACATGTAGAGCTCTGTGTGATAGAAACAGTGAGGAGGAACAGCTTAAGGTTAGCCACATGTAGAGCTGTGTGTGATAGAAACAGTGAGGAGGAACAGCTTAAGGTTAGCCACATGTAGAGCTGTGTGTGATAGAAACAGTGAGGAGGAACAGCTTAAGGTTAGCCACATGTAGAGCTGTGTGTGATAGAAACAGTGAGGAGGAACAGCTTAAGGTTAGCCACATGTAGAGCTCTGTGTGATAGAAACAGTGAGGAGGAACAGCTTAAGGTTAGCCACATGTAGAGCTGTGTGTGATAGAAATAGTGAGGTGGAACAGCTTAAGGTTAGCCACATGTAGAGCTGTGTGTGATAGAAACAGTGAGAAGGAACAGCTTAAGGTTAGCCACATGTAGAGCTGTGTGTGATAGAAACAGTGAGGAGGAACAGCTTAAGGTTAGCCACATGTAGAGCTGTGTGTGATAGAAACAGTGAGGAGGAACAGCTTAAGGTTAGCCACATGTAGAGCTGTGTGTGATAGAAACAGTGAGGAGGAACAGCTTAAGGTTAGCCACATGTAGAGCTCTGTGTGATAGAAACAGTGAGGAGGAACAGCTTAAGGTTAGCCACATGTACTTCATTGCAGGGGATAAAGAGGAAAAAAAGAATATATGCAGCTAACATAGCTGAATGACCTTACCAGTTTTAATAGAATGGATCAGCCAACTGATCGGAGGAGAATCACATCTCGTCACTACTTTTTTTACCCTGTCTTTATTGCAGTTTTCCAAAAATATTCCCAGATTACACAAAAAAACATCATCCTGTTTAACCAGCATCGCCAAAGGGGGAGTAAAAGTAAAGATCCGTTTTCACGCCTTAGGTGCATCAGGCATATGGAAAGAGCACCCCATATTTCTACAGACCAATCAGCACTAAGTGGGTAATGTGGTCAGCATTATGCCGGCCATCTTTACTTCCCCAGGACAGCCATCCTGTTACCCCTTTTAGGCTGGGTCGACTTGCGACGCCCCATACCATGATAAAAATCCACGCAGCCAGCAGTTGATTTTGATCGTGGTACGTTGTAATTACGAGTCGGACTCGCAACACCTTAGCCACCAAAGGGGGAGCTTTTGGTTATAATCTGACTATGGTATTTGCTCTATATAAAATGGCTTAACATTGTTCACCAGCAAGAAGCCCTGAAAAGGACTCGTGTAGTGTTGATGTGATCAGGGAAGACAGACCAAAATACTGTCCCAACTGATGATGAGGCCGTGTACCGGCCAGCCAATGAGCAACCCGGTCGCTGATGTGTGTATTACAGTTTTCGTGATTATACATGTTTATTGTGCAGTTTGGTGGCACTGTTGTTCGGTACTAGTAGCTTGTCAGTTGATCTGCTGGTCTTGTGTTTGAAACCGTTTCAAAGTGAGAGCATTTAAAAACATTGGACTGGGCTTCCAGGTCAGCCCCCGTCTAAAACAGGTACCCGGAAATGTTTTTAAAAATAAAGGCAGCTTTTGTGATACACCATCATTAAATAGCCTTGGCCTGTTAACAAATATGGTTAGCACCATGAACCGAGAACAAATAAACATGGAAAGCAGTTTTTTATGTACAAAAATTTTTGGGATATCTGATTACCTGTTTTGTTTTGCTGCATCTGCGAAAAAAAATTTTTTTAAGTGTTCATTGGCTGTCAACTCCTGCAGAGAGTTGTGGTTGTTTGTCCACTTCTAGAGTTTGGTCTTGTTTAAGAACTTGAGTTTTATTTCGGCACACATCCGTTTTAAAGATCTGGCTTATTTGTATGCAAAAAGTTGGTTCCTTGACTTCCAGGCTGATGCAGAACTTTCCGCCGGAGTTAACAGCCAGTGAGGGCAGAGTGCACAGAGAAGAAGAGGAATCTATAGACCAGTGGTCTCTAAGCTCTATCATGTGGAGCCCCCTTAAATATATGGCAAGACCCCCCTGCCCCCCATCCCACATAACAGAATGTGATTCAGAAGAGGTGGACAAAAAGAAACAAAGAAACATCACATACTGTTAACAAGAACTTGGAGAAAAACATGCACATAAGACAAAGTGTAATATAAAAGAAACAATCACCTACAAATTGGTAATATATGTCCAAATATCATCAGGTTGACTCTTACGACATGCTTGTTGTGGAGGCAGTGGGTCTATTTTTGTTTCCCCCACAAAGGGGCCTCAAAACCCACATAGGGAATTGCTGCTTGTATTTACCACCTTTGCAGTGTAGGCAGGTGGGTCTTTGGGCCTGAAGATTTAGGGTCACATGGTCAGTGCTGTCACCACAGACTGCAGATGAAGATTTTATTTGTTGGCTCTGACATTAACACAAATTCACAATGTTACCGAGGATTCTTTCACATGAGAGCCCAGTGTTTTTACCCATCCAGCCAGCCATCCCCCCCCCGATTTTGCCACTGGTGTGAAAAGGGTTAGCTAGTTGCGTATCCTTTACAGGACGTTGCAGAACCAACCCCAGCATTTTTTGGTTGTTGTGGGTTTTCTTGGCAAGTTTACGTCCAGTAGTTTGCCATTGCTTTCTGGACGGTCAGTTTCTCGATACCACTGTCGAAACCACCGCAAGGCGTAGGCCTGCAGCTGGGATGGAACCCGGCACCCCGGCTTTACGAAGCGCGTTCGCAAAGACCAAGCCACAGACGCCGACTGTGAAAAGGGTACTGCATGCAATTTGTTCTTTCATTTGACTGCAATAGCCTGTTGATTACTTCCTTTAACTTCACAGGAACTGGCGGCTGTCGTAGGAAAAGCTAGCGCAGGGAAACTGTATGACTTTTTCCACAGAGTAACTTGATTTGTCTCTCACAGTAAATAAACATCATATACTTACATAGTGGTGTGATACTGTGTCCATGTTCATAGTTTCTGATGTTTACAAAAGTGTTGTATGTTGAATTAGGAATTGACATAATAGCACTCATGACACTCCCATCCCCATCCAGCAGCAAAGGAACAGTTCCAATTCCAATGGTAACAGTAACTGTTTGACTGTAATATCCATCTTGCCTTTCCCTTGAGTGTTGAGCATCGGCCAGATTCCCTGGTAACTCCTCGCAGCGCCATTCTTCTCAGACCATAATGAGCTATTTGCGCTCCCGCACTGTTCACTCGCTCCCAGAGGGCCCTCACAACATCTAGCTTGTCATACATCATTTCACCACCAAGTGGTGCAGAATTGGCCAGTCTTATCTGGTTGCTTTTTTCCTAACACACTGGCATGACTTGGAGGGAATTTCCAAAGGATGCTAACTACCCGGGACCTTGGAAGTGATGCTTGCCACTCTGCACAGAGCATACCTGTCTCCACCTTTCTCATGCTCTGTGAGTCAGTTACAATCACGGCATGTGTGTACAGCTTATTTCCAAGCCAGCGGAATGCAGCAGTGACTGCCTCCACCTCTATTCTCAAACTAGACGTGATATCAAATGCCAGGCTTTGTTGCACTAAGCGACGTTCATTCACTTTTGCTCTGAACCCCTCTGCACTTCGTCTGCCCCTCAACACAGAGCCATCTGTATAGATAATCACATCACTTGGGCGGGAATTTTTGTGAATCATCTGTTGAACTTCTGATTCTGTACTCAGCTGGCCAGTCCCTGCACTCACGACCCAAAGTGATAAGAACCCTACACAAGTCTGAACCCTGCTCTGACAATTTGACTCACTCCTCACCTCGCACAAATTTATCAAGCCTGTACACGTCTGATTGTGTTTTCAGTTTGCGCCATCTAAGACTTTCCTCTTTTCAGTCTGTGACCCTTAGCTCTACTTAGGGAATTATGCAGGAGGTGCTTCTTGTCTGCAGCTACTCTGAGATATATTACTTTGCTTGCAGAACATTGATCATTTTTGCAATAGAAGGCAGTGCAAGCATATATCGCATGCAGACTGCTGGGGTATCTCTTGATATGGAATACAAAATTGAAACTAAAAGTCCTTTTTTATTTTTATACTCTTTTGGTTTGAGCATATGATGCTGTTCACTTTTTTTAACAGACCACTTTTCACATACTAAGTTTTTCTGCGTATAAGACGACCCCAGGTATCCTGAAATAAGACAGCCACTATTTTTTGAGCCCATAATTAGGAAGTAAATATTTTTAACAAATTATGTGTATAAGACGACCTTGCCAATTGTAAGCTTACAAATGTGGGAAAACATATGGTCTTATACAAGAAAAAAATACGGTAAGCATTGACGTAGTCAACAACATTGTTGTTTTCCCACTTTACAGAATGCATTTTCTGTTAGTCCGTTCAACCTTTTGCGCAATTAACATAGTATAGTTTGAATTATCAATTAACTATGTGGCTTTACAGACGGATTAAAACACCTGAGAAGATTTAAAAAACAAAGACATCCTTCTTCTTCTTTGCGTTTCCCTGCATTAAACTCTTGCAGAAAGTGTTGGGTGTTCATCCACTTATGGATTTTAGTCTTGTTTCAGAACCTGAGTGTTGCACATGAAGACCACAATGTTAGTAAGATTATCTACAAATCTGTAGTAAAATTTAAAAATAAATCTAACATTTTAATGACACAATGTTAGTAACATTATCTAAATATTCATAGTGAAATTCAAAAATAAATCCTTTATTTTAATAACACAATGTTAGTAAGATTATATAAATATTCATATTACAGTTTATATCATAATTACAACCCAAATTAAAGCAATATTCTAAACACTACAAGCTATATATTTGTCTTTGGTAAAAAGTTGTACAATGAATAAAACTACAAATATATCATCTGAGAACTAGGCGATCACTGTATATCCCAATTATAACCTTGAGGGTTGAACAGGATATGTTTGAAACAAATTAAGGCTACATACCAGTTGATTTATCACACAATTGCTATGAGCTGAGGTTCCCCAGCTGTCTATACCTGTGTATTAACTAACAATGCATTAAAAAGCAAATGCCTGAGGAAACCGAAAAACATTAAATGGGATCAAAGACATGGAAATAAGAGATATGTTTGAACATCCGCGTATGTCATTGGTTATAAACAGGGCCTTTTCACTCTAGAAAAATAGGTGACTGTACTTACCTAAAGTGTCTAAAAGGGTGCCGGTACTCACCACAGTATCTAATAATGAAGCCTAAAAAGGGTGCTGGACTGCGTACCGTTGCCTTACCGCCAGAAAAAACATAGCCGCTGTTTCACAACAAAGAAGATAACAATAAATGGGGCATACACCGAGAAGCGGTTAGAGAATCACCAAACAGGAGATGAAATTAATACTTGCAGACTGATGAACGGTAGACACCCAAAGTAAACCCCAAGAGGAACATTGATAACAGTACAAAGGGTTGGACAGGATTCCATCCATGGCATAGACAAGAGAGGATACAACAGGATGGGTGAAGGCCAATGAGGAAGTTCCTCCTCTGTACAGCACAAAGCCTGGTAGCACTGTAAAGACCATCAGTTTCCCCATGAAGCATGATCCCTCACTCGTCCGGCCTTGTTTACTCAAAAGACCATGTAGCACCAGTAAGTCAGGAACAAAACATGCCGCGGAAGCTTTCGTATAAGCAGAGTTGTGCTCTGTCTGGCCTTTTGTCGGAGCATGATCACCAAGTGCTAGGGTTATGTATTTCCTTGATGGACGGTGTGTGCATTTATATATATATGTTTGACTGGCACCTTTCCGTCTTTCCAGACGAATATTTTATTGTGCTATGAGGAGGCATGGGGACTCACAGCCTATGATGGCGAGTGTGACTAGCAAGACCCACTCCCGCGTTAAAAACAAACATTTTACTGTTTCTTCTCATACGCTCAGCTCTCATCCTGTCTGCAATAATTTCTTCCTTCACTTTCATTCCTTTTCTGATGTGCCACACAACACTGTTTATAGCATTTTTAATCTTAATTATTGGGGACCGACAGCACACAGAATGAGAAACGCTGCAGAGAAGGCCCCGCTAGCAACAGACGCTGCTCGCGGACCTGCAGCATTGCATCATGGGAACGCTTGGAAGCCAACGAACAAAGTGGCAGCAGTCATGGCGAACCTCAGCGACGACGAGAAGTTTGAAGTAGGTGTTTCGCCTTCTCTTTCTTCACAAAACACACACCCGGCTGGCTATAATAATAATATACAACCTTTCTTTTATATCAAACGAAATGTGAGAACGAAAACGCATGTGCGTTTGCTAATCGTAAGTAAACAAACAAGACAAACCCCCACGCCGGGCGTTCGTGTGTAGAGTTCAAGTTTTGTAACAGGCGTCGAGCAAGCGTTTGATTTGTTTCCAGTGACCCGTTCTCCTTGCCCCGGTTGTTATAACAAACGCGTGATCTCTAGCGTCGAAAAGTAAACTAGATCAACAAGCTCATACCTAACGTGATTGCTGGGTAAGGAAGGTACACTGGACAGCCGGCGAACCCGTACCATCGTAGATCCAGCCGGCTTGTGTGTGTGTTGTATCTCTCTGCTCTATCATTTATTCATTACTGTAATGATTACATTTATTTGATTTTTATGAACACTGTAAGAAGTAATATGGTAGCGTAGCTAACTCGCATTACATTCCTGATTCCACTTTCCTTCAACAGACGTCTCTGGTGTCTAGTTTAATATTATTTTTGATTATTCAAAACTAAGTGTAGTGAGTCTGTTTGCTTAACTGTTAACTGTATTTTACTTAGTACTATTTATTAGTAATAGTAATAATACTGTAACGTAACAACAGTAATGAAATGGCCTGTACTGTAAGTGTTGTAGTTTCTATATCTAAACTTAAAACTGAACGGCAGAGAAACGACGTTCAGAACAGAACATTTTAATTTTGGCTAGCCTCTGAATAACGGTCCCAAATTATCGAGGCCGAAAATATACCCTTACAGAGCCTCAGTTGCGTGTCAATTGCACACTTCTGGGGACTATATCGCCACCGCTGAATTGCGAACTTGTGGTGTCTATACCGCCACTGCCGAGAATATCCCCCATGCCGCGCGAGCGGCGTTAATTGGGGCTAAACTAGATGGCTGGGACTCACGCAAATAAAATAAAGGAAGCTGCAGCAGGAGATGCGGTAGCTGCTGCTGGTGAGTCCCAGCCATCTAGTTTAGCCCTAATCCACTCCGCATGAGCATGGGATACTCTCGGCGGTGGCGGAAGTGCGCAATTTAAGTCATCGGAAGTTCGCAATTGACACGTGACTGAGGCCCTGATAGGCTATATTTTCGGCCCCGATAATTTAGGACCGTTATTCGGAGGATAGCCTTAATTTTTTTATTGTTCACATTTAGTAGTCATTACTGCCCTAAAAAGAGGGAGAACAATGGTACTTACCGTTTTTTGATAGTCTCAATGGTGATAAGATAGTTATAGCCATTTCTGGCTATCCTCCGAACAACAGCCACACATTATGGCAGCAAAAAACATACCCTGACAGGGCCTCAGTCACATGTAAATTGCGAACTTCCAGGCGACTTAAATTGCAGACCGCCAACTACACCCCTGCCGCCGAGGGTATCTCCTGCGCCGCTATGAGCAGAGCGGGGCTAAACTAGATAGGTAGATGGCTGGGACTCGCGAGTAGCAGCTTCCGCATCTCCTGCAACTTTGCTCATGAGTCCCAGCAATCTAGTTAAGTTCCGCGTGTAGCGGCGCGGGAGATACTTTGGGTGGTGGCGGTATAGCCGGAAGTCTGCAATTTACATGTGACCAAGGCCCTGTTTTTTGCCGCCATAATAAATGGCTGTTATTCGGAGGATACCCCCATTTCTTGTTGAACTGGTAAAACATAGGAAAAGCTTCAAAACATGAACAAGCATCTAAAGTCAGTATTAATTAGTGAATCTTGCTGAAGTTATAACATATTATTAATATTACATTGTGTTGAGTAGGAATTTAACCTTTATTCATACTTCATGTGACAGTGAACGAAGCATCTCCCCCCCCCCCCCCCTTCTCCAATCATATTATAATTCTTTTTACCATTATTACTCTCATTGCAAATGAGTAGTTTAGTTGGTAGTGTTTAATATTGGTAGTCCAAGCTTTGCTTTTTTTTTTAAATTTCACCCCACCCAGTAGCCTCCAAAATTTAATGGGGAATTCCCGTGAAAGTCCCATAGTATACAGTATAGACGGGCTATCCTCTGAAAAACGGCCACAAAAACACCCTAACAGGGCCTCAGTCACATGTAAATTGCAGACTTCCTGCGACTTAAATTGCGCACTTCTGGCAACTACCGCCACCGCCGAGAGTTATCTTTCAGCGGCGTGGATTGGGGCTAAACTAGATGGCTGGGACTCACGAGCAGCATCTCCTGCAGCTTTGCTCGTGAGTCCCAGCCATCTAGTTTAGCCCCAATCCGCGTAGCGGCGTGGGAGATGCTCTCACCGGTGACGGCAGTCACCGGAAGTCCGCAGTTTACATGTGACTGCTTTTGGCCGCCATGATATGTGGCCGTTATTTGGAGGATAGCCGTATAGGTGTGTTAGTTTTAGTTGTTGTTCATTTGACAAGAATGAACGTAAGTAAACACTGAAAATGACGAAGCAATAAATGCTGACAACAGGCAACACATTCACCATAAGTTAGTTGCACAGTCATTAACACAAAAGAAACTTGCAGACTTTCCTGTGAAAGACAGTTTGTCATCAAGGTGCACACACTTTCTCACACATTGCATGAAGGCCTAATAAAGTCATAACACCCTTAGGATATGGGACTTCCCAGAGAATCGCTACAAAATCTTGGAGCCCTAGAGATGGGGTGAAAGAAAAGAACCCTTTTTTTTTTCTGGACCAAAAAGGTGGTCACCACCACAAAGATTATATTGCAGCAATGTTTTTAAAAAAAATAGATGCCGAAAAGTTGTTAGTACTACGAACAGTTGCATAAAGTAAATAAGTAAATGTCACTTTTTCACGCTTTAGGGCATATAGGGCTAGACCGATATTTTTATAGACCAATCGGCACAAGATGGGTGATGTAGTCAGAATCACGCCGGCCGCCTCTACTTCCCGAGACTTCACCCGGTACCCACTCGAGGCTGGGTCCACCTGGGAGGGACCAATGCATATCGCCAGAACGAAATCCTGGGTACATTATGACATGAAAATTAACAGTAAGTTGGGAAACTGGCAATAAAGCATTGCAGCTAAACGTCATATTTTGGTTTGCAACTTGTATGTGTGTCACAAAAGTAATTCATCCTGTTCCTCTGCGTGATATGCAAAAGACAGCAGACTGCACAGGTGTGTAAAATGGATGCATACACACAAAACTCAAATCCTGTTGCAAAGTCAGAAATGGGCGACCAGCCGGGACATTCCGTGGGAGTTTATAACCAGTGAATGCAAACAACTCACACAACAGTTTGTTTCATCATTGTTGTGTTGTTGATCTTAGGCTTGTGTGAGTTAATACATGCTTATATCTGATACTTGCAGATTGATTCAATCCTTGAGCAGCGAAAGCGCAAGGGCCTGCTGGAATATCTGGTTCGTTGGAAGGGTTCCGGGGATGACGTGAAAGGTGAAACCTGGGAGCCAGCTAAAAATCTAGTCAACGATTATGCAAAAGCTGTTCAGAGCTTCACAAAAGGTGTAAAGGTAACAGCTGATATTAACCTGTTATGTAAATAAAACAAAATTAGTCAAGTGAAACATTTTTTAAAAACAGGTATGGGGTAGAACATAATTCTTCTAAATGTATGTTAATTGTCCACAATAGCTATTGATCTGATTTTTCAAAAACTGCAGTTAGACTGATTAAAAATTCAGAATGGCTTTCCTCCGAATAACGGTCCTAAATTATCAAGGTCGGAAATATACCTTAACAGGGCCTCAGTCACATGTAAATTGCGGACCTCTTCTGGCGACTACACAGCATGCCGCCAAGAGTATCTGCCGCGCCGCTACGTGCGGAGCGGGGCTAAACTAAATGGCTAGGACTCACGGGCAAATAAAATTAAGGAAGCTGCTGCTCGTGAGTCCCAGTCATCTAGTTTAGCCCGGCTACTCACGGCAGTGACTTTTTAACTCGGCGAAAGCTTTTTTGGGGTATGTGTAGTCGCCAGAAGAGGTCCGCAATTTACATGTGATTAAGGCCCTGTTATGGTATATTTTAGGCCTCAATATTTTGGGACCATTATTTGGAGAATAGCCTTCAGATGATACGTTGACTTTATGTGTTGGATAGTTTATAGCAGTGAAAATGAGACTCGGTCCTTGTCTATTTTCCTAAACTGTCAGTTTTCTTCCACCTTTAGTGAGCAATCATTTGATTTTCAAACCAGCTGTTGGGGCGATAATTTCAATAGCAGGCGTGAGTAAAAGTTAAGGGGTTTGTAGTGTACCCCATCTGGGTACTCCTCACGTGAGTTCTGGGGCTCCATTTTGTCGGTAAAAGAATAGAAGCACTGTCTCCCCAACAAGCATGTGGTAAAAAGTGACTAATTCGGGGCGTCTGTCTTGAGGCAAGGAGACAACAGTCTGCATACAAGTAAACCAGATCTGTAAAATGTGTGTGCACGTAACACTTAAGTTCTGCAACAAGACCTAAGTCCTTGTTGTCAGCTCACTTTGGTTTTGTTCAAGAACTTGAGTTTTTCATGTTCGTCCATTTACAAGTCTGACTTGTTTGTGTGCAGACTGTTTGTTCCTTGCCTCTCGATCAGATGCACTCCAATTATGAAGGGAACACCCAGAATTAGTTGCCTTATACAGCATGCTTGTTGGGGGGGGGGGGTCTGTTTTGACCTCAAAATGGACCCTTAGAACCCATGTGGGGAATACCCAGTCAGCTTAGCCTCATGACATTGACCAGACAAGAACACAGACCTGTTCTGAGATTTTAATAATCACCTCAGATGACAAACCATAACTGCTTATGTCACGTGATGATGATGGTAGTCACAGCAAGAGGGTAGACTTCAGTCTACATCAGTTGTTTTCAGGGAAACAACGCTGTGTTCCAGAGATATCTGTGTGTGTCAGCTGTGATTATACACATGGATAATAATTTTAACACTTTATAATCCATTCTCAGGCTCAGAAGGCAAAAAGATCCTCATCCAGATCCAGCAGAGCATCACGATCCAGATCCAGGTCGTCATCTCGGAGTCGTAAGTCGGGTCGGGTGAAAGAGGAGGCCAGGTCTCAGGTGCAAGTGGAAGAGCGGCAGAAAGCAGCAGTAGCTGAAGCAGAGAGCTCACAGCCAACTCGGAGTTCCAGAAGCCGAGCTAGGGTTACCGCACCTCAGACCACCACAAACTCGCTGGCAACAGCTCAAGTCGCTAGCAAGACAGAGTTACATGTGAGTGCTTCAGTCTTCTAAATCCTTTTTAGTTCTCTCCCAAAGCTCTACATTAGTTATTCTATCATACCATTTAATTCCCTCTATTCTGCGCAGGCACCAGTTAATGAATGTCTGTATTTTATTAGTAATTGCCTTAGTTCTCCATGTTTTTGCCCCATGCAAAAGTACTGATTTGACATTAGAATTAAAAATGTTAAGTTTAGTATTTCTTTTAATTTCTTTTGACCTCCACAAATTCCCTAGTGCTATGAAAGCTCTTGCCTTTTGTATTCTTATTTTGATATCTCTATCAGTTCCTCCATCTTTATCTACATTACTGCCCAAATGGTGTACGACTCCACGTCTTGGAGTGGGGTATCATTCTTGTCGCTTAGTTACAAACAATAAATAATTCTTGTTTTACATAGAACAATTTCAGCATATGCTTGTTTTTTTGGCTGTTGTCATTTAATTAGTTTTCACTGTATTTTTCTAGCCATATACGCCTAAAGGCATGGAAAAGGATCCTTTTTTTTTTTTTTTTTTACTTTACTTACTGTATTTTTGTTTAACCAACTGCAGCACAGACATCCAGAAAACAAATATGATTTATGGACACCTTTACAACCTCTCTCGAGTTCTTTGGCATCAAGACAGGCACATGGGAGGCTGTTGTCCAGGATATATCCAGGGATGATTTCATCTCAAATACAGCATCCAGCAAGATTGCATTGGCAAAGTAACAAGAAAAAATAAGAAAGTTCCAGTTCTGCAAATTCCTTCTTTAGTGCATCTACTATCTGCTGACAAAGCTGTCTGAAGAACCTCACGGGATTACATTGCTTCATCAGTCATATTTGTATTCATAATCGCAGTTCATTCTGGCTGGTATTTTTGTGTGTGGATGGTTCTACTTAACTGTTTAGGGTATACCTAGCCATAGCTGTAAGAAGGACCAGTTCATCTGCTCTTAGTTGGTGCATGGGGCTGGAGAGCTGGCCAAGGAAAGGTATACTTTCAAGCCTGTCGTGAGGAGAGTGACGCTCTGTATAGGACTTGCTGATTGATGATGACGCTTAGGTTGCTTGCAACTATAGAGGTGCCCTAGTGTAACTGTTTTGTACAGCTGGACAATGCTTCTGGGATTTGACTCTCATCCTTAAGGTGTTAATCAGACAACAATCCTGGATGGGAGCACTTACCACCACAACCTTCAAGGTTGAAGTAGAAGTGTTTCACGGATGTGACGGAAAGTGACATGACATTCTGTCGGCAACACAAAGGGGCCAGTTAAAATGTTTTGTTTTGGGAAGTCTCTTTGTTTTATATGGGCTGTGTTAGTGAACATGGTATACACTCCTTTATGTACCAGGGTTCCAATTCCACAAAGGGCAGTTTAGAAAAAGACCTGTTTCGTGGCTTCCAGAAAATCATTGCACTGGAAGAAATTCAGATCTAACCACAAGAAATTCCTGAAATCAGCAGTGGATATCCACTGTGTCCGATCTTCATTGTAGACAGCATTAATGTTCTTTTTGTTGCTTTCTTTTATGTTTCTGCTTCTAGTTGGTTGTGAATTGACGCATGACAAACTAGATATAGTTAGTGCCCTTTGGCAGCAAGTGAACAATGCAGAGTCATGAATAGATCTTTATAGTCTGGGGAGAATTGTGCATCTTGGGGTGACCAGGGTATCTAGTCGACACGCTACACTTAGGAAAGACAAGATGGAGCGTATAATCAAATTGCTGCTGGCAGCTTTGTAATTGGAACTCTTCGTTGGCTGCTGAAAATAACAGAGTGCTGAAGGGAATGTCCCGAGTGCTACAATGTCAGTTCTTACTAAACACTCTATTATATGATTTTTTTAACTTGCTCTATTCCAGACACACTCAAACTCAGTCGGTCAAGGAAATCAGTCTGACAACATGAAAACCCAGCAGGAACTCGAAGTACAGCGGGTTCATAATGAACAGCGCCCTGTTCGCGAGGATGACCTTAAGCCACGTAGCGCCATCTGGAAAGTTGCTGACTACGCTGTCATTGTTCTGTTTGTCCTGTCCTTGATAGCAGCACTGTTCTTATTTCTGGAGAAGTTCATTGAGTAAGTTTCCCTTTTTTTTTTTATGCTTGTATATTTAAAAAAAAAAACCCAGTGGGATGTTGATAAAACTAGATGAATTCAAGAATGAATAAATGAGAAATGCCTGGGCAACTGCCAGTATCAGCAGTTAAAAGACAGAGAAGATGGTGCTACAGTGGACATCTTGAGAAGGGGTGAACAGAGAATCACCAAACAGTCACTGAAATGGGACAGTGAGGGGTTTAGGATACGAGAACGTCCAAGAGAAACCCTGAGGTGAACGTTTATGAGAGATGCCAAAGATGCTTGTCTGGATTTTATCCTTTTTGTTGTAGTGATAGCACAGGATAGAAGGAAATGGAGAAACAGACTGTGTTCTGAGGGGCTTCAGGGGTGTTTTTAACTATGTGACGTATAATGGCACACAGGGTTTGTAGCCGACCTTAAAACTGTAATTTAACCTGAACATTGTGGCCCCTACCTTGAACCTTAATTTTCGCCTTAGAAAAGACATACTGACCTTAAAAAGCTTTGAATTTTGACCATCACGATGGGTCAATAGGGATCTTTGGAAGACCTGTTATTTTCGGCTACATTCATTTTAGATGTTTACGGCCGTTTCTGGTATTAGCCAGTTGGTTATCAGCCAATTTCAGCTGAAATGGCTTGTTAAGGGCGGGCTCTGTTGCAGCCCATGGATACACATAGACAAGCGAGCGCATAGGGTGGGAGGTAGCAGCCGCCGCCTTGTGTGCTTTTGTTTCTGGAAGCAAGGATTCATTGGGAGATGTTGGGGCTAAGCAGTGTGACTCAACTGGGTATCCCAGTTCTATTGTTGGCCTGGTTTATCTTTACAGTGTGTTTGCTGATCAATATTGTAATTCCCCCAGAGCTTCCCTCTTCTTTTCTTTTACCCTCCACTCTTCTCCCCCCCCCCCCCCCCCCCCCTTTTTTTTCCGTCTTTTACCTCTTGCTGCACCATAGGGCAATGAATGATCTTAATGTTTTGGCTGTTTACATATTGTCTTCCTTTCTGACTTACTAGAATGGGTCCTTTTGTTCGCTTCCTGTATAGTACTTTTCAGTGTCTCCAATATTTCTATGGTTCTTCTGTCTGGTCTACCTCTGGATGTTTTACCACAATCTGTATAGCATTGATCACTGTGATACCCTGCAGATGCCAATCTGCCATTATATGTCACATGTAGTAGCTCAGTTGTATGCAGACTGTTGGTTCCTTGCCTCCCAGGCAGATGTACTCTGACTGAAACATCCATATTTAGATTTAGTCAGTTTCTATGACATGCGTGTTATGGGGGCATTGGGTCTGCCCCCCCCCCCCCCCCCCCCCCCCCCCCCCCCCCCCCCCGGGGACCCACACGATAGTTCAGTAAATAAATTGATATGCTGCTGTCTATCAATTTCTTGATATCTTCCCAATTGTATCATTGTCTAACACTTCCTTGGCTGCTCTCAGCTGTTCCTATTGTTTAATTAATAGCTAAGCAAAGTTTCTGCTGTATTCCAACAGCCTTGATGAATTCAAGAAACAAGCATTCCCCAACTTTGCCGTACTACAGACCCGCCTGGAGGATGTGCAGCAGAACCTACTGGAGTTAGCTTCTAACGGAGCTGGTAGAATATCAGATGCCTGGCTCTATCTCATCGAACAGGTCAAGGGAAGCGCAGAAGCCAAGGTCGAAACTAGCCAATCCAAGATATGAATTTCCTTGAAAAGAAATGTTTCAGCTGTATCTAAATGCTTGTATGTTGTTGACATATTCCACTGAACACCTTCCATCACAACACAGATGCCATCATAATGTTTCATCTAGTCTGGGGAAAGAATAACATGGTGTTCTCACTTGCTGCCTTATATTTTTATATGAGATGAGAAAACTTGAGCTTCACATTTTCTAGGTTATCGCTTTATGAAATAATCCTCATGTCGGGCAGCAGGTTACTTGAGAACTTTTGGGTATCCTAATGTAACTTATATACGGTTGAATGGGATTCTGGGATTTGGAAATGTTTGATTCTCATCCTTGAGGTGGCAATCCTGCGGAAAGCAATCCTATAGGGGAACAATCATCCGCCTGCCTTTATGAAGTAGTATTGTCATTTCATCATTCCCTCACATTTTCCTTGCTTGTCTTGTGTGTTAATCCGGGTGCCTAGGTTACATCTTAGTTTTCTGAAGCTAGCAGTGGCGTGGCTTCTGTCTCGCCACCATGGTGGGTCTTGCACCTTCCTCCACTCTCACCAAATCCTAGGTGCCATTTAACGCTAGTCCTGTTTTCACATGCACTGTCGATGTCACACACACAGAAATCCAACCACTGTGCGGTTAAATCAAGAGTGAGCAACCTTTATTGATCTTTGGGCCAAATTTAGAATGACCAGCTTGATCGTGAGCCATATAGAAAAACAATTTATTACAAAGATAATGCTCAGATTTCTTCATGGTAGTTTGTTGGATAATTTAAATTATAATCCAACAAACTGAAGCAGCTCTACACATTCCTAAATGTGTTTGTTCAAGCTGGTTATTTGTAGGAATCATATTGAGGGCAGGTCAAGGGGAAAAACCAGATTATATAATTTTATGCCACCCACACAGATCAGTAAAAATAGCCCACCCTGCTGCAGTTTGCCCATCGCTGAGTTAAAATAAAAAATTTTTGTTTTCAACACAACCGTATTTAATTACAGAAAATGGCAAAGAAGTCTTAATCACCTCGTTTTTAGTCTAAGATTTAATATTTCTTTGTCGGCGAGAAACATTTTTTAATGTTTGTTTTTGACATTTGCACAGATATTTATGACAAAAAATCTACCACTTTAGGTTTTAGAAATGTATAATTTGTTTGTCTGAATACGTGGCTGGGCACCTCATTTTAGAATCAGAATGTATGTGTTGTTTCAATTCTTTTCTACTAAAGTCTCCCTGCCAGGGTCACAGTGCCCGTAAGCTGTGCCATATGAATTTCCTCTGCAGTGTGACCAGCCATGTATCTATCGCCGCTAAGAGCGGGATGAAGTAGATATTAGACGCATGGCTGGTGGTTCTTGCATCACTCATTGGGGCAGTATAGTCTGTAAAAGAAATGTGGCATCATTATATTCAGTACATCTCAAGATGTGGAAGAAGGACCTTTTAGTGGTTCTCATATTGAGTAGTACCAGCCTCTCGTGGGTTGTAGAAGAAACCTGGAGCGGTACATTTTTCAAGGTATATTTCACTAACAAAAGCTAGAAGAATGTCGACAGAAAGCCCGAGTGGGTGGCAGCAGATACACACAATATTGGAACCACTGTCTACAGTTGACATCACTTTACAAATAAAACATTTGTACTACAGTATTTGAGAAGTACATCATTTGTTTTTCCATAATTTGTTGCCTTTTTAAGGGCCCTTTAGTGGTTCTCATAGTGAGTAGCCCCTTGTGGGTTGTGAAACAAATCTGGAGTGTGAAAGCTTTTAAAGTAGACTTTTAATTTATAAAAGCTAGTGTGAACAGAAGGGCAGTCAATGAGAGTAGCTACAGGTGCACATCATTACTGTACAGAATAAAACCAATGTTTGAAAAAATAAATCTTTTGTTTGCCATGGATCAAAGCTTTTGTTTTATTTTTGGTCACATTGTGTACAGTAGTTTGGTGGTCGGTTTTCATAAATGTGACGCCACTGTAAGCTGCCATTTTTTACACACACGTTTGACTAGCGATAAGTATTATCTGGTGAATTTTTTTTTTTTTTTTAATTCAGTGTTGTAGATCATCAGTAGTGCTGGTTCAATGTAGACATATTTAGATAACCTAGCATAAGAAGTAGAGACAGCAGCAAAAGAAAACCTCAGAGATCTTTACAGTAACACTAGGAAATTTGTAGCTCAGTATCGCCAGCCGAGTCAGTCATAATTAGTCAAGGAAAGGTACTCACCAACACAAAAGATCTAATGGGTAGAAATTCTTGCCTAGAGTTTGTTTGGGACACAAGACATGTTACACTTCTAGGTACAGGCTTGAGATGTGTAAACAATCTATTAAATATTACCTGTGAAATGAGATGCCAGATAAAAGCTGTTGACTCAATGGTTTGAGACCAAGAGGGAAATGATACTGGGAGCAACAACATGCACCAAATCCATTGAGAAATGGTTTGAACATCTTGCTGGAATGCAGCCACAACAACCAACACAGGTGCAACGCATTTAAGTATCTGATGTGATAGAGGTCACACTAGATAATCGGTTCATCACATTAAAAACCTTTAACATCGACATGGAGTGATAGTAGCTATTGCTGCCTGACAAGGAATGAAGATAGTAGCTTTTGCTGCCCGACAAGGAATGAAGATAGTAGCTATTGCTGCCCGACAAGGAATGAAGATAGTAGCTATTGCTGCCTGACAAGGAATGGATCACAAATTGTTACTGTTACTCACCATGACACTTAACAAGAGTTTTTTTTATCCCCTCTCTGTAAATCTGTCCAGATTTGCTTGAGCTATACAAACCCTTCACTTGTGTATTCATCTCAATGTCCTGTCTAGATTCGCTTGAGCTATACAAACCCTTCACTTGTGTATTCATCTCAATGTCCTGTCTAGATTCGCTTGAGCTATACAAACCCTTCACTTGTGTATTCATCTCAATGTCCTGTCCAGATTTGCTTGAGCTATAAAAACCCTTCACTTGTGTATTTATCTCAATGTCCTGTCTAGATTTGCTTGAGCTATACAAACCCTTCACTTGTGTATTCATCTCAATGTCCTGTCTAGATTTGCTTGAGCTATAAAAACCCTTCACTTGTGTATTCATCTCAATGTCCTGTCTAGATTCGCTTGAGCTATACAAACCCTTCACTTGTGTATTCATCTCAATGTCCTGTCCAGATTTGCTTGAGCTATAAAAACCCTTCACTTGTGTATTCATCTCAATGTGCTCCCCACTGATGCCTAAACAGTTCGTAACTGCCAAGTTTTAATGCCATCACCGACAGTGATTATCAAGTGCAACTGTAGCTGACAAAATATTCCATTAATGTTATTGATTTAAAAAAAAAAATTTTTTTAATTTTCTTCATTGATTAGTACCACTTTCTGGGTGAGGGGTCATTAAACGCATTGAACAATTTCACGATCACTAATTAAGTTCTATAATTTGTTCCTGTGGTAGATAGTTTGTTCCTTTTTAAAAAAAACCAATCTCCTTCATGGTAGGAGAGTGGCACCGTGGAAGAGGTTGGGGCATCACAACATAAGGTTTCTAAAGACGGCAGCGGTACACTATAATAACCAATCTTGACTGGAAAGAGGGCAAAATTTGATGTTTAGAAAATTCTAAATATAGATTGTTTCGGCTATTTGAAATTATACCGTAGAACCCCACTAGGACATCATAAACGCTCATGGACACAAATTGCCACCATCTGGATGAGGATCACCCGTGGAGAGGTACCGGAAACCGTGTTGAACCATATTTGAGGCTGGGCTATATCGCAGCCCCTGGCAAGAGCCAGGGTTGGGCTTCAAAATAATGAAAAATTGCATCCCACAAGGGGATGGCTAGTCAAGACAACCATAGTACATGGCAGGAAAAGATACATTGTGAGAAAGGTATTGCTGTTCTACCATGAGTTACAGGTGTAGCATAGTCTTCATTATTTTTACATAATTACAGTCTCCTTTACACAGTGAGGCTTGGTTAGTTGTTTCTGCCTGTGAGATGATTAGAAGAGCAAAACCAAAACAGGGCTATTCAAATGGCAGACCATTGGTAGTAGTAGTATTAATGACAATCCACAAATTCATCGTTGTGGCCCTTGAGGAAACCTAGTTGAATAGCACTGCTATAAAGGAATATCTTTATTGGCCTTGTTCTGTTAATTGCATATCCTTTACAGGACGTTGCAGAACCAACCCCAGCATTTATTGGCTGCTGTGGTTTTTATAGGCAAGTTTTACGTTCCGTAATTTGCCACTGCTTCTGAACGGTCAGCTCTTGGTACCACTGTTAAAACCAGTGCAAGACAAATTGTCCGCAGCAGGGATTGAACCCGGCATTATGAAACACACTCGCAACGCCTAAGCCACAGATGTTAATTACCCAAATTAAAAAACATTTATTTTGTGGGTAAAGAAATAATACATTGTTCATATAAATTCCTGCTATGAATGTTTTTTAAAAAGAACTTTGTTGTTGTATTTAGCAGTTAAGGGTTAGCTATTAGCACACTGATTTTATAATAATCACCAGAATCTGATTTCTGCATCATAGATAGTTGGTCTGTTTCTGGAAGCTACAGAGATGGGTTTTTTTTTTATATAGATGAATGATAACACAGTAACTACAAAATGCATTGTTTAAAAAAAAAAAAAATTCACGTTATGAAGAGAAAGAACTGAAGTCTATTGTGGCAAAGGGAGATCAAAAGAGAAGCTGCTGGATAGATTTGCATCATGATAGAAACCCTTGTATGTGTATAAAGAAATGGCTGGCACAGTACAAGAAAGTTGGCTGTAGACCAGGACTATGCAGTTCAGTTTACTCAGGGATCAAAATGTTGAAGATGGGGGATCATCAAGGGTCAAAGCGCCAGCATAGAAATGTCACTAGTACAATACGTCTGCCAGTGATCTGTAGATCACTTGCTAGAACACATTTGGCCTATGGGTCGCCAAGGTGAATAGCCCTGCTGAAGACCACCATGATTACAGTGCCAGCCATCATGTGTCTTTAAGAAGAATCATATATCATAAGTGATTGATTTGCACCTTTCCATCTTTCCAAACGATAGTGTTATATTGCGCTATGACAAGGCATGGGACTCTTTGCCCTGGCAATGGGAAGTGAGACAAGCAAAACCCGCCCAGGTTAAGAGAAGTCTTCTGAAATTATAGCATAGGGCTTCCTGAACGTTGTTGTCAACATTTGTTTACTGTGTTACTTCTCAGACGCTCAGTTCTCATCCTTTCTTCCTTCATTCTCATTCCTTTCCTGATGGGCCTCCTCCATATAACACGGTCCATGGCATTTTGTTTCCATGAGCCCACTTCAACACCTGTATCATTCCTGTCCCGCTTACACACATCTTTATATTGTAGTAGAGGTCGGACTTGACATCTGCCCATCTTTAGCTCACCATAAAGGATGTCCTTAGGGACTCTGCCATCCTCCTGGTGTGACCAAGTCACCTGAGCATTGAGAAGGCTGTTGTAGTACCTGTTCTTTCTAACACCTCAATGTTTGTGATCTTGTCCTGACACTCAATGCCAAGTATTCTTCTTAGGCATCACATGTGAAAGCTATTTAGTCATTTCTCCTGGTGCAAATAAATTGACCCAGTTTCACTGCCATAAAGCAGAGTGCTGAGAACACAAGCCTGAAAGACAAGAGTTTTTGTTTTAATCGTGAGCTTTCTGTTCTCCCAAAACTCTTTTTGTTAATCTACTCATTGTAGTTGCTGCCTTACCTATCTTGTTGAATGCTTGATCCAGTGATAGTTTGTTTTTCATTATGGAACTCAGGTGAAACGGTCAAGTGTCTCCAGCTCTTCACCATTAATGTAGACTGCAGGACTATGGTTAACACAATGCACTATAACCTTCTTTTTGCTTATTGCAAGTATTAGTCCCGATTTTGTTGTTGTAATTATGTTATTTAACCTTATGGCCTTTTACACACTACGCAGGCACACACAGAACCAATATGATTTATCTATGCTTTTCTTGAACAGGATGATAAATTGACATTTACATGGCTGTCACAATCCAGAAGCAACTAGCAACCGGCTTAATTAATCTACATGCGTTTCATGCTGAAAATATTGCTAGTCATTTCTCTTCTTTGTGTCTTATCTCCACTCAAGGCTGATAATGAGAATACAGTTCTCTCTGGCAGTGGAGTAGCAACATGAGAACACAGTTCTCTCTGGCAGTGGAGGAGCAACAAGAGAATACAGATCTCTCTGGCAGTGGACGAGCAACATGAGAATACAGTTCTCTCTGGCAGTGAGCACGAGCAACAGTTCAGTGGAGAACATGACAGTTCTCTCTGGCAGTGGAGGAGCAACATGAGAACACAAGTTCTCTCTGGCAGTGGACGAGCAACAAGAGAATACAGGTCTCTCTGGCAGTGGAGGAGCAACATGAGAATACAGATCTCTCTGGCAGTGGACGAGCAACATGAGAATACAGGTTCTCTCTGGCAGTGGAGGAGCAACATGAGAATACAGTTCTCTCTGGCAGTGGAGGAGCAACATGAGAACACAAGTTCTCTCTGGCAGTGGACGAGCAACATGAGAACACAGGTCTCTCTGGCAGTGGACGAGCAACAAGAGAATACAGGTCTCTGGTAGTGGAGGAGCAACATGAGAATACAGATCTCTCTGGCAGTGGACGAGCAACATGAGAATACAGGTCTCTCTGGCAGTGGAGGAGCAACATGAGAATACAGGTCTCTCTGGCAGTGGAGGAGCAACATGAGAACACAATTCTCTCTGGCAGTGGACGAGCAACAAGAGAATACAGGTCTCTCTGGCAGTGGAGGAGCAACATGAGAATACAGGTCTCTCTGGCAGTGGACGAGCAACAAGAGAACACAGTTCTCTCTGGCAGTGGACGAGCAACAAGAGAATACAGGTCTCTCTGGCAGTGGACGAGCAACATGAGAATACAGATCTCTCTGGCAGTGGACGAGCAACAAGAGAACACAATTCTCTCTGGCAGTGGACGAGCAACAAGAGAATACAGACGAGCAACAAGAGAATACAGATCTCTCTGGCAGTGGAGGAGCAACAAGAGAAACACAACATGAGAATACAGTTCTCTCTGGCAGTGGAGGAGCAACATGAGAACACAAGATCTCTCTGGCAGTGGACGAGCAACATGAGAATACAGTTCTCTCTGGCAGTGGAGGAGCAACATGAGAACACAAGATCTCTCTGGCAGTGGAGGAGCAACATGAGAATACAGTTCTCTCTGGCAGTGGAGGAGCAACAAGAGAATACAGATCTCTCTGGCAGTGGAAGAGCAACAAGAGAATACAGTTCTCTCTGGCAGTGGAGGAGCAACATGAGAATACAGTTCTCTCTGGCAGTGGAGGAGCAACATGAGAATACAGTTCTCTCTGGCAGTGGAGGAGCAACAAGAGAATACAGGTCTCTCTGGCAGTGGAGGAGCAACAAGAGAATACAGTTCTCTCTGGCAGTGGAGGAGCAACAAGAGAATACAGTTCTCTCTGGCAGTGGAAGAGCAACATGAGAATACAGTTCTCTCTGGCAGTGGAGGAGCAACAAGAGAATACAGGTCTCTGGTAGTGGAGGAGCAACATGAGAATACAGATCTCTCTGGCAGTGGACGAGCAACATGAGAATACAGGTCTCTCTGGCAGTGGAGGAGCAACATGAGAATACAGGTCTCTCTGGCAGTGGAGGAGCAACATGAGAACACAATTCTCTCTGGCAGTGGACGAGCAACAAGAGAATACAGATCTCTCTGGCAGTGGAGGAGCAACAAGAGAATACAGTTCTCCCTGGCAGTGGAAGAGCAACATGAGAATACAGTTCTCTCTGGCAGTGGAGGAGCAACATGAGAATACAGTTCTCTCTGGCAGTGGAGGAGCAACAAGAGAATACAGTTCTCTCTGGCAGTGGAGGAGCAACATGAGAATACAGTTCTCTCTGGCAGTGGAGGAGCAACAAGAGAACACAGTTCTCTCTGGCAGTGGAGGAGCAACAAGAGAATACAGGTCTCTCTGGCAGTGGAGGAGCAACATGAGAATACAGTTCTCTCTGGCAGTAGAGGAGCAACATGAGAATACAGTTCTCTCTGGCAGTGGAGGAGCAACATGAGAACACAGTTCTCTCTGGCAGTGGAAGAGCAACAAGACACAGTCACAGACGGAAATATCCCAACTAGGGATTGAACCAAATCTACAATAGTGGTTAGCTAACAGACTACTAAAGATCACAACATTATTTCAATATTTCTTCACCAACATTGATTTTTTTGTTTAAAGTGGCAACTCTAAATAAAATATACACAAATATACACACTTTTATTTATTACGATTGCAATTAATTACAAGAAACTATTTTCAGTGTTATACTGCTTGAGTGTAAAAAGTAAAGTACAAAAAATGCCATAGATTAAACAGGCATGTCATTGTTTTTTGTTTGCATTCACTGACTGTAAAACCTGGCGAAAAGTCCTGGTTATTCATCCATTTATGGACTTCGGCTTTGTTCCAGGACCTGAGTTTTGCATCCCTTTTATATAAGATAATAAGATCTAGCTTATTTGTATGCAGACTGTTGGTTCCTTGCCTCTCAGGCAGATGCACTTCGACTCTGAAGGGAGCCCCCCAATTACTCAACTTGTACAACATGCTTGTCTTGTCTGTTCTTGATTTCCCTACAACTGGACCCCAGAACCCACCCGGGGAAAAACAGACATAAGATGCTAGAACTAAATTTATTAGAGACCAATTGGTAGACACAACAGATCAGAGTTTTCGACCGGTGGGCTGCGGGTATTAAAAGTTTGAGGAGCACTGGAACAGATAATGCAGGCAGCATGAACCTGCCATCTTCATTTCCCATGACTGACAGTTCCTGGCACTCATTTTTTGCAGGGTCAACGTGAATGATAGAGATCCACTCAATGCTGATTGGAACTACAGGACTGCAAGTATCAATCCAGCTACTGTGCTCCCTCAGTTCCTCCAAAACAATCTGGTTAGCAATGTATTCTGTGAAAGAAAATGTGGCTAAAAAAAGAGCAGTGGTTCCCAGTCTGTGGGTTGTGGCCCCCAAGGACAACTTTTAGCTGTATTTATTATATTGAGTGACACTACACCAAAATCGCCTACATGCAATATTGGCATTTTCACCTTAGTGCATTTTCATTGTTTTTATTTGTTGCTTTACAATAAGCCAAAGGCACATCAGCCACAATCTTTTTTTTTATTCACATTCACTGACTGTAAACTCTAGCGGAAAGTTATGGCTGTTTGTTCACTTCTAGACTTTAGTACTACATCAGAACTTTTGTTGTTTCCCCGTGTGGGTTCCGGGGCCCCATTGTGGGGAAAACAAGAATAGATCCACTGCCTACCCAAAAGCATGTCGTAAGAGTCGACTAATTGGGGAGCTTCCTTTGAAGTCGGAGTGCGTCTGCCTGAGAGGTAAGGAACCAACAGTCTGTATTCAACTGAATTAGATCTGTAATACTGATGCCCCCGCAACAGTCAGGTTCTGGAGCAGGACTGTAGTTCAGAAGTGGACAAACAACAGCTGGTGAACGCGAAGAACTTTTGTTCTGTGTGCACATCCCTTTTACAGATCTGGCTTGTTTGTATGAAGACTTGATCTTAGGCATACAGAATTTTACAAGAGGGGGCATAGGTCAAAATGAAGTATCACTTTTTTACGACATTAGGCAACTGCAAATGTCATGAAATGGTTTTCACAATGACTGTTCTACAGTTATCTATCAGCTGCAATGTTGCAGCCAGACTGTTGGAAAAAATGCTGATCGTTGTGGACCAGAGGCCCGAGACCCAGCATAGAAAGATCATTATTATAATACAATTGGCAGGAGAACCCCGAGCCACTTGCTAGGACTCAGTGGGCTGTCAGCTGAACAGCCTGACATAAACCAATGGAATGTTTTTGACCTAAGGTTCACCTCAGTAGACATCCAACTTTTCATTGTATTCACACATAAAGTTGTATGTTATCATAGTTTTATTTCTGACAGTACATGACAATTATTATTTCTTTGTCAAAGACTGGACTTTGATACATTCGTCATCATCACCAATAAGCAGGTTATTTACAAAACGTCGCTCTCACCTCGGCACACCCAAAAGTCTCTGTGTTGCTATTTATGTGCTTTCATAACCAATGCATCTTCTGTTCTTGTAGAATATCAGATGCCTGGCTCTATCTCATCGAACAGGTCAAAGGAAGCGCAGAAGCCAAGGTCGAAACTAGCCAATCCAAGATATGAATTTCCTTGAAAGGAAATGTTTGAGCTGTATCTAAATGCTTGTATGTTGTTGACATATTCCACTGAGCACCTTCCATCACAACACAGATGCCATCATAATGTTTCATCTAGTCTGGGGAAAGAATAACATGGTGTTCTCACTTGCTGCCTTATATTTTTATATGAGATGAGAAAACTTGAGCTTCACATTTTCTAGGTTATCGCTTTATGAAATAACCCTCATGTCGGGCAGCAGGTTACTTGAGAAGGAGTTTGGCTTCTGGCTTGTCTTTCCGGAAAATGTACCCTCCATGACTATTTATTCCAGGCCACTGTGATGTTTAAAATGACCAGGAGACCTCAATGTTTGGGACATGATGCTGTTTATAAGCCAATTCTCCCCGTGTAGGGTGTCAACATATTTCTTGGCCCATGGTATTCTAGAAAATATTTATGTAACAATTCAATCCAAACTCTGATTATTTTCAACTGTTGAATAAGAGTCGATTCACCAAATGTAAAATACTAACTGATGTTTGTTATCATCAGAATAAAATGTTATGTTACAACACATTTTTCTTTAAAACAGGCAGTACAGGACAATGGGCTCTTGAACTTGAGGATTTAGGGCCACATTGCTAGAGCGCCCTGTAAAAACAAATTTTAAAAATCTAGCAATTGGGAGGTAAAAAATATGCAGTTTTTTCAATTTAAAAAAAAAATAGTTCTGCAGACTAACAACCGATCCGTCTGCACTTGCTGAATGCCGACGTTTATCACTTTTCTGTGCTACGTATACACCGGGCAACCCTAAATCCATGAAATCAACCCGTCACTAACTTGTCCAGTATTCAAAACTCTCATGAAGAGAAAATAATAAACAGAATGGAAATCAAACACAGGTCATGGAAAAGATTTCCTCAATCACTGGAATAGAAACGAGTCACTTACGCACTGGACACTGAAGATTCAACAAACATTTATAAAAATGAGTATGAGCCAAACAGCTCTCTGTCAATGTCTTTGTGCTGAACAAACTCTAGATCATGTCCTGCCAGACTGTCCCCTCCTGGTGTAGCTGTGAATCAACACATGGTCACACTCAGTAGACATGACAACTAAGCTTTAGGAGAAGCCTAAGAGACCTGACATGACATCCCAGTTTATGGCCAACAGTGCATCATTGAAGAAGAATCTACTAAAATTATATTATAAGCAAATTATATTTTACCAACTAGCATCAAGAGGTTTCCACTGATGCACGTAAGTTAAAGTTAGTTGTGTATTATAGCAGTGTTCTTCAAATGGTAGTCTGTGAAAGTGTCTTGGTGGTCCAACAACATTTCTGTCTAATGAGGCTTTGTTTTAAAACTTATTATTTTGTTTAGAAATGAATGTCTCAGCAATGTCACTTTTAAAAACCAACTAGAGAAATCAAATGGATGTTTCCACAGCACTTTGTCTATCAGAAACAACACTCTAGCAATATATATGATAATTTCTAACCACTCAATAGTAGCAGACAAAGCACTAGCCAAAACTTTAACAAACTACCACCAACATTTTTTTTTTGGTTTAGCTGTAGGGTGGCCCCTAAACAAATTCCCCCTCCCCTGGTCCACACGTGCGGAAATGTTGAAGAACACTGCTCTAGAGGATGCTGCTAACCAGCTACAGCACTTGTTTGCTGTTTAACTAGGCAACTGTCTGTTTAGTTTGCCACTGCACCTGAATGGTGAACAGTGATCTACAAGAGGGAATGTGAGCATTTGTAGAGATATCTATGTGCCACGGATCATGGATATAAAAAAATCTGGAACATTCTACAAGATTGTGCAGTATGTCACTCAATGTACACAACATCCACATCTGAGGCACTATCCGAAGCCTCATCGTCAATCACAATGATCGCTGAGTCATTCTGCAGACTTTCTTTCCTGTGTTTTTTATTACCAGTTTTTGTTTTGTTAGTATTTTTAGACTTCTTACGCTTTTGATTAGAGTCTTGTTGTAAAGCTGCTCTATGTGAGCCATCTGAGGAACTAGGTGTATTTGTTGGAATGTCACTGCTCTTCTTTTTCTTCTGCAATTTTGAGTGATTATGACTGTCAAAGGTAGCTGAATGTGTCGGACTGTCATTGCTCTTATTTTTCTTCTGCGATTTCGAGTGACTATGACTGTCATATGTAGTTGAATTTGTCAGATTGTCACTGCCATTCTTTTTCTTTTTCAATTTTGGGTGATTATGATTGTCATAGTTAGCTGAATTTGCCGGACTGTCATTGCTCTTCTTCTCCTGGGATTCTGAGTGATTATTACTGTCATGGGTGCTATGATTGTCTGAATAAACATCTTGTTGCAGGTCATATTGAGAGTCAAGGCTGCTGCTGGGGTTTTGTGATGTCTGATGCAGAGAGTTCCCTAACATGGGAGCAGCTGAAGAACTTGCCGACTCAAAGAGATGTGAACTTTGTACATATGGCTGACCCACAGGAAAGACCTGGGCATCTCTAGGTATCGGGTTACCTAGCATACCCCAGACTGTGCCAGGTGCTGAATAGACAGGTGCTAAAGGTGCGCAGCTGGCTTGTGGTATATGATGTGAAGTGTTCTGATACAAGTATGTATCCAAATAGTGTTGATGGATCTGCTCATAGTTCTGATCTTCATGTAGATATGGCATCTGAGGGGTGGATGAGGTGTAAGGACCATCACTTTGTTCAGGTTTGATGTGTGATGGCATCTGGGGGGCGGATTGGTTGTGTAAACCATCACTTTGTTCAGGTTTGATGTGTGATGGCATCTGGGGGGCGGATTGGTTGTGTAAACCATCACTTTGTTCAGGTTTGATGTGTGATGGCATCTGGGGGGCGGATTGGTTGTGTAAACCATCACTTTGTTCAGGTTTGATGTGTGATGGCATCTGGGGGGCGGATGGGGTGTATGGACCATCACTTTGTTCAGGTTTGATGTGTGAGGCCACAGCTTTGATAGTTAGAGCTTCTAAAGCAGCATACCACTTGAAAGGATCTTCCCACTGAGTAGCCATGTCACTTGTGGTCGTTACAATCTTCTGGCAGCAGGCGTGCCTAGGATCACACACAAAACCCCTGAGATCATGTGAACCAGTAGCGACACTTAATTTAGATCCATCAGCAACCTTCCTGTGACGCTTCGGTTTTCGTCCCCGTTTCTTTCTCTCTTGCGGCAGCGGTTGGGTACTGACCAGTGTTGGTTCAAGTGGTTCAAAGAACTGACTTTCCTCAACAACAATGTCCAAGTCAACTTCAAGAAATGGAAGTGTTGTGTTTAAAGGAGGAGACAGCGAACGTTCAGCAGGTTGCTTCTGTCTGAGCTTCACACTGGAACTGCTCTTCTTCTGTGCTGATGTATCACCAAAAGATTCATTCACCTTGTTACTCAACGTTCCAGCTTTAGGCTTCAGGTTGTGGCGATATTCCGGAGGTCGTTTGTATCCGAGCTTTGTGCTGAAGCTCCTTATCCTTTGTGTTGAAGTATCACCAACAGTTTCATTTGTCTTCTTGTTGTCACTCGAGATCCTAGCTTTAGGCCTCAAGCTACGTGTACTATCAAGTGACCGGAGATTGAAGCACCTTCTAGATTTCTTCTTCTTTTTCCGCTTTAAATACCCACATGTGCTCAGTGGCTGAAACTTCTGTTTGTAGACTGTAGTTTTCTTTCTAGCTGTATTAGTACGGTATTTGCTCATTTGTGAACTATCGGAATCATCTGACGACCTCTGTGATTTGTAGTATGCTCTTTTAACTTTCTTATTATTGAAGCATCTTCGCGATTTCATCATCTTCTTCTGATTTAAATACCCATGTGTGCTGTCAGGCTGAAACTTTTGCCTGTAGATAGTAGTTTTCTTTCTAGCTGTATTAGAACTAGTGCAGGATTTGCCGACCTGTGAACTATCGGAATCATCTGACCTTTGTAATTTGTTGCTTGCTTTTTTAACTTTCTTGTCACTATGTTTATTTTCCGTAAGATTTGATTTAGATAATTTAGCTTTACTGCAATTTGATTTCAGGGACCCATCTGAAGATCTTTTCCGATTTTGAGATGTTTCTGAAGAGTAGTTTGAGTCTGAGATGTCTGGTTCAAGAATACGGTTGTCAAGGGATGCCTGGCCCTTGTCATACCTGTGTAAGACTATCTTCAGTTGGGGTAGTTTTCTTGCCATCGCCTCTGGTGTTTCATGTGTGTCTTCATCTGCATCACTCACAGTGATAACATCCATGCTGGTACCGTCATCATCACTGACATAAATACTAAAATTAGTGTCATCTCCATCACTTACATAGATACTAAAATCAGTGTCATTTTTCTCATTACCAACAGAAGTACTCAAATTAGTGTCGTTTTTCTCATTACCAACAGAAGTACTCAAAAGAGTGTCATTTTTCTCATTACCATCAGAAGTACTCAAACTAGTGTCATTTTTTCATTACCAACAGAAGTACTCAAACTAGTGTCATTTTTCTCATTACCATCAGAAGTACTCAAACTAGTGTCATTTTTCTCATTACCAACAGAAGTACTCAAAATGGTATCATTTTTATCAGCACCAACAGAAGTACTCAAATTGCTGCAATTTTTCTCATTACCAACAGAAATATGCAAATTGGTGTCATTTATCTCATTACCAACAGAATTACTCAAATTGGTGTCAATTTTCGCACTTCCCACAACAGTATCAAAATTGGTTATATTTTCCTTCCTGCCCAAGCTGGTGTCAATTCTTCCACACTCAGCACTCAAATTAGTGTTGCCTTTCTCAGAACACACAGATATACTCTTAACAGGTGTTATTTCTTGACTTCCGCCTAGTACAACAGGTGTTATATCTTGACTTCTGCCTAGTACAACAGGTGTTATATCTTGACTTCCACCTTCTTCAATAGGTGTTATTTCTTGACTTCCACCTAGCACGATAGCTGTTAAATCTTGACTTCCACCTTCTTGAATAGGTGTTATTTCTTGACTTCCGCCTAGTACAACAGGTGTTATATCTTGACTTCCACCTTCTTGAATAGGTGTTATTTCTTGACTTCTAGGTGCTATTTCTGACTGTACAGTACAGGTGTTATTTCTTCCACTTCCAGGTGTCCTTCTTCCAATGTACAGGGTGTTATTTCTTGACTTCCGTCTTGGCAGGTAGATTTCCTGTTATTTCTTGATTTCTTGACTTCCGCCTAGTACAACAGGTGTTATATCTTGACTTTCACCTTCTTCAATAGGTGTTATTTCTTGACTTCCACCTAGTACAGCAGGTGTTATTTCTTGACTGCCACCTAGTACAGCAGGTGTCATTTCTCGACTTCCACCATGTACAGCAGGTGTTATTTCTTGACTTCCTCCTTGCATGGCAGGTATTATTTCCTGACTTCTGCCTTCTAAAGTAGGTGTTTTTTCTTCACTTCCGCCTTTTACAGCAGATATTTCATGACTTCCACCTTGTAAAACAGATGTCATTTCTTGACTTCCGCCTTGTACAGCAGGTGTTATTTCTTGACCTCCACCATGTACAGCAGGTGTTATTTCTTGACTTCCACCATGTACAGCAGGTGTTATATCTTGACTTTCACCTTCTTCAATAGGTGTTATTTCTTGACTTCCATCTTCTTCAATAGGTGTTATTTCTTGACTTCCGCCTAGTACAACAGGTGTTATATCTTGACTTCCACCTTCTTCAATAGGTGCTATTTCTTGACTTCCACCTAGTACAGCAGGTGTTATTTCTTGACTGCCACCTAGTACAGCAGGTGTTATTTCTTGACCTCCACCATGTAGAGCAGGTATTATTTCTTGACTTCCGCCTTGTACAGCAGGTGTTATTTCTTGACTTCCGCTTTGTTCAGCAGGTGTTATTTCTTGACTTCCGCTTTGTTCAGCAGGTGTTATTTTTTGACTTCCGCTTTGTTCAGCAGGTGTTATTTCTTGACTTCCATCATGTACAGCAGGTGTTATTTCTTGACTTCCATCATAAGTTTTCAGCTTCAACACCCGTGCCAGTAACTGCAGCCTTGAGTTCGTAACAACTACCCATCAAAAGAGTTTCAAATCTCACATCAGTGTATCTCACTGCTGTTTGAGTTTCACAACTGCTGCCTTGTGAATTAATTTCTAGACTTGCATGTTCTACAACAAACTGACTATTTTGATGGATGGGTTGCACGCTTAGTTCTGTGTTTGCGGAGTTTATAACACCAGTGCAGATGAGAGTCACCTCCATTTTTGGATCAATCTTTTGTGCAGGAGTTTCATTTGTGCCTTCCGCTGCTGTTTGAGTATTACAATTCTGATCTACAACAAGTTCATTTTCTCTATAAGTATATATTGACTCTGTCTGAACATTAGAAGTACTGTTCATTGCAACAGTTTCCATTCCAGATTTAGAATCATTAGCTGCCAAAGGAATTCCAACAATGCTGCTGTCAGATGATGCATGTAATGATGCTACTGTTGTTTCTACATGCGGGTCAAAGGAGAGGCTACTTTTGTGGGCACTGGAACTTTCTAAACAGCTGTCGTCTGCCTTCTGGGAAACACAAATATTTGTCTGGATTGTGATGAGATCATCTGTAACTGCCCCCAAGCCAGAACTGTTTCCACAGGTGTCAGTTTGATCTGCCATGCTGGTATGTGTCAGATATTTGTCTAAGTTGTTAGTGGTAACAGAAATGCTACTATTGTTAGTGGCATGAACAGCTGTACTCTCTTCACAACAGTCCTTCACTGAGGCACAATGCTCTGAACTCCTGGACAGAAGAACAGTGGAAATGTCTGAGTTTACACACACTTCTTTCTTTTCTCTGAAATCTTTCACTGAGGTACATTGCTCTGAATTCCTGGTCTGCAGAGCTGTGGAAAAATCTGAGTTTACACATACTTCTTTATTTTCTCTTAAATCACAAACGTGCACTTGATCTTTATTTTGGTAGCTTTGATGTGATTCAGTTTGACTTTTTAAATCACTGTTCTCTGAAGAAACATTACCAATCCCTGAATCACTGGATTTCTGAGTGGTTTGGACATCATATCCATTAGCACACACTGTAGTTTCTAAGTCTAACTTACAATACTGGGGCGTATATTCAGTTTGTAACGTCTGCTTAGATGACACAGTGTGAGTCATTGAATCATTGTTGTGTGCAACGATCATAATTCCAGAACCTTTATCTACAACTGCAGCCTCAACTCGTGAATTGCAGTGTTCTACAGATGTTGGATGCCCAATACCACAGGGTTCATGAGTTGGCCAAATGGCCGGAATGTTGGACTGAACATCCGAGACAGTGCTGAAGTTTGCATCCCGTGAAAGATCAACTTCTGAAGATTCATTTGGCGTTTGTATTTGAATGGCTGGACAGTTTGAGAATGACACAGTGTGGGTTTCTGGAGCAGTCTCTTGTGAAGGAGGCCGGCTATTAACAATAGTTTTAGGTACAACGGTTTCAAGAGTGGTGTTCGCAGTACTGACTATTATATTTCCTTCTGAATTAGCAGGTTTTACAGCTGAACAAACTTCTGATGTTTTATGTTTTAATGTTGGAACTTCTAAACTGCTATGTTTAACAGATCCCTGAACTTCTAAGTTCCCATTTTTTGTAGCTGAAGTTAATTCTGAAATTGTATCATTAGGAGATGACTGGATTACAGCAAGGGAACTGACTGTTTCACGCTGTGTGTCTCTGTATTGTTCTTTTGTGAAACTAATATCTTTACTTTCTGTTATAAATTTCTCAGCCGTTTCCAATGGCTTAGAAATAAGAGAGGTTTTATCTTCAGCATTTTGAGAACATTCTGTTTCAATAGCCAAAACTCTGCCATTAATGAGATTCTGTTCAGAAACTGGGAGATTAATAGACACTGTATTCTTGCAGCTGTGTATTCCAATATCCGTATACTCTAAAAGTGATCCGGTCTGGCATGTTGGATTAAACCGAGTATTGTAGCCAGTATGGGCATCAGAATCATTGCTGGGAAATACAGTATCCAGTGAACTATTGGGCACATCTGCTGCATCTGCGGTTGACGTCTGCTTATTTGGCACCATTACATCAGACCTCACAGGCCCCCCGCATTCAAGCGCATCTTCCTCCATCTGCTGGTGCCGTATCCCCTCAAGGTGTGCTGCAACAGAGTTGGTATCTTTACTGTCTTGTGTCATAACCAGCTGTGATCAACTTTAATAACAAGGTTCTGAAAACAGAAAAATGCAAGTCGTTAACATTTTAGAGATCTCTGTGAGGGTTACGAGGCTCCATTTTTCAGGAGAATGAATGAAGAACTGACATCAGTGCACTCAGAAAATCCCACAATTGCTCCGTCCTCTTCTTCAGCAGCCAACGAAGAGTCGACATGCTAATAGTACCAGCTGCAACCTGACTTAATAAAACAGAATTATGACTTATTTTTTTGACATCATTCAAAAATTTTAAGTCAGCCTTTTCAATTTACTCTTTATTTAGTCATGCAGTCCTAAGAAATTAAAAAAAAAAAAGCATGCATAAATATCATGCACATTTGATGGCTAATTTGAATAAATAAGATGTCAGTGTGATTCATATTGTTTTCATTCAATTCCCTATATCCATATGAATATATAATATACTTTTGTATATGTCCATTCTGAATATTGAAGAGGGTTGGCTAGTAAAGACAATAAAACAAAGAAAATTGAAATATTTTGGTCACTTGAAACGTCAAAAAGTCTCGAGAGAACAATAATGGAGGGGTATATAGTCCTGGGAAGAGAGGAAGAGGAAGGCCAAGGAGAAGATGCATGCAGGATGTGGCAGATGATCTCCAGATGGGTGTATCAGACGCAGGACATCTTGCTCAGGATAGGAAGGTTTTCCGGAGGGTTGTTATGGCAGCGAGGTTCCGCGAGGGACATGCTACTGAATGAATGAATATGTCCATTAAACTTTAACAATTATTGGCTATCCTCTGAATAACAGTCCTAAATTATCGTGGCAGAAAATATACCCTAACAGGGCCTCAGTCACGAGTCGATTCCGGGGACTATAACGCCACCTCCGAAATGCGAAATTCCGCCACCGCCGAGAGTATTCCCTACGCCGCTCACGTAGCGTGGATTGGGGCTAAACAAGATGGTTAGGACTCACGAGCAAATAAAATAAAGGAAGCTGCAGGAGATGCGGTCGCTGCTGCTCGTGAGTCCCAGCCATCTAGTTTATCCCCAATCCAAGCTGCGTGAGCATCGTGGGGGATACTCAAAAGTCGCCGGAAGTGCGCAATTTAAGACGACGGAAGTGCGCAATTGACATGTGACTGAGGCCCTGTTAGGGTATATTTTCTGCCTTGATAAGATGTAGGCTATTCTACGAATTACGGTCCCAAATTATCAAGGCCGAAAATATACCCTAACAGGGCCTCAGTCACATGTAAATTGCAGACTTACGACGACTACCGCCACCACCGAGAGTATCTCCCACATCGCTACGTGCGTGGGGCTAAACTAAATGTGCTCAGCAGCTATCGCATCTCCTACAGTCCTACAGCTTCCTTCATTGTATTTACTCGTGAGTCCCAGCCATCGTTTTAGCTACACGCCGTGAGTAGCGGCGTAGGAGATACTCTCGGCAGTGGCAGTAGTCCGCAGTTTGCATGTAACTGAGGCCCTGTTGGGGTATATTTTCGGCCTCGATAATTTTTTACCGCAGAGACTTGATAGAGAAATGAAAACGGAGGTGGGTGCTGCAGCAAAGAAAAGAACCTAGGCTCGGAATGCTGAAGTAAGAAGTGCAGGTTATAATGTTTAATTTGCCTTATCAGAAGTAAACGCTTCTCATCTTAACGAGGATTCGAATCAGGGTCTCTAGCCCAAAGCTTCAACATTTGTTTCTGACAACACATCAACATCAGGTGCCGCGGTGAGGTGCTCTGCTGAGCGGCAAACACATCATTCAATGAAAACAATGAATTTAACGACACCTGACAAGACAAACACAAAACTGCTTACAGCCATGTTAGGTCTATCGTATAGTATAATCTATCTTTCAGTGAAATCTCCGAATGACTATAGTAAGATCCTTCACAGAAAATGCACCAAACGTGTGAAAAGGGTGTTTAGAAACATTCCAACGAGGAGAATAGTCACTTTTGTTGTCTCCCCTGGCAGGTGGAACAGGTTCAGAGGTCATGCTGGACAAACTGGCTCTTGGGGGTGCAAGCCAGATTTCATTACATTTAAATTGTATATAAAATAACAATTAAACGTGGTCAATGTTTTGTTTTTGTTTTTCATAAATTGATAAAATGGACAAATGGCAAACAAATTCTTTCTTTTTTTCTTTTCTTCTTCTTCTTCTTCTTAATAACGACATGTTGAGAGAGACGTAAGGATATTATGTGTGCTTTTTTTTCATCCGTTGCGTAAGTTGATCTGATCCAAGCCTGTTCGTGATGCTTTCATTCCATGTTCTGCGTGGTCTTATCCTTACCATGTTTAATTAGAAAGTATAGACCGCTCAATGCGATCTTAGATGTGGCGAATTTATATTACAAAAAGGGTTTATTTATCCCTGGACATGCTTGCTTTAACTCTTTTTCGGGTAAGAGAAATTTCTTGACTCTCCTTATAAATTCGACACTGTATTTGTTTAGCATGACCCCGCGTGACTGTACCAGTGCAATTGCGTCCGTTGGCCAAACCATCTCACATCTTGCTTTTTAATGAATTCTATGACTGGTTTCAATCATAATCATTGTCTAATTTCTTCATTGCTAATTTGATCCCTTATGTTATCCAGCAGCTCTTCTAAGACACCCCATATCTTTTAAGGTTTGCGCTCATTAGTTTTAGTAAGGATCCACGTTTGTACAATTACAGGTCAAATCTAGAAATGAATTATTATTTCATTAATTTTTGTATAGGCTTTATATGTTAAAAACAAAAGGTCGGGTATTACAACCGTCTTCTTAGTGCTCAGTCTACGAAAGCTCAGGTGGCTTGGTCACGCCTGGAGGTTGGATGATGGCAGAGTCCCTAAGGACATCCTTTATGGTGAATTAAAGACGAGTAGAAGACGTAGAGACCTACCTCTACTACGATATAAAGATGTGTGCAAGCGGTACATGAATGAGGCAGGTATTGAGTTAGGCTCAGTGGAAAAAATGCCATGGACCTTGTTGTATATAGGGAGCACATCAGGAAGGGGATGAGAATGAATGAAGAAATGATTGCAGAAAGGATGAGAGCTTATCGTCTGAGAAGAAGCCGGCAAAAGACAAATGTTGACAACAATGGTCCTGAAATCCCATGCTATAATTGCGTAAGATTTTTTAGAACGCGGGCGAGTCTTGCTAGTCACCCTCGCCACCCAGCTGACGGGCCTTGTTGATGACGTCACCGGGTCGCGGTACTCAAACAAAAAATAAACTATTTTGGACAGTGGCGAGGAAAGACAAATTTTAACTTGTAAGTATCTACATGCCTTCTTTAATAACTTTACAATTTTTAGCCAACTTGTTCTTGATTATTGCCGCGGCACCCCTGGCATACGCTCACGGTGCCCTGGGCTAGGCAACCAGTTTGAGAACCGCTGCGTTAACGCATCGTTAGCCCAACCCGGTGACGTCAGTTGCACGGCCCGTCAGCTGGAACCGGTCGTGGTCCCATGCTTCCTTATAGCGCAATATAAAACAACCATCTGAACAGATGGAAAGGCACCAGTCATCAAGCATCATATTTGTTTAAAAAAAGAGACATCCCTCTCTGGCTTCAAGCTTTTCAACTTGCTATTTTTGCAGTCTGGTCGTGGATGCAAATTCAGTCATCAATTTCGAGTTCATAGAATTTTCAGAGTATAGATCTGTTATTATCAAATTATATATTTAAGACAATTACGTGATTTTTATGTTTGCTTTAATTATCTCTGTAGTGGAAGTCTCTGATGCAATTAGTCTCAATAAAGCTACAGTAGAAGGCGGTCGTGCCAAGGACCAGGCGAATATACTGAGCGCTTTACAAGAAGTGAGACGTTAGAGTGATGACTGAATCTGCCGACATGACTAGACTGCAAGAATGGAAAGTTAAAAATCGTTTGGCCAGACATCGTTTACAGAACACCGCTCTCTCCACTGCACACCTGGAGGTCTCTCTTTCTATAGCCAATTCTACACCTCTGTGCGTGTCCACAGTGTTGTAGTCCTATTTAGGGATTGTACGATTAAAACTGTAAATTAGCAGAAAGACGAGAAATCAGAAGTCACGCGGACTACGAATTTCAAGTTACCTAGGTCATGGCTTTATTAGGTCAGGATGAAATTGGTTCCTACCCGAGAACCAGTGATGGGGGGTGATAAGGCGTATTTAATTCAAGAGTACAGGTAGATTTATCTGAGAGCAGAATGTGTGAGTGCGCATGTGTGTGTATGTATGTGAGTGTTATCCTGGGTAACAGGGTTGGGTTAACTAGCCCAGGATTAATTAGGCTGGTTAATACGCATATAAGTTGTAAGTATAAACTATGAGAATAAATTTGTGTGTACGTGAGAATGCACCACCCTGTTAGAACAGGTGGCTGTAATTATAAGACTTAATTGAATTATGGGGATAGAATTCAGAGGTAGAGTCAGAGGGGAGACAGTGATGATTTGGGAACCGCCCAGGTCGGACGTTGTTGTTTCTGCGGGTTTGCTGAAGACTGCGATCTGCTCTCTTTATGAGGTTGTTGTAGTAACGTTTCTATTATCGAGGATTTTAGCTTTACCACCGCCGTTAGCGGGATCCTATTGAGTGAAGTGTTTTAGCTGTTAAGATCGCCAGTGGAGATAATCATTCTCATCATCATGGAGCAGGTCTTTTGCAGAACGTCGCTTTCATCACAGTCTGCCTGGTCTCTCGCCAGTTCTCCGACCTCATGTACTTTATACTCAAGGATTCACTTATATCCTGTGCCCATCTTCGTGTCGGTCGGCCCCTGCTCCTCCTTCCTGGTACCATGCATTCTGCTATAATTTTTTCCAATCCGTCATGGCGCTTGATATGATCAAAATATTTCAGCTTTCGAGAAATGATGCTGTTTATTAGCCAATCTTTCTTGATGTTCAGATCTTTAAAGATGTCAGTATTTCTCCTTTTTTTGTCCAAGATATGAGAATCTTTCTATAGCCTTTCAGCTCAAAAGCCCATATTATCTTTCTTAAGGACTGAGAGATAATCCACGACTCACATCCGTATGTAGCCACAGGGAAGATGCACGCTCTCAAAATTCTAATTTTGATCTCCTTGCTGGTGCTTAACCATAGACTTCTAAGGCTGTTCAATCTCTGCATTGCTATGGCCATCCTACTTTTAATTTCTGTCAAACAGTCTCCATTGCTGTTTATTATAGAGCCTAGATATTCAAAGTTTGTGATATTTTCAATTTCTTCATCATTTATTGTTATTTTTGGGTGACAGCCACTTGTATCTGTGTAAATTTTTGTTCGTTTTCTTTAAATTCAAGAACAGATTTTGATCTTCACTGTGCTTTTAGACAGACACTATTAAATTTTCTTTTCCCTTTACTCTGTTTGAAAGGACTGTGTCATATGTGTAGCGGAGTTCCGGAATAGGGTTGCCACTAATTTTGAGCGGGTCATAACTGTCATTAGTCTGGAGTGGAGATAATAGAGACTTATTAATTTATTATTATCGATATATATTATAATCATTATCATCTTGTGACGTATAACTTTATATGAATGAAATTAAAGTTTATCTGCCCTGTCACATGTCGTTATTGTTGACTTTTCGAGATAGTCACAGCTGTGTTTACTAATACTAGTGCTGCTGCCAGTGTGTTCTCAGATCTTATATTTCACAGGTCTGCAAGTATTAGCAGCACATCCATTTAGGGGAGATCCAGTGGCGTATCAAAGCAGGCACCCTAGAACTGGTAATCTGGCAATCTTAGTTTCAGCTTTATAGCAAACGGCTCACCCCATAGTTGCTCCACTCCTGTGCCAACGAAAAAGACACAGAATGTTTATCACAGTCCCTTGTGAAAAGATTGACAGACTGCTGTCTCAGCATATTTAGCATACACACACATAAAAAGCATACGGTAGCCATCCAAAGTGCTTACACAAACAGTCAGACATTAGAAATGCAGTTCATCATGCATGGTAGCAGAAGTCATCAACAGATCAGCAGTTGCACATGCGATCAATTTTAATCACATAATGGCACCACCAATATTGCGACAACAGACATCACGCTATTTTCTGAATCTACAATTTACAACACCACATTGGTTACAGTAAAAAAACATTCAAAATAAATTCGCAGCTCACAGTGTCACACCATGCACTCAACTCAGAAGCTGGGCGACTAAACTATATAATTTCAGTCGACAAATTGATCCATTTTGATCCTAGAACTACACACTTGGTTGTTTTCCAGATACTGAGATGTGTCAGTGCAGAGAACTAAATGTTACAGAATTGATATCAACAATAGCTCTGTATGTCTATAGTCTACATAGGGGTTACATAGGAGTACACGTCTCTTCTTAGTCCAAGGTATTGTACAACTTTTGTGTATAGCACAGGGCTGCCATTGGTGGGTTTTTACTACCAGATCTGGGTTTTTATTTGATGCCTTGGGTTCAGACTTTGAAATCTGTGTTTTTTTTTGTGTGTTAATATATAACTGTATATAAAATTGGGTAAATGTTTTGTTTTGTAACTAACATATTTACTTTTTAACAATCTGGTTTTTTTTGTTAAATTTTGTTCTTTGCCTATGCATTGCTTGAGTTTTTTGTTCAGCTTAGCTTGGTTTTTCAAAAAAAAAAAAACCAAAAAACCTTTGGCATTTCAGTCCAAAAGATCTGATTTGTTTCTTTGAAGGCAGTGACAGTTAATGACTCACATTCATAGTAAAAAAATAGGCAGACATAATTGCACACCTGGCATGCCGCACCACAAATGGGACAACACAAACAATTTGTTGATCAATCAATTTATGTACAGTAAGATCAACAGTAAACATGATGACAACCGCAATAAACATCTCAAACATAACAACGTTTTCAATATTCCAACAGCAAATATAAAAATAATAAATAACATCAAATTATATAAAATTTATACTGTTTGTAAACATGCTGAGAAATCAAACTGTTACAGTCTGAAAGAATGGAGTAACACTGGTAAACATGCTGAGAAATTATACTTTTGAAGTCAGAAGTGATGGGGTAACACGAGATCCTTTTAGTAAACATGCTGAGTAGTTACACTTTTCCAGTCTGATATGAGATTAATTTAAAAAAAAATGCTAAGGGATTAACTCTTTGAGTCCCAAGGAACGCATCATACGTTTATAGATTCCTACCTAGAGGCCCAATGAACGCATGATGCGCCGATTTTACGTCACTTTTGACTACCCATTGGGCCTGTGATGCTGAGCCCCCTGGGACTCAAAGAGTTAATAAAAAAAATGCAAAGTATCTCATGCTTTCATAGTATGATATAATGAAGTAATACTGGCGTAAGTTAGTAAACATGATAATACATCAAACATTTGTGTTCATAAATGATGGTTCAACATAAAAAGAGTTTAGTACCTGGTGTAAACTCCGATGGAAAGTTCTGGTTGTTTGCCTAATTCTAGACTTTGCTCTAGTTCCAAAACTTCAGTTCTGTGTGCATATACATTTTACATATCTGGTTTATTTGCATGCAGACTCTTAGCTCCTCGCCTCTCAGAAAGATGCGCTCGGACTTCGAAGGAAACACCCCTTACAGAACGAATTTTACAACTTGATTGTTGGGGAAGGGGGGGGGAGGCAGTAGGTCTTTCTACCCCACCTCCCTAAAAATGGGGCCCTGGACCCCATAATGGGATCTTACACGTATACAAATGTTCTGTGTTACAACTGTAGTGAGTCTCAATAGCACTGTGTCTAGCATGCTTGTTTGCCAGCCAGCTTATCACCAGTCCATATTGCAGAGGCAGATTTGTAAATATTGATTTGGGCTCCCAGGCTGGCTTAAAGTGCTGGTATTATCTTGCTCTGGAGTTGATAAAGCAGACCCATCATGCTGTACCTGGCCTTTCTTCCACATGGCATATACAGACTGACTGGCTAGGATTTGACCCACGCTGGCCATATTTCTTCCAGACAGAATGGCTGAGAAAGGCCTTAGTCATGTTAGCTCCACAAGTTTGAGATATTTCATTGTCAACTGACTCAAATCCATTGCCCCTAGAATTCTCCCCCCACATAATTATCACCTAATTCTCAAGCTTTCCTACAGCACAATGGAATACTATTGTCTGGAAAGATAGACAGGTTTCAATAGCAAGCTGACCTAGCCAAACAGATGTGGCAGGAATTTCTGGCACAATGTTGACCAAATCAGCCACTGATTGCCAGTTAAGTCTTTAAAAAATAGAGAACTATTAAAATATGCCAGATATATCTCAAGACATTACAAGGCTTCTTTAATTTAATATATTGCCAAAATAAAAAAACATTAACAAGCCAAGATACAGTCCTAATCATGTCATCAGCAAGTGCCTTACTGACTGGCGTGGGAGATAAAGCCTCTCCGCAACCTACGATCCCCAGCAGCATGTGCCAGTTCATGTGCTGATGAACTTCTTTGCTTTACAAAAGGCTGCCAAGAATCTTCTCATGTTGTCTTCCTTTATCTTTCTGTCCACAGATCTTTCAGGTTTTCACAACATGATCCAGTTTCTCTTTCTCATAGCAATGTCAAAAAACAATGACTGTCCCCTTCTGATGTTTAAGAGAATTTGACTTCAGGTCCTTGCCTCTTTCAGAATAACAAAATTACTCATTCTAGACGTCTGAGAATTATAAGCATTGTTGAGCATGTACACAAGGTAAATATGTCTGGCCAATATATAAAACAGAATGAAAATTAGATCAACGAGCTTCGCAACATAACAAATACAAGTGAAAACGTGAATGTTGCGGCTATAAAGCTTTCATCAGCATATTCATAAATCAAACCATGAATATGTCTGGGCAGAGGCATAGCAAGGAATTATAATCTTAGATTATCTCAGAAAAATATTGCATTACCAGGAAATCTGGCAGTTATATTTATAATGGATTTTGTTTTGAAATGACTGGTGACCAGGTTGGTCATTCTTGATTTGGCTCGTGGACCCAAATAAAGTTGCCCATCCCTGATGTACACACACATACTCAAAACACAGAATATGTGTTGATTACTTTCAGATATTTTCTGCGAAAATAAGCAGTTGGTATTATATGTAACTTCTCATCACATATCGTAATGTACTGGGTTTTCTTTTTGTAATCTTATTATCTTCACAGGAGATATGGGTAATTCTATCTTTTATTTGTCGACAGAGGTTCTAAGAATACCATAGGCCAAGAATAAAATCAATGTTGACATCCCAAGAAGTTCTGAACCTCGAGGAAGATTGTCTCATAAACAGCATCTTGCCATGGGAACTGAAATACTCCGAGCATATCAAATTCAATTTTGGTTTGGAAAGAACAGTAGTGCACAACATGGCACAGGATATGAGGGGCATGGGCCAACCAGCATGAAGGTGGGCACAGGACATAAGAGGCCCCCTTGGCAGGAAAATGCATGGAGTGTTAGAGCTGGTAAGGAACTGTTTCTTTCAGGTATGTTGTGATGGGGACAACCTTCTATAGAGGATCTGCTACATAACTTGTACACAGCTGTGCCAGAATGTAGGTCAGAGTTGCTCATTATCTCGCATTAAATGCAGCATGAAGAACTCACCTAACCATTACCTTTGTGCCAGACCATGTAGGTACTAAGACAAAAGGAGTGCAGATTACCTGGCAGGCAAGGCAGTCATTATGAGTGGTACAGCACTGGACAGAAGTTAATGCCTTGTGAGATGCATATTGCGAAGAAGATCACAACAACAAGCAGGACTCAGTATCATTGTCCAGGTTGGTGGATAAGGGAGTGCAGAAAGCAGCAGACAGATATGAACATTTTGTGATGTGCGACAGCTTGCTGAGAGGCGTAGGTCCCCATTGAAATGTGTAATCAGGTACAAACGAATACATCTTGATTTAGAATACAATGCCACCAGCCAAGTGTGGCACAACAGTATGAACTTGAATACTTCAAACGCAGTTGAACGATGACCGCTATGAGATAGGTATCATTGGTGTATTGACATACACACTCAATCAACAAATAAGAAATTGTGCAAATAAAAGGACTCTAATGATATCTTCAAACGACAGGTCAACAGTCTGACCTTGGAAGTTCGGACGGTCCCATCGATCTCCTCTTCTGCAGTCTGAACAGGGCAATGTCCCTCTTTAATGATTCGGCCTGGAGAATCCCTCCTTAAAGTTTACCGGCTTCCTGCAGAGTGCAATAGACAGCTTTCCGCTAAGGTTACTAGTGGAGTCCCGGGGTAGTGTCCTCAAGGATCCACTGAGACACGACCACACGTCTGTCTCCTTCAGACTGTAAACATCGAATCTTTCTGTGGCATCCCGAGGTAGAGCGTCCTCAAGGATCCACTGAGTCACGACCACACGTCTGTCTCTTCCAGACTTTATACAACGAATGCTTAGACAACAATTCCTTAACAACATTAGGTATTGTTTTGACATCCTATTTGCTCACTCAGTACTGGTGCGTTTTAGTGCATATCCGCACATGACACATTTCACTAATGGAATAAGGAAATGAGAGAGCAGATGAGTTGGCAAACGCTGGGGGTAATCTCCCACAACCTCATCCACCACACAGCTACAAGGAAACCAAAACAGCGCTAAAGCAGTCTTTCAAGCGGGAGTGGAGAAGGCAGAGTGGAGAAGGCAGAATGGAGATTACAGGCCAGAGAGTGACAGCATAAACAAACTCAACAGGAAAGAACATCAATTTTTAGACTTTGGACTGGACACTGTGGTCTTCAAGCACACCTGTACAGGATAAGCATAAAAGAATCTGCTGCCTGTGATTGTGGAGCAGAAAGATAGACCCCTGAGCACATACTGCAGTACTGCCCTAACTTCTCCCAGCAAAGACTGTGGATCTGGCCCAAGGGAGTCACTTTGCAAGAGAAGCTATGGGGGACCGGTGGCAACCTTAAACACACAATCCTATTTGTGACCCAGACAGGACTCAGTGTTTAGCATGACTGATGTCGAACGCAGAAGAAGAAGAAGCAGAAGAAACTAATGGAATATGACGTCTGTTAATCAACACAGAATTGGCGTTATCCATCATTTAACTGAGCAGAAGATCAGAGAATCTATGGACCTACTGGGAGTGCTGTGAAGATGTTCTCAATAATCACTTAATATCTTTGCCAGGCTGCAGTGTTTGTGCAATGTGTATTGAAAGCCTCTTGTGTTGTTTCATCAGTGTGGCTCTGACTGTATAGTTTCTGTTTACAAATTATGGTGAAACAACATGAGTACCCTGAACAGATGGCTATGGATGAAGCCAGTCAAGAATGCTTTGCAGGAAGCTAAAGAAGAACAGTAACTGTTGAGTTGATCTGACAATCCCATAAGTGCTCCATCTCCATATTCAGCAGCCGGCAAAAAGTTCCAATGCTGTGGGTAATAGTAACAGTTAGATTTTTTTTCTTAATGCTTTTCCTATTGAATAGTAACCGTATTTTCTACACTATAAGGAAGACAGTTATCTAGGGATATTTTGTCTCATTTGTCTGATCAGTGTCTTTGATGTCTTCGGGCACAACGACATCAGAATTGACGAACTCTTTCATCACTTCCTTCCCTGCTTCCTGTCGTCGATAGTCTGGCTTGATGGCAACTGTCGGAGAAATATGTACAAATACATTTAAAACACTGTGCCATCTATAAATATTAGCAAGCATATAAACAAAATAGCACTGACTATAGAGATACATAAAACTGTCCACACAACTACCTGTATCTACCTCTTCTGCAGTGCAGGCAGGAGGTGGGGGGTGGTTGGTGTTTGAGCCTGAAGTCTACGGGTCACATGGCCAGGCTGTTGCCTTGGACTCAGCAGGTCAGGATTTTATTTTGTGCCTTTAACAGAAACAAATCCATGGCCTTATTGAAGATTCGAACTTGGGTCTCCCGCATGACAGCCTAGCATTCTCAACTGTTTTGCCAGCCATTCCTCATACATAGAATTGTATAAATGTAGTTATTTTAGATCAGTGGTTCTCAACCTGCTGGTTACGACCCTTTTTTGAGGTCGAATGACCCTTCAATAGGGGTCGCCTAACACCATCAGAAAACACATATTTATTGAAGTTATAAATGAAAATAATTGTTTGTGGGGTCTCCACAACATGAGGAAATTGTACTAAAGGGTCGCAGCATTTGGAAGTTTGAGAGCCACTGTTTTAGATGGTTGGCTTCTGATACCACATAAAGATTAGTGCAAGTTAGACAAGAATGATACATGTATTGAGGTAGATTTTAGGGAACAAAATGCCATAGATTGCGTTGCATGAAGGGGAATAAAGAAGAAGAAATGCACACATGTGTGTGCTGAGAACTGAGCATCTCAGAAGAAGAATAAATGTAAAAGCAACAATGTTCCTGAAATCATCATCTTCATCCTATACCACTGTGTGTCACCAGTTTCTGTTGACTGTCTGATCAGTTCTCACCAGCTTTGATGGTCACAAGCAATGGACTTCACAATTGAATGCCTAAGGTCTGTCCAGTCAATCAAGTTCAGTATCCAGTTCATTCTTGGTCTGCCTCTTCTCCTCTTCCCCTCTACTGAGCCCTGTAGTACTGTTTTTGAGAGGCCATTAGATCTTATTACATGTCCGTACCATTGCATTTTTCGTCCTTTTACTGTAGTTAAAAGGGGTACATAGTTTTCGACGGTGGAAGACTTTTCTTCACATGAGTTGATCTTGCTAGTCACACTTGCCATCACCTTAAGCTGTGATTTGATTCCTATGGCTCCCTCGTGCACAATGAAAAACTACCATCTGAGAAGATGGAAGGGTAGCAACATCAAAGGTGAATTTTTTTTAATCGTACTGAGTGTAAAATTGATAAGATGTACTGTTTGATACCTTTGCTACATAATATGGATGTAGGCTTTCCAAATGTTACTGAAGTTCAAATGTATGTGTATGCTGTCCATTTGTTCCTGAAGTCTACATGAGTGTTTGCTGTCCGTATGTTGCTGAAGATCATGTGTGTATATGCTATCTATCCATATGTGTATAGGCTGTCCATATGTTACTAAAGTCTATACATGTGTATGCTGTCCATATGTTACAGAAGTCCATATGTGTTTATACTGTCCATATTTTACTGAAGTCCATATGTGTATATATGTTTATATGCTGTCCATATGTTACCGAAGTCCATATGTGTACATCTTGTCCATATGTGTACATCCTGTCCATTTGTTACTGAAGTCCATGTGTCTGTATGCTGTCTACCTGTTACTAAAGTCCATATGAGTAGCCAATAACAGTAACAGCGTAGCCTAAATGGTATGATGACTAAAGCATTTCATCAAGAGACCGACTGTCTCATTCTTTAGAGAAACTTTCCCGCAGAATCTTTTGAATTATGTTGTCTTTCATGTATAAGACAATATGTTTTCCAAAATGTTTTTCAGTTTAAAACTGAGTTACTGTAACAGCATATTTTACTGAAGTCCAAATGTGTATATGCTGTCCATATGTTACTGAAGTCCATATGTTCCTGAAGTCTATATGTTACTGAAGTTCATATGTTAGTGAAGTCCATATGTGTATATGCTGTCCATGATCTTACACAAAGAATGTACTGAAACTCTTTATTTTGAAACAAGCCCTGGTCTAGGTACCCGTCATCAGTTAAACTGTGATACCCAGCGATGCAAATGAAGAATGATTGATTATGTTAAAATTTAAAAGAAACACACAAACAAACAAACAAACCGGACAACCAACTTACTTGTAATGATTCCTCCAATCAGTAAACTTATACATATTGTAATGTTAGCACTTAATACTGAGATTGACTCCATCATAGCACGCATTGAGACAGTGTAGATGATTCCGAAAACCTGAAAAGTGAAAGTAAATTGACCTGAAAATCACTGTTTAAACTTGCTTTCTTCTGTGCTTTATCACCAAGTGGAGCATAGGCTCTTTAGTCAACTTACATCAAATCATTCAGTGCTACTGCATGCAGCTTTCCCAATGTCCTTCCCATCATGTTAACTTTAGACTCTGGCTCCTTTCTCAGTGTTTTTTCTGAGTGCCTTTATTCCTCTGACCCTGTGGACTCCAGTGCAATAACTTTCTATTACATTATTTTAAGGTTTTCCCAGTGTATGTCCTATCCAATGACAATGTTTTCTACTCACCTGATTGAACATTATCTGTATATATAAATATACATTCTAAAACTGTAAGATAAGACAGTTGTTTACCATCCAGTGAAGATGGAACTTTAACACCTCTCCTCAAGCCTTCATCTGAAGATTTGTTTTCAGCATGTACAGCCTTGTCACACTTAATGTTTATACATCCATTAAAATGACAATTGTGTCATAATCCATATGGCTAAGATGACAATAGATTGGGATGTCCTACAATACACAGCATTTCATCTCATACTCACACACCTAATATTTGTTGAGTGGGAATCTTAGCACCAATGGATGTGTCAGTGAGGACAACCTAACTCACAACTTATAACTTTCCCTAACATTGATTTTTGAAGGAAGTTACTGTTGTAAAAAAGCTATCAGTTCTTATCTGATTTACAGATATGCCTATAAGTTACTCCCACATGTAGGGGTTTTCATTTGGGTTATCCCTGTAGATATTTCCTGTAAATGCCAGGGAACTGTTGTGAGTATGTGCGTGCGCGCACACACACACCTACACAGTCACACATGCAAGCTCTGGTTGTACCCATCACAGGATGGTATCTTCTGCTGGCCAGTTTATTTGTTTGTTCATTCATAATTATCACTAAGAAATATGGATATTTGCTTATAATATGTTTCACTGCTTAAAATGCCCACTTGCTCAAACAATACATGGCTAAAAAAAAAAGGTAAAGTCAGGAGATGTGAACCAGCGTTATTGCAAACGGTTATAAACCATAAGTGCTCTTCCACCAGTATGGACAGCTGATAAGAATTGTCCGCCTGTGTCGCCGTCCGCACGTAACTCTGTAGCTACAGCGACGTTCCTCCATTTATCCCAGAGTCTTAACTCTGGTAACCATTTCCTAAAAGCTGGGTGAACCCCGGGAACCGCTCGGTTTCGAACACCGACCGTGAGCTGCAGCGAGTTGCAGCTGGATTTGAAAGCGAGCCTCTTATCCACTGTGCTAACGCGGCCCCCGTACATGTCTATCTATTGTCTTTCTCTGCTTCATGCTGTTAGGCATCACAGGCACAGCTAATGATCAGTTTCTGGGATAGTGCTTGCTTGTTAGCTTGCTGCGTGGTTATTTTGTTGAGTTTCAGCATCTTGTTAACCCCATCTATCCAAATTCCTCTTGACCTACCCCTGTCTCTTGATGTTTGCATTCTTATGTTGTATGGTCTTGCAACTGGTGATACTGTGATCATTATGACCAGGTGGCCAAACCATTGCAGTATATATTTTTTTTTCTTAATAAGATGAAGCCTTATTACAGTTTTTTTAAAACAGAGCCTTACGACAAATCTTTGGACCCATCAAAGATGCAAACAGAGGTGAATAGAGAGTGAGAAGCAACAACGAAATTCATAATCTGCTTAAATCACCACTGATCACTGGCATCATGAGAGCTAATAGACTTGAATGGTTGGGGCATATTGAAAGAATGACAGATAACAGAGAAGTAAAAACTGTGTACACCAGGGAGATGAATGGTTGTAGACTATGAGGCAGACCAAGAAGAGGATGGAGAGATAATATTCAGACAGACCAGCAAACACTTGGTGTCACCAACTGGAAAGAAAGGGCCAACATCTAATTTTACATGTTATTAGTTTCCATTCTTGTTCTTTTGTTAATGCCAAGGTTTGTTTTTGGCATGTTGGAAAAAGCCTGCGTTTATGATTTGTCTTTTAGTTTCCATTGGTATTGTTGGGTGTTTCAGTTTAAGGGAAAGCTGATTTTGAACACACATGTGGCTGATGGTTGGTACATATACAAAGAAGAGGCTTGCTTCTCTGGGGATAGGATCCCAGAATAAATGTACTGCTAGCTCATCATCAAGTGCCATGCCAACTGGCTTGGGCGACCATGCCTCTCCACAATCTGCAATCTTTAACAGCATACATCAGTTCGTGTGTTGATACCCCTCCGTCCCATGACAAAAGGCTGTCAAGCATCATCTTGTGTTGTCTTCCTCAGTCTCTTTTTCCACAAATCTTTCCAGTGGTCACAACATGTTCCAGTTTCCTTGTTCTCTTAACATGACCTGATGACTATCTCTTTCTGATGTTTGTGATAAGTTGTCTTTGAACCCTTGCCACTTTCACAACCTCTGTGTTGCTTCATTATAGCCGCCCAAGGAATATTAAAATTTGTTCATGTAAAACCAAGGCCTCAAGAAATTGTTTGGTGACTTGTTTATGAATTGTTCAGGATTCACAGCCATATGTTAAAACTGGCTCTATATAAGCTTACAAGAAATCTAACTTCCACTGTCATAGATTTATTGCACAAAATGGCTGATACATTCACAAATTGCTTCAGGATAAAAGCTTCAAAGGAAACATAATATTTGACAGACCTGTGCACTTGCACTCAGAAGTCCCGAAGATGTCCCTTCCGACTCTGGGAAAGTCAGTTCAGCAGCAAATTCATATCCCACAGGGAGATAACCTGTCATGAAAAACCTGAAAACACATGTTATTAATTCATAATAAGATGAATCAAAATTATCGGCTGAAGATTGATAAACAAAAAAAAAAAAAAAAAAAAAATTCATAAATACTGACTGACAGTACAAGTAAACACAGCACACAAGGGCAACCCTCCCCCCCCCCCCCATTTTTTTTAGAGCTAATAACAAAAGTGTTAAAGAGTTAGATATCAAGTCTTTCAGGGGTATAACAACCAAATTCTTCATGTTGCCAGGTTATTTATACAGGACTAGTAATCTCCTTGTGAGATGCAATTTTTCGTTATTTTGAAGTCCCACCCTGGCTCTTGCCTGGGGCCGCTATATAGCCCGACCATAAATATGGCCCAATGGCTGAAAGCGGTTTCTGGGACCTCTCCACGGGTGATCCTTATCCACAATTTGGCATTTTGTGTCATGGGGTGTTTATCGCTTGTGTGATGTCCTAGTGGGGTTAAAATCTTCTACTACTACTGTTGCCAGGCAATGATCAAGAAAATGTGATATTCTATCATCTACCATTAACGCTGCAATATCTGTAAAGTCTTTTTCTTTAACATTTCCCACCTCCTCCCTTTTCATTCCAAAACATCATCATCATCATCATCACCATACAGCAATCCTTTGCACAACATCACTCTCATCCGGGTCTGCCTGAAACCCCCCCCCCCTCCCCCATCCCCCCAAAACAACTCAGTCTCTCACCAGCTCTCCTGCCTCGTGTACATTTTCAAGGAGTTACTCAAATCCTGTGCCCATCTTCGTGTGAGTGTCTTGGGATAATAATGTTTTAGTTTCCCCTCTGCTTTCCAAAACATCTATTAATAAAGAGCTGTTTCTCTTTATATTTCCAAAGTATCCTGACACTGATCAAATTCATTGATATTTAAAAAATCTATTTTATTAATACTTCTTTGTTTTCTTCTCCTGCTACATTTTTCATCTACTTCATCTACACAACCACATTTGGAAAGCTTCTATCACATAATTTAATCACCATAAAATATTTCTAAAAAATACAGTAATGTTGAATAAATATAATGTGGGGAAGCCATGATAGCATAGAGGCACATGCTTTCCTCCTAGTCTGAAAGTCTGTGGTTTAAATTGAAAACAGTAAGAATTTTTATGATGACTTTCCACTCTTAAGTCACCCAGCCTGAAAAAGGTACCATGAAATGTCCGGGAAATCAAAGTGGCTGGCAAGATTTTGGCAACATTATCCTGCTGGCTGGTCTGTAAAACTGTGGGTTTACCTGGCCTTAGATGTCCTTTTTGCCAATTTGTAAGGCACAGGATACAGACAAGAGGATTTGCTTGTAGCCCCTTAGAGGACATTAAACAAAAATTAATCATCCTCAAGTGCCTTGCTGACTGGTGTGGGCGATCAAGCCTCTCTTCAATCTGCGATCCGCAGCTGCGTGTATCAGTTTTTATGTTGACACCCCTCCATGCCATGAAAAAAGGCTGTCAAAAATCTTCTCACACTGTCTTTCTCTATCTCTCTTTCTACAGATTTTTTCAGTGGTCATTTTTTCCAGTTTCCCAGTTCTCATAACATGACCAAAACATAACGACTGTCTCTTTGTGATGTTTGTGATAAGTTGTCTTCGAGCCCTCACTTTTTTTTTCAAAACATCTCTACATCTCCAAGGCCTCAAGAAATTGTTTGGCTTGTTTGTTCATTGTCAAGGATTCACAGGCGTATGTTAAAGCTGGCTCTATATAGCATGAAAGAATAATTTCCTCAAGTCCAGTGGCATAGACAAATAAACTACTTACCCTAATACACCTGCTGTAACAAAGACAACCCACAATTCATTGAGATTTAGGGTGAAGGTGAACGCTAGAGTCCCAGCAAGTGTGAACAAATAAATGCCGACTGTTGTCCCCCTAGAGAAAAAGTGGAAGATAAATCATTATCATCATGTAGCAGGTCCTTTGCAGAACGTCGCTCTCATCACAGTCTGCCTGAAAGAAACTCTGTCTCTCACCAGCTCTCCCGCCTCATGCACTTTCACACTCAAGGAGTTACTTATATCCTGTGCCCATCTTCGTGTCGGTCGGCCCCTGCCCCTCCTTCCTGGTACCATGCCTTCTGCTATAATTTGTTCCAATCCATTGTGCCGCTTGATATGACCAAAATATTTCAGCTTTCGACAAAGGATGCTGTTTATTAGCCAGTCTTCCTCGGTGTTCAGATCTTTTAAGATGTCAATATTTCTCATCTTCTTTGTCCAAGATATTCTGAGAATCTTTCTATAGCATTTCAGCTCAAAAGCCCCTATTCTTTTTCTTATAAGGACTGAGAGATAGTCCACGACTCACATCCGTATGTAGCCACAGGGAAGATGCATGCTCTCAAAATTCTGTTTATTAGCCAATCTTCCTTGAGGCAGATAAATTAGTTACATAAAATTAATTAATTATATTTTGTTGGAGTTTCAAGCTTGGGAGACCACAATCTCCAGTTTGAGAAGGGAGGTAGAGGCAGTCACTGCAGCTTTCCACTGGCATGAGAACCAGCTGCATGCACATTTTGTGACTGTAACAGACTCCAAAAGCATGCTGGGAAGGTAGAGACAGGCATGCTCCAAAGATTGCTTTAGAAGTTTTAATGACACAATGTTAATGAGATTGCCTAATTATTCACAGTACAGTTTCTGTCATAATCAAAACTGCAATTAAAGCAATATGTGAAACAAAACAAATTACATACCAGTCATATAAATAATTACACAATGTATAAATATAAAAAATAACAAACACATATACTCTGAAACCTCGATAAACTCTATATATCCCAATTATAACCTTGGGGGTTGAACAGGATATTAAAAAAAATTAAAATTGACTAATACTATTTTAAAGGTCCTAGGTAGTTGGTGTTTTTTTAATGTTTTCTCCAGGGTGCATTAGTGTTTTGTGAAACTAACAGGTAGACAGACCAGCTAGTTCTGCAGCACTTGGTGGGAAACCGGTGCAAAACAAGCTAGACGCAATCAAGGCTCTTTGAGTATAACTGAATTATGTAGAAATAGAAGTGAGTAGATCAATATGGTCTGGAGTAAATATAGCAGCAGGGAGTTACCAGGGTATATGGCCCACAATCAACATTCACAAGGGATATAGCCAACAATCAACACTCACAGGGAATATGGCCAACAATCAACACTCACAGGGAATATGGCCAACAATCAACACTCACAGCGAATCTGGCCAACAATCAACACTCACAGGGGATCTGGCCAACAATCAACAATCACAGGGAAGGCAAGATAAACATATAATCAGACTGCTACAGCTATCGTCAGAACTGGGACTCTGCACTGGCTGCAGAAGATATGGACACGGCACTTATGGGAATATCCTGAGTGCCATCTTTCAGTCTCAGAAAGCTATTGCCTTAATATCTTTCTATTTTGAAGAGTCCTTTTTTAGAGCAAGAATCTTAGAGTGTAAGAGGGCCCATTTCACTGCCTTCAGGCATATAGGGCTAGACCTTATATTTTATAGACCAATCGCCACTTGGTGGGTGATGTGGTTAACATTGCGCAGGCCGCCTTTGCTTCCTAGGACATCACCTGGTACCCATTTAAGTTCGGGTCGATATGGGAGCCAAGGTCGTTTCCGAAGAATATTCAGCTCTGTTCTTAGAGTGTGGGGGAGTTAAAATAATACAACTGTGGGCCAGTACAAATTAAAGAACCAGCTTCGATAAAATGGGTTAAGAAAACAGAAGAATTAGACAAAACAAAGCTGAGAAATATATAAACTAATAAATATATAGCTGATCCCTT
>CAJHNH020000286.1:158539-171039 GCA_905116865.2 Candidula unifasciata | reverse complement strand
ATACTTCAACTTTTGTGACAGGATGCTGTTTATGAGCCAGGATGCTGTTTATGAGCCAGTTCTCCTTGATCTTCAACTCGTTCAGAATGTCAATGTTTTTCCTCTTCCTGATCCATGGTATTCTAAGAATTGTTCTATAGCATTTCATTTCAAAAGCTCCAATCTTTTTCCCCAGTGACTGAGTGAGAGACCAAGACATATGGGATAAAATCCAGTGCAATAGGTCAATCCTCTTAATTTTAACTTTAACATATAATAAGGAGATAAAATAAAATTTCATTAACTCTTTGAGTCCCAGTGGGTTTAGCATCACAGGCCCAAGGGGTAGTAAAGAGAGATGTAAAATCGGCGCATCATGCGTTCATTAGGCTTCTAAGTAGGAATCTATGAATGTACAATGCGTTCCTTGGGACTCAAAGAGTTAACACTAGCAATGAAATCCGTACAAATGTACTAATGTAATGAGAGAATAAAATCTGACTGCATTACCATTACCAAAGCTATCTAAGCCAGACAGTTACTTACATATAATCAGGGAAAAGAATATAATAGTTGTGACACCCGCAGTGCTGTAGAACATAATATTGAAGTCAGTGCTCATGCTGTCCAGATTATCGGAGTTTGGCACCAGTATTGGTGGGATGAGGAATCCAGCTGCGACACCTAGCTGGTTAGAAACCAAAAGAATATGTGTCACAAAGTGAAATGTCTTCTTCACAAATCAGTCAGTCACCAAAAGAAGGTGTGTCACACAGTGAAATGTCTCCTTCACATATCATTCAATCACCAAAAGAAGATGTGTCATGAAGTGAAATGTCTCCTTCACAAATCAGTCAGTCACCAAAAGAAGGTGTGTCACACAGTGAAATGTCTCCTTTACAAATCAGTCAATCAACAGGTCCTTATGTCACTCTCTTCACACTTGAAAGTCCCTCTTTCTCTAGCCAATTCTCCAGCACTATGTGCTTGTATAGCCAATTCTCCAGCCCTATGTGCTTGTATAGCCAGTTCTCCAGCCCTGTGTGCTTGTATAGCCAATTCTCCAGCCCTGTGTGCTTGTATAGCCAATTCTCCAGCCCTGTGTGCTTGTATAGCCAATTCTCCAGCCCTGTGTGCTTGTATAGCCGATTCTCCAGCCCTGTGTGCTTGTATAGCCAGTTCTCCAGCCCTGTGTGCTTGTATAGCCAATTCTCCAGCCCTGTGTGCTTGTATAGCCAGTTCTCCAGCCCTGTGTGCTTGTATAGCCAGTTCTCCAGCCCTATGTGCTTATGTAGAAAATGTTCAATGTCTTGTATCCACCTTTACGGGTGCCTGTGCCTTAATTTGTGTCTTTCATAAAAATATGTTTTTAACCCATTCAGTCATGTGACTGGCTAACCCATTCAGTCATGTGACTGGCTAACCCATTCAGTCATGTGACTGGCTAACCCATTCAGTCATGAGACTGGGCTAACCCATTTAGTCATGTGACTAGGTAACCCATACAGTCATTTGACTGGCTAAACCATTCAGTCATGTGACTGGCTAAGCCATTCAGTCATGTGACTGGCTAAACCATTCAGTAATGTGACTGGCTAACCTATTCAGTCATGTTACTAGGTAACAAATTCAGTCATGTGACTGGCTAACCCATTCAGTCATGTGACTGGCTAACCCATTCAGTCATGTAACTGGCTAACCCATTCAGTCATGTGACTGGCTAACCCCTTTATGTCATGTGACTAGGTAACCCATACAGTCATGTGACTGGCTAAACCATTCAGTCATGTGACTGGGTAACCCATTCCCTGAATTCACCTCTCTCTGTTTTATGTATCCTTTATTCACGTATGGCAGGCTTTGGTAATTCATCAGTAGCTTTTGAAAGCCTGCACAAAATACTGAAGTCTAAATTGTACAGATTTAAAACCAAGTTATGCATTTTTAATTCTAAAGATATTTCAATTTTGACGTATGCCAGTGAAAGCAAAAGAATCATTTAAAACGTGGAAAAAAGTTAAATGCATTTGAAAACAACAGCTTGAAGAAAAATGTTAAATATAAAATAGTATGACTTTGATAGATGTAAAGAAATAAGAGAAAGTCCGAGCAACCACTAGCATAAACATTTATAAGAAAAAAGTCACTATTTTTTGGCGAGATTTTCTCAAGGAAAAAAAAAACGAGTGGAGAAATATCAAACAGGTACTTAAAAAGGAAACAGAAGGACTGAGGACACAAAGACATCTGAACGAAAGCCTAAAACAAACACTGATAAGAGAGGCCAAAGGTGCTTGACTTAATTCCATCCGTGATGTTGAAGGGTTGCACCGGATAAAGCGGAACAGAGGAAAAGACCACTAGCCCTAAATGACAAATAATAGCACAACAGAACAATGGGGTGGTGATGATGACCCTGACTGATAGCCCAGTTAGTCTGGTGGTCATGAGTTCAAATCCCTATCAAGGTAGGAATTTAAAAAAAAATGATACTACAGTAACAAAATTAAATAACCTCAAATAAATACATTACTCTATTTAAGTGAAAATTTCAACATATGCCCTCAGTGGGCAGTTCACACATAGTGTTGTGGTTTATAGCTAGGCTGGATATCTGCAGCTTATGGTCCAACAAATCCAATTTCAGAACATTCAATCTATCTATCTTCTTTTACCCCACCAGGACATAACACAAGCGATAAACACCCAATCACACAAAGTGCCAGCATGTGGATGAGGATCACCGTGGAGATGTCCCGGAAACCGCGTTCCACCGTTAGACCATATTTATAGCCGGGCTATATTGCGGCCTCTGACAAGAGCCAGAGTAGGGCTTTAAAATAGGGAAAAATTGCATCCCACAAAGGGATGACTATAGTTTTTGCAGAACATTCCTAATTAATTGTCATTTATGACATGCTTGTTTCGGTGACGGTGGGTCTACCCCCCCCCCACCCACCCCCATCCCTAAATAAGGGCAGCCAAACCCACGAGGAAAACTGAAATATAAAAAGCCACGACAGTCAAATTCAACTGCTTGTTTACCTGGTTAAATGCATGTTTACACCTATGAGATGTAGTGAAATATGCCAGGCGTTAAATTGTGCGGTTTGTTATTTCTTCTTCTTCCCGTTCACCGGCTGTAAATTCCGGCGGAAAGTTCTGGTTGTTCATCAATGTCTGGATTGACTGACTGACTGACTTTCCACCCCACCAGGACATCACACAAGCGACAAACACCCGATGACACAAAGTGCCACCATGCGGATGAGGATCGCCGTGGAGAGGTCCCAGAAACCGCGTTCAGACACCCGGCCACATGTATGGCCTGCCTATATTGCGGCCCCCGGCAAAAGCCAGAGTAGGGCTTCAAATGACAAAAAATTTCGTCCTAAAAAGAACGAAACTGGATATATCTATGTCTGGATTGCAGTCCTGTTCCACAACCTGAGTATTGCGTGTGCATCCGTTTGACAGATCTGACTCATTTGTATGCAGACTGTTGGTTCCTTGCCTCTCAGGCAGATACACTCCGACTTCAAAAGAAGCTCCTAGTTAGTCGGCTCTTACGACATGCTTTTGGGGAGGCAGGGGTCTATTCTTGTTTTCCTTACAATAGGACCCCACAACCCACATGTGGAAGTTCGTTATTTAGTTCAGGCTTATTCCCCTTTACAATAGGGAAACAATCGCTTTGACTTTCAGCAGAGCAACAATGAACACTTACAGACTTTAAAAAATATCATGTTCCCAAGATCGGTCTTTCAATCTTTAAAATGTAAAGGACCGTTTCCTACGCCTTCAGGTGCATTGGGCATATAAGGCTAAACCTATATTTTATAGACCAATTGGCACTCAGTGGGCGATGTAGTCAACATCACACCGACCACTTTTACTTCCCAGGATTTACCTGGTAGCCATTTAAGGCTGGATTGGCTTTAAAGCCACAAGATTATTAAAAAACAAAGTCCAGTTCCATCAGATCGCCCCTCTTTTCCCTATTGTTTGTATGTTCAAAAAAGTTATGCACACACATGCAACATTATTACTAACACAAAGCAACGCTCTGTACATATAACACGTACAATACAGTTTACACACAAGTTTTGTATACAGACTGCTTACAGTGAAATAAATTTAAAAAAAGTTCCATCAGATCGTGAACACTTGATGTTCGGATCCGTAGGTAAGCGTCTAGCTATTACACTATAGCCGCTCATTGGGCATATAGGGCTAGATCTTTATTTTTTAGACTAATCAGCACTCGATAAGTAACGTGGTCAACATCAAGCTGGCTTCATTTACTTCCCAATGCTTCACCTGGTACACATTTAAGGCTGCATTTACTTCCCAATGCTTCACCTGGTACACATTTAAGGCTGGGTTTAAAATGTAAATCTGAGAAATTTTATAACAATTAACAAGTCTTCTGATAACATACCTGGTTTCCAAAAACACCAAAAGATGTTGCAGTGGAGACTTCACCTGGCCCAAACCAAACAGCAGCCAGTCTTGGAGGGATCGCCAGGATGCACAGTTGTGAAATGGCACACAATGTTTGTGCAAACATCAGGAGGCCAAATCTGGGGTACAGAGAGGATACTTTTTTTTACACTGATTAACTTGATACAGATTTCACTTTATTAGGATTATCTGGCAATACCGATTGCAAATCTAATTGTTTGCATGTTCTTAAAATGCAACAAGGCATATTGTATGTGTGCATGATTATGTTCACTTTTACTTCTCCCTATCATGATCATATTACTTGTTCTGCAATGGCCTGTAAAGAATACACAACCAGTGTATCATATTATCTCTTTTTCATTATCTTTTCTTCTACTTTTTCTCTTCTACTTTTACTGCTTCAGGTGTCAAGGCAGACATAATTTTCTGCTTCTTGCTCTTTTGGATACCTCGACCATCGACACATCGTGCTCTAGTAGAGTTTCTCTGATGTTATCTTTCCATATTGCTCTTAGTTTATCTTATGCTCTACGTCCTTCTTCCCATTTGGTGTTTGCCTTGTCATCACAGTACATTATCTCCAAGTGGGAAAACCACTTTGTATGTAATTTAGAATTGGTTCTGTGCCAACATTTTCTTGTATTACCTCATTTCGCATTTTTTCTCTTCTGGCAATTCTGCAGCCCTTCTTGTGATCTTTTATTCTCACACACTTTTTTCCATTCGGAAGGTCCTGGGTTCGCTCCCTGGAGGAGCCAGACTTTTTTTTTTTTTCAAAAATGACCTTGGCTCCCAGGTTGACCCAGCCTTGAGTGGGTACCGGGTGCAGTCCTGGGAAGTAAAGACGGCCGGCATGATGCTGACCACATCACCCATCTTGTGTTGATTGGTCTATAAAATACAGGTCTAGCCCTATATGCCCTATACGACTAATGGTGTGGAAAGGGTCCTTTACCTTGACGTACTTTTTTCCATACTATTTTTTTTTCACATTCTCTATTTCTGTCAATCATTCACATTCTCTCCCATCCTCTCCTGCTCATTCTTTCCATCTCCATTGTCTTTCCAACTCTCTCATTTGCCTGCACCCTCTCCTTGGTTTTTTCACTCTCTTATTCTTTCCAACATTCTCTCATGCTCACTCACACACACACACACACATAACCAAAATCTACCTTATCGCTCCATATAAGTTAGAGATAATGGTTGTGTCATCATTCTGTAGCAGGTCCTTTGCAGAACGTTGCTCTCATCACAGTCTGCCTGAAAGAAACTCTGTCTCTCACCAGTTCTCCAGCCTGATGTACTTTCATACTCAAGGAGTCACTTATATCCTGTACCCATCTTTGTGTCGGTCAGCCCCTGCCCCTCCTTCCTGGTACCATTCATTTTGCTATAATTTTTTCCAATCTGTCGTGGTGCTTGGTATGACCAAAATATTTTAGCTTTCAATGGTTTTGTATTGATGTTTTATTTAAATAATGACATTTCTAGAAAAATATATAGGAAATTAAATAAAAATAAAAAGCAGGGTTCTTTATTTTTTTTTCACCCCAATCATAGGGAATCGTGAAGTTTCCAAGAAAATCCAATATTAAAATGGTATTATGGTTTGGGTTAGACGGTGCTCATTTCAAACCATAACAACCCTATAATACTAGAGTTTCTTGGGAACTCCAGAATTCCCCATGCTCGAGTTAATAAAAAATAAAGAACCAAAAGCAGTTCAGCAGTTGCACAGCCATGTACCTGTCAGGGGACACACTGGCACACTTGAGCCAGGCACCAGCAGCGTTTAGGAAAGATCCCAAAATGCAACATACTCGCAAACCTTTCTTGTCCAGGAGCCAGGTGGCAGGGATAATAAAGGGGATGTATACCAGCATGTATACCATAGACAGCCAATCAATTGCTGTGTTACGCTGCAGACAGTAAAAATATAAGTGTTAGGCGGGACTATTTCTTCTATTCCTTCTTCTCTTTCATCTTCTCTTTAAGTTGATGATTTTTTTTAATTGGTAGTGAAAGTCTTAAATTGCTCCTCGCCTCTAGCATACACATTTATGTAGCTAATGTTTAACCTGAAAATTCCTGAATTTTATCAGGTTCAATTACATTAAAGTTTATCTTGAAGAACAATTATCTATAAACAAATGGCAGATTGCATGAATGAAATGGGCTGTCTTCACACAAATGTCTCTTTGAGTTCCTTCTTTTATCACCAACTGGAGCAATAGACCACAATCTGAGCAGGTAAACACATCTGATCTTTAGACACATCAGCTCCTTCAACTCCTCCCCAAATATTTATCTGTATCTTTTCACATGTTTAGATCTCCCTCTATCACTTTTACCTGTTTGGTTTCAGTGCAAAGACATTCTAGTTAGGACCAGGAAATGCCTTATGAGCCTGCCCAGATTGAAGAGTTCATGCCAGAAAACATTTATGAAACTGTTACTGTTAAAGTAACCAGGAAATCAAAACAGAAACTGAGATATACCTTCTAAAATCAGTTCTGAGAGGCCAAATAATGCTCACTTTAATTTGTAATATACAAGCTTTTTTCTTGAAAAAAAAAAAAACAACTCATGCTAGCACTCACCACCACAGTGTCCAGAGAAGGTGTTCAACACACACTGTCTATTACAGTAGCACCGACACAAATTATAGCTGATAGAAAAAAGGTACCGGTACTGTGTACTGTTGCGTAACACCAGAAAGAAAGTCTTGGTAATTCCTAACAAACTGTGTACCATTTCCACAGTCAAGGTTGGTTTGCTATAGTGTTTCCACTGCAGTCTGTGAGAATATTTTGTGGTAGGGACCCAATCTATTCCATGGTGCACCCCAAATACTGTCTTTTCTTCTTCTTCTGTCCTACCATTTATGTCGTGAAGTGTCACAGAGAGAAGTTAGGTAGTTTCCTGTTTTCTGTCCTACTACTAATGTTGTAAAGTGTCACAGAGAGGAGTTAGGTAGTTGCCTGTCTTATATCCTACTACTAATGTCATAAAGTGTCACAGAGAAGAGTTCGATAGTTACCTGTCTTCTGTCCTACTACTAATGTTGTAAAGTGTCACAGAGAGAAGTTAGGTAGTTTCCTGTTTTCTGTCCTACTACTAATGTTGTAAAGTGTCACAGAGAGAAGTTAGGTAGTTTCCTGTTTTCTGTCCTACTACTAATGTTGTAAAGTGTCACAGAGAGGAGTTAGATAGTTTCCTGTCTTCTGTCCTACTACTAATGTCGTAAAGTGTCACAGAGAGGAGTTAGATAGTTTCCTGTCTTCTGTCCTACTACTAATGTCGTAAAGTGTCACAGAGAGGAGTTAGATAGTTTTCTGTTTTCTGTCCTACTACTAATGTTGTAAAGTGTCACAGAGAGGAGTTAGATAGTTGCCTGTCTTATATCCTACTACTAATGTCATAAAGTGTCACAGAGAGGAGTTCGATAGTTACCTGTCTTCTGTCCTACTACTAATGCAGTAAAGTGTCACAGAGAGGAGTTAGATAGTTGCCTGTCTTATATCCTACTACTAATGTCATAAAGTGTCACAGAGAGGAGTTCGATAGTTACCTGTCTTCTGTCCTACTACTAATGTTGTAAAGTGTCACAGAGAGGAGTTCGATAGTTTCCTGTCTTCTGTCCTACTACTAATGTCGTAAATTGTCACAGAGAGGAGTTAGATAGTTTCCTGTCTTCTGTCTTACTACTAATGTCGTAAAGTGTCACAGAGAGAAGTTAGGTAGTTTCCTGTTTTCTGTCCTACTACTAATGTTGTAAAGTGTCACAGAGAGAAGTTAGGTAGTTTCCTGTTTTCTGTCCTACTACTAATGTTGTAAAGTGTCACAGAGAGGAGTTAGATAGTTGCCTGTCTTCTGTCCTACTACTAATGCAGTAAAGTGTCACAGAGAGGAGTTAGATAGTTACCTGTCTTCTGTCCTACTACTAATGCAGTAAAGTGTCACAGAGAGGAGTTCGATAGTTACCTGTCTTCTGTCCTACTACTAATGTCGTAAAGTGTCACAGAGAGGAGTTAGATAGTTTCCTGTCTTCTGTCCTACTACTAATGTCGTAAAGTGTCACAGAGAGGAGTTAGATAGTTTCCTGTCTTCTGTCCTACTACTAATGCAGTAAAGTGTCACAGAGAGGAGTTAGATAGTTACCTGTCTTCTGTCCTACTACTAATGTCAGTAAAGTGTCACAGAGAGGAGTTAGATAGTTACCTGTCTTCTGTCCTACTACTAATGTCGTAAAGTGTCACAGAGAGGAGTTCAATAGTTTCCTGTCTTCTGTCCTACTACTAAAGTCGTAAAGTTTCACAGAGAGGAGTTCGATAGTTTCCTGTCTTCTGTCCTACTACTGATGCAGTAAAGTGTCACAGAGAGGAGTTCAATAGTTTCCTGTCTTCTGTCCTACTACTAATGTCGTTAAGTGTCACATAGAGGAGTTCGATAGTTTCCTGTCTTCTGTCCTACTACTGATGCAGTAAAGTGTCACAGAGAGGAGTTCAATAGTTTCCTGTCTTCTGTCCTACTACTGATGCAGTAAAGTGTCACAGAGAGGAGTTCAATAGTTTCCTGTCTTCTGTCCTACTACTGATGCAGTAAAGTGTCACAGAGAGGAGTTCGATAGTTTCCTGTCTTCTGTCCTACTACTGATGCAGTAAAGTTTCACAGAGAGGAGTTCGATAGTTTCCTGTCTTCTGTCCTACTACTGATGCAGTAAAGTGTCACAGAGAGGAGTTCAATAGTTTCCTGTCTTCTGTCCTACTACTAATGTCGTTAAGTGTCACAGAGAGGAGTTCGATAGTTTCCTGTCTTCTGTCCTACTACTGATGCAGTAAAGTGTCACAGAGAGGAGTTCAATAGTTTCCTGTCTTCTGTCCTACTACTGATGCAGTAAAGTGTCACAGAGAGGAGTTCGATAGTTTCCTGTCGTCTGTCCTACTACTGATGCAGTAAAGTGTCACAGAAAGAAGTTCGATAGTTTCCTGTCTTTTGTTCTTCTGCTTATGTCCTAGTGTCACAGAAAGAAGTTCGATAGTTTCCTGTCTTTTGTTCTTCTGCTTATGTCGTAAAGCGTCACAGATATGAGTTAGATGTAGCTTTCTGTCTATTGCTAGTGGCGTAGATTGTGTTAGTTTTATAATGCATTTCTGCCGAGTCTCTGTTACACCCTCCACCCATCTCTTTCCTGGTCGACCTCTTGCCTTGTAGCCTGTTGTTCTTATGTAGTACGCTCTAGCTGCTGCTAGATTTTATCCATTCTGGTCAGATGACCAAACCATTTGATTCTCTGATTTCTTTAAAATAATTTTGTGGTACCGTGCCTACTACTGTACTTTATTCTTCACTGTTGACTCTGTCATTACCCTTTAAAGCAGTGGTTCTCAACCTATTGGTCGCGACCCTTTTAAGTGTCAAACAAGCCTTTCATAGTGGTCGCCCAAGGCCATCGGAAAACACATATTCACTGAAATTATAAAGTAACAATGAAAATAATTTTATGGGTATGGGGGTCACCACAGTATAAGGGACTGTATTAAAGGGTTACAGAATTAGGAAAGTTGAGAACCAATGCTTTAAAGTAATACATAAATGCCTACCTGAAAAACATCGTGTGGCAAACTTTCATTGTAGTAGTTGCCGATAACATCAGCAATGATATTGAGGTGTATCCACTGAAAGGCGTTGCTAAAGGAGTACAGAGAAAACAGGGACAGCATCAACCACCTCTTGCGGTACAACCTTGGCGGGGAAGATATTTGTAGCTGTGGTTTTTCCAGAAGCCCAACTCCATTTCCAAAATGTCCGCCTGTTTCATCTGTTGAACTTTTGAGTCCTGGCGAAGACAATAAAGCTAAACGTGAATGCTGGGCTATCTTTTGAGTTGTGTTAGCAAAAATATTTGCTGCAACCCAGTTGACGACCTAGGGACGGACTTTTTAATCCATAAGTGTGTACAGTATAATGTAATATCTAACCTGGATATATGCATCTTCTAGATCCAGTGTTGCCACTGCGCGCACGAGAAAGCAACAGTTTAGAGTGAACACTAGTCACTGCCTACGCAACTGAAACCCTATAAAAGGATAACACTACACCAAAACATTTAGTTCATTTTTAAGCAGTCACAAATGGCTACTTTATTGATACATTTAAGGAATATTTCTATAGGCCGATTGCAGGCAGGAGAAAGTCAAAGTCAGGTTGCCAGCATCTAAACGAGCATCAGAGTTACCACCAGTCAACTATGGTACCGGTTCTAAGCCACTGGTTCAAATAAAGACCGACATCACAGTGGATGATCAAGAGTGACAACAGCAGTGGAGAATCGCTTTATTTGACTTCGTCATCTCACAGACAGGTTTGCAGCAGCTTCCTCAGCTGCGCAGGCATTGCCTCCAGGACGTCATGTGTCTGATCAAACTGTTCAGAACAGACTGCATGACGTTGAACTTTGGGCACGACGACCACACTGAGGACCTGTCCTTACTCGTTGCCATAACCAAAATCGACTTTGGGTGAAGCAACATCGCTCCAGGGCAGATGACAATCAATGGAGACGTGTAACAGATAAGTACTGCTAGTTAACAGAGAACATGTGGTACCGACTACTGTTACAGGTAGATCAATCATATCTGACAAAGCTAGCAGAGAACATGTAGTACCGACTAATGTTACATGGTAGATCAGTCCTATCTGACCAAGCTAGCAGAGAACATAGAACCGACTTCTGTTATAGGGTAGATCAGTCATATCTGACCAAGCTAGCAGAGAACATGTAACACCGACTAATGTTACATGGTAGATCAGTCAAATCTGACCAAGCTAGCAGAGAACATATAACACCGACTACTGTTACAGGGTAGATCAGTCATATCTGACCAAGCTAGCAGAAAACACGTAACACCGACGACTGTTACAGGGTAGATCAGTCATATCTGACCAAGTTGGTAGAGAACATATATTACCGACTACTGTTACATGGTAGATCAGTCATATCTGACCAAGCTAGCAGAGAACATATAACACCGACAACTGTGACAGGGTAGATCAGTCATATCTGACCAAGCTAGCAGAGAACAAAAAACACCGACTACTATTACATGGTAGATCAGTCATATCGGACAAAGCTAGCAGAGAATATATAACACCGACTACTACTACATGGTAGATCAGTCATATCTGACCAAGTTAGCAGAGAACATATAGTACCGACTACTGTTACATGGTAGATCAGTCATATCTGACCAAGCTAGCAGAAAACATATTACACCGACTACTGTTACAGGATAGATCAGTCATATCTGACCAAGTTAGCAGAGAACATATAACACCGACTACTATTACATGGTAGATCAGTCATATCTGACCAAGTTAGCAGAGAACATATAGTACCGACTACTGTTACATGGTAGATCAGTCATATCTGACCAAGCTAGCAGAAAACATATTACACCGACTACTGTTACAGGATAGATCAGTCATATCTGACCAAGTTAGCAGAGAACATATAGCACCGACTACTGTTACAGGGTAGATCAGTCATATCTGACCAAGTTAGCAGAGAACATATAACACCGACTACAGTTACAGGGTAGCTTAGTCATTCATGACCAAGCTAGCAGAGAAAACATTACACCGACTACAGTTACAGGGTAGATAGTCATATCTGACCAAGCTAGCAGAGAAAACATATAACACCGACTACAGTTACAGGGTAGCTTAGTCATTCATGACCAAGACCTAACTCAGGGTGCTACTGATTGCGAAAGAAAATCGTGTCTCTGATGGAAATGAACCCGACCAACCAACTGTCTTGCCAGCTCACTAACCAACATCATGGGGCAGCCAGCTTCTGACTGTATGGGAGCTAATCAATACCTGTCAATGTATTGATTCAACGAAGGGAAAGATGATGGGAATGACACAGGCCTTGTGAAACCTAAGACGTTGGAATCAATCGATAAGTAATCAAGGCAAACTCTTTCAATCGATAGCAGGCTTCTATTTATACACATCTTGCTTGAAACCCACTGGCGGTCTTTTTT
>CAJHNH020000286.1:146039-153539 GCA_905116865.2 Candidula unifasciata | reverse complement strand
GTTGAGATACTGTTGAAACAACAATCAGGTAATTTCATTACCTAATTAAAATTATTAAAAAACAAACAACAGAACCATACCACCGATCGATATGCAGTAAACATCACATTCATTCTGTGGAGAATCTGGCTTCTTCAGGCACATCCCTACACAATTACAGACAGCTATATTCCAGATCACATTTCCGGAAAAAAAAATCAAGATCCCAGTATATATGTATGTTCCGAAATATTCTCACTTAAAGAAACGAAGTGGAATTTTCTTCCTAAGTTGTACACCCCATGATTACAGACGCACTGATCTTTAACTATAAACGATGTAAATGTTATCTCTCTTTTTACTGGTGTGTAGAACTGTTTATACAGTCCAACTGCTGATTTGTCGTAATCTTTCCAGGTCCTGACAGGGGCGTAGTCAGGTTTTAGATATAGGGGTAGGAGGGGGTTGGGGGGGGGAGGGGGGGGGGACGCATATATCATGTCATGTTATAAAATTATATATTTCTTTACATTATTTAACTACCTCCCCTTGTGGTTTCCCCGTGGGATTTGAACCTAAGACAATGGGTCCGAAAGGCTAGCATCCGTATGAGCATCTTCACATCTTTCTCGATACAGATTCAATTCCACACCCTTGTGCCAGCAGATCCTATTTGAGCCGCTGTTACGTTACTGTCTGTTGTTAAACTTTGCTGTTCTATAAAATAATAGTTATAAAATAATAGCTATCTTGAGGACTTTGATCATAGACCGGTCATATCTGTAAACTAATAACGGATTGGTAAACTCTAATAACTTCTTCTTCGCGTTCACCAGCTGTACATTCTTTAGTGAAAAGGGCGACAGACTGAAGAGGGAGAAATCGTGGCTAGGTCGGGCAGAAGATGTTATTAGGCAAATATGCAGCCTAATCAACATCATACCTGGTGCAGAATGGATACCTGTGCCTCAGGCGTTTATTTGTACATTTTCCTGTATTGTCACACTCAACAGGCGATGTAGAGAAGAGAAGGGGTCCTGTTGCTGTTAATGCAGAGGTCACCGGAACCCACTCATCGGTGAAAATTCAGACGAAGCAGATGCAATAATCTATACAGACGGATCTGTTATATCGCCAAAGAAAGAAGCGGCATGGGCATTTAGCGGACGCTCAGCGGGCCAGACATCATATAACAGTCAAGAAGCCAACGGCGCCTTCCGATCCATGACAACCAGCAGCATGACGATGGAGGTGATGGCAGTGACGCAAGCGCTTGCCTGGCTTGAAACACAAAATACACCCGCGTGTGTATACTCAGTGATATCATGAGTATGATCCGGAGGGTTCAGGCAGGTTCAGTGCGAGACAATGGCTTGAATCATTACAGAAGTCCACTGTGCGTGGAGTCACCTTATTTTTGTTCCGGGACACGCAGGCGTCGATGGAAATGAAAGATGCTGACAGGTTGGCTGGATCCCGCATATTACTACCGACGGTCAGCCTATGGATCATGCTGATATTATCAATGCCCTCATAGAAATGGGAAGGATAGAGGACTTTGGTGGCAGTGAATCAACATCATCGCCAGAATGGCAGACTTGGGAATTAAGATCGGTACAGCAAAAAACGAGACGCACACCAGACACGCCAGAAGACTTGTTAATCAACATAGAACTGGTACTATTAGCCATCGGACGTTGGGGTTCATACTGAGGGGAGGATGTGAGCACCTATGGACATGTCCGGAGTGCAATGAGGATAACCCAAATAACTAACTAACTAACTAACAAACAAACATTCTGGCGGAAAGTTCTGGTTGTTCGTCCACTACTGAACTGGGATATTTTCACGTGGACCTCGTAATTTCCCCTCGTCTTTGGGTAGTAAGATCTGACGCTCGTGTGTATTATTGCGCAAGGTTAAAAAAAATCCCTTGGTAGTTGGAAATCGAAAAAGTGTAGACTAACGGCGCTGCTTGGGCAAAATGGGACGTTAAAAATCTACCCATATTATTTCAGGATTCTCGCCGGTGCTACGGAGTTCGAACAATGCGCTGAAATTCTTACCACTCAGGCGTGAGTCAGAAGTAAAACGGAGCACTTATGGGTTACTACCCTTGTGCCGTGATGTTGATCCGTCGTCTAAACCTGACCTATTAGCAAGTCTTAGCTTCTAAATATCAAAAGACCATCCCCATTATATGAAGACATTTCCCAGAGATCGTAAGAGATTCTCGATGTACCGACTACGTCGCAATAAACGAACTCCGACGTAAAGACGCTCTAATGTATTTCCTGAAAACGAGCCTTAACACAAACCATAAATAGACTAGATAATGATATCAGAAAATGTCCCAGAAAACTATAACACATAGCCAATGTTAGGGTTACTCTAGACGACTGGTTGGATAATATCAAGAAGGTTTCTTGATAACCTTATCGACTCAATACGTTATGATGTGCTAACACGGGATAGTGTCTTATCGTGAGAGTAATAAAGGGAAAAGAACTTGGGCTTATATTGTCTGCCTCATACAATGAAGTAGCTGCAGGGGATTTAGTAGCAGCTTTGGATTGAATTTATACCGTTCGGATTCCGATGAAGCAAAGTAAACCAAGCATTGGGACAGCTAGCCCACCCAACAGCACAAGACATTCCCAATCAGCATAAAGAAACACCCAATATACAGCATATTCATTTCTATCCTATGCTACCAGTGTCAGATATGGTCACTCTTAACAACCTTCTTCTTCTTCTTCTTCTTCTTCTTCTTCTTCTTCTTCTTCTTCGGCATTCCCAGCCCTTGAGGTTCATTGCTGCAGATATTACCTGCCTCCATTCGTCTCTCCGGTTGGCCTTCTCTTTCCAGTTGATAACACCAAGTGTTTGCAGGTCTGTCTGGATATTATCTCTCCATCGTCTTCTTGGTCTGCCTCGTGGTCTACGACCATTCATCTCCCTGGTGTATAGAGTATTTACTTCTCTGTCATCTGACATTCTTTAAAAATGCCCCAACCATTTCAGTCTGTAAGCGCTCATGATGCCAGCGATCAGTAGTGATTTAAACAGATTATAAAACTCAAAACCAGACAAGAAAATTAATAACCATGGAAAGGAGATGTCTGAGAAAAGCTGCAGGAGTGACCAGAAGATATGAAATCAAGAATGAGCTCAACACAACCAATTTTGATTTATGTAAAAAGACAGCAAATCAAATAGTTTTCTCACTAGAGAGAACGCCTCGTGACGCCATATCATGCAACGAGAAGGACGTAGAGCTCGAGGTAGACAAATAACATGATGGAAAGATAACGCTGGAAAAAACTACAACAGCACAGTGTGTCTATGGTCGAGGCGGTCCAGAAGAGCCAGAAGTAAACTTTATATCTTCCCCGATATCCGACCTGGCAAAAGAGAAAGTGAAGAAGGGAAAAAGAAATCGTTCAGAGAGCTGTGACAAGACATTAAGACAAAACATTGCCAGAGTAAGACTATAGTAGGTCATGACACCCATAACCTTGACCACTGTAGACTAGTCCAACCAACTTATCAATGGAGTTGACCTACAACCGGTGGTGTTTAAATGGGGAGACCGTCGTATAAATAACCAAAGTCCCTCCCCCCACCTCATTTCCCTCCAGTATTGCAGTCTGAATGATCAACATCCCAATGATGAGAATCAAACAGCCACATATCCAAGAAACCGTGCTCAACCCGTACAGCCACCATGCAGTCATATTTGGGCACCACTGTCGGTTACGAAATAACCCATAGTGCGATGAGGGAGGGTAGACTATTACTTGTCCATCCTCAATGTACTTTTAATTCTCCACGAATGACGCAATCCCCACGTCTGCTGTATGCTTTTCCCGAAACATGACAAGACCCACATTTCCCGGCTCCTGTCAGCCGGGATCAGTGTTTTTATTTTCCTTGCCTGGCCTCGACATATCAAGGCATAAACGTCGCGGGCTTTCATCTCCTTGAAATGGAAAATAAACTGCCAGACTGCCCAAACAGAACTCTTGTGTGGAGTAGGGAAAGCCTTTTCTTCTTTGTCACCAATGGCACAATATTGGTCCCCTGGGAGACATTGGGCATGGCGCCATATTAATTCACAAAGGAGTAAAAGAGATATAATTGGGTCCTCACTCATCAACACACACTTTATACTCGAATAGTTTTCTTTTTACTTCTGAAGGCTTTTCATGATCTTTTACTGCTTTGTTTGCGTAAAATATTCTCCAGGGGCAGCATATTCTAAATTGCTTTCTTCTCACTGTTTTTTCTTTCTTTCTGGGTGAGAATGTGGGAGTGTGTGTGCATGTGTGCGTTTGAAACAAGGACAGAGAGTCAGATGTGATTCCTTTACAGGAAGTTGGAGACCAGGGCTTATACAACAGGCGGCCCGCTGACCAGATTTCGCCCACTGAGGGTTAGAAAGTTTTTGGCAGGTCATTGCCAGCTGCATTATATTAATAAGCTTTCTCTGCTGGGGCTCGAATCTCTGACATGCCACGATCCCTATGCCCAAAATTGGGTTATTTATACGATGGTCTCCCCATTTACACACCACCGCTTGTAGGTCAACTCCATTGATAAGTTGGTTGGACTAGTCTACCGTGGTCGAGGATATGGGTTTCGCAGTCTGATATTATCTGGTATTTACGTTTTTATTTCCGAGAAAAAGACTGCCTGTGACAAGAGGCAACCTTCGTCTATGATCTGGCAACTTTGCATCGCCGCCTGATAAGCAGATGACAAACAAGCGCCCATTTTATTGAACTAGTTAGATGTGCACTGTTACGAAATCAACATGGTGCAAAAAGCTAACATTAAATTCTGTTTAAAACTCAGAAAAAGCGCCATTGAGACAGTTGAATTGATGCGGTGGTATTCGCGATTCAAAATGGCGTAGAAATGATTGCAAATGCAACTAGACCTTGATGCCCAATTTTTATTTGTAATGATGAACTCATTGAAAAAGTCACAGAACGGAGACACGAATATCATTGTTTCACTGTCAGGATGATGGCAAGTGAATCTGGTGTTAATAGAGGGTCCCTTCGTAAAATGTTAGTGCAAGATTTTGGCCCCCAAAAAAAAAAAAAAAACCTTGCTTGCAGGTTTGTACGGCATTCGGTGTCTGATGACCAAAAACTTCAGATGGTTGAGAACCCATGAGACATCATCAAAACATGAATTTTTGGCCCCAAATTTGAGGTATAATTCTTTTTCTAAACATTGAAAAACAATTTATTTTTTGTTCATTATCCATTTATTTCAAATGGGTATCTATTTTAAAGTTGTCTTAAATTCATCATCATCAAGTGCCTTGCAGACTGGCATGGGCGATTATGTCTCTCTACAACTGCGCTCTGCAACAGCGCATTTCATTTCGTGTACTGACGCCCCTTAATGCCATGACAAAAGGATGTCAAGAATATCCCCACGGTGTCTTCTTCTGTCTGTCTTTTAGCAGATCTTTCCAGTGGTCACATGTTCCAGTTTCCCTGTTCTCATCAGATTACCAAAAAATGATAACTGTCTCCTTCTGATGTTTATGACAGGTTGTCTTCGTGCCCTCGCTTCTTTCAAAACATCCGGGTTACTCTTTTTAGCTGTTCAAAAAATTTTAAGAATTTTTTTGTAAAACCACATCACTGAGGCCTCAAGAAATTGTTCGGCTTGTTTATTAATTGCCTAGGATTCACACCCGTATGTTAAAACTGGCTCTATAATGCATGCAAAAATTCCGTTTCTAACCTCCAGTGATATGGATTTATTGCATAAAATGTTCATTTTCTAAAATACAGTTTTGGCCTGTCCTATTCTGTTTTAAAAAAAAATCAAAATTACTAATCATCATGTAAAAGGTCCTTTGCAGAACGCCGCTCTCATCACGGTCTGTCTGAAAGAAACCGTCTCTAGCCTAGCTCTCCAGCCTTCTGCACTTTCATACCCAAGATGTCACTTACATCTTGTGCCCATCTTCGTGGTCACATACCTCTATTTCCTGGTACCATGCCTTCTACTTGTATTGTTTCCAATCCGCCGTGGTGCTTGATATGGCACATAATATTAAACTTTGCAAGAAAAGATGATGTTTAGTAGCCAATTTTCTTCCTGTTGAGATTGTTTCATCATCACTCAACAAGCTTTTTACAGAAACGGCGCTTCTGACAAAAACGCCCAAAAGTCTCAATTCTCTAACCAATCCTCTAGACTCCGTGTCCTATCAAAGGCAGTGCATCTTCAGTGACTTTTATCCATGTTGGCCGATACTGACTGTGTCCTTCATCCCTGCTTTTCCAGGCTGCTATGACGTTTAACATGGCTAGAATAATCCAGGTTTTGAAGCGGAATGCTGTTTATGAGCCAATCCGCCTGGCTGCTCAGATTATGTAGGATGTCGAATGTTTTCCGCTGAGTTCTTTTAGGATGTCATCACTTCTGTACGTCTTTGTTCACGATAAGGTTAACAATATGAGCAGATAAAACATACACTGACTTGAGACACATTCAGAAAATAGGAATCACTCACCTAGGCTATCCTGACGCATGGCTGCGGTCTGCGCACTGAAACAAGACGCCACGGTCTCCGAGAAGTAGTGGAGTTCCTCTCGGTCAGCCAAACCTCAACCACACTGCCGCTTTCTCATTCTGAAGTGCCACTCCTGTCAGGGAAGACCGAGCCAAGTGCTGCCCTGAAGAAGAGAACAGTGGTAAGGTAACTAGTATTTCGATATTTAAAGTCACCAAATTCCTCTCAATTCACAAGGAGCAACCACACTGTCGTTTTCTCATTGTTGAGTGCCACACGTGTCACTATGAGTGGGCGCCAAGTGGTGCTTTGAATAAAAAAATTGTCGCAACGTAATTAGAAAGTCGTTACTTTCTTTGAGGTGGATGGACTTGTACAAGGTCTTTGTATATTTATATGCATGTGGTTGCTATTTACATAACGAAGGAGTGGCAGTCAGAATCGGATGCGGACGTTTCCTTGTTCTCAAAATTGGATGACTTCAGTCTCACATTTTGTTCCGTTTTTGTCGTGTTTGTAAATTTACTTATCCTCTATATTATTGACTTCAAACCAGTCATCATCAACTCATCCTGTTCCTCGTCGTCATCATCATCATCAAGATCATTCTCGTCGTCGTCAGCTTCATCATCATCGTTGTCATCATCCTTATCCTTGTCGTCATCATCATCATAGTCATCATCATCATCAACCTCATCGTTGTCGTCAACGTCATCACGATGATTTTACAGCCGGTGAAGAAGAAGAAAAAGAAGATGAAGAAGAAGAAAAGAAGAAGAAGAAGAAGAAGAAGAAGAATATAAGAAAACGCAGAAAGAGCTAGGGTTATAAACATCTTTCATGTGGCCCCTGCAATAAACCAGCATTTTATTTACAGGAAGGCAAAACCGTTAAACACGATTCCTGTTTACTCCCAACCAACATGTCTCAGATTTCACATCTAAGACATAACTCCACAGATTGCCACTTTCAATTAT
>CAJHNH020000286.1:141039-143539 GCA_905116865.2 Candidula unifasciata | reverse complement strand
TAAATTTTGGCGAGCATGCATACGGATAATTTGATGTGTGCAGAGACAAAGAGAGAGAGGCAAAGAGAGATGGAAAGTATAAGATAAAGAAAACGAGACAGAGAGAAAGATATAGAACGAAGAGAGAGAGAGAGAGAGAGAGAGAGAGAGAGAGAGAGAGAGAGAGAGAGAGAGAGAGAGAGAGAGACTGGTAGATGAATAGATGCATTTAGAAAGAATGTGTAGATCGATTTAGTGAATAAGGAATGGATACTGTATGTAAGATATTTGGCGGAAAGGCTCTAATTATAGAGAACATGCTGCCTGTGTTTCAAGAGTGCTGAATGTTTAGCTGCTGAACTGAGTCGATAGGGATTAATTTGACCCCCCCCCCTCCTCCCCTCCACCCCACCCTCCACCCAGTAAGACGACACCCAGCTACCCGATACAGAGACTACAGTATGAAGAATTGACAGATAGCCTTGGTTATTAACTCTCCCACATCTCTATTAGATTTACTCATAGCATAATACAAACTAATTAAACGTATAATTGGACTCCAATATTTCACTCAAGCCAAGGTCCGTCTTTTCTTAAACTCGCCCCCTTTTTTTTTCTTGTTGTTGAAATTTTTGTTTAAAATTCGTTCGAAAAGTCAATATTCGTCCCTCCTCTGACGTGACCAGCGAGTCATCCAGACGAGGAAAAAAAAAACAAGAAGATAACGGGCCGGTTGCAAGTGTTGAATTTAAAAAAAATGCATGTCCAGTTGGGCAAAAATACAGGTTTTCATAGAGAAATGTCACCCAGACATTGCTATCGTTAATCAGCATATCAATTCACGTATGATGATGTGTTAGGACACTTTCAGGAAAAATATCTGAACGAAACAAACAACACTAGATAACTTCTTTAAAAAAAAAATTATAAAAAATTAAAACAAAACTGCCGGTGAATAGTCTCAGAATTAGGGCTGTACCGAATATTCGCTACGTATTCGTTTCGGGGCCGAATAGTGGACCTATTCACTATTCGGTATTCGGCCGAATAGTTGCGGTCGGGCCGAATACGAATAGTAGTTACCTCACACCCGCTTCTGCATACACGGGCTTAATGCTGACAACATGGAACTATTGGTTTTGTTGAAAGCTAATGCAGCTTTCCTGCATTAACTAAGCTGTCAGTGACAATTTCCAAGTTTAGTTACTTGTTATAGTACTTAGGTTTCTCTCAATCCTAGTTATTAGTCACCACAGACTCACTGAAGGATGCAGATTGTGAAGATAAGGCCAGCCAGAGAGATGAATGGAGACGAGTGATATCTGCAGCAGTAAACCTCAAGGGCTCAGAATGCTAAAGATAAGATGACTATTCTGTGCTACTTTATGTGAAGTAAAAGTTCAACGTACATTTGACATTATGAATGTTTTTTTTTTTTTTAGATATATTTTATACACTATACACTATTCGTATTCGTATTCGGCCGAATAGTTGGTCCCGCTATTCGTATTCGGACGAATAGTGAAAATCACTATTCGGTACAACCCTACTCAGAATGCTGACAAATCACCATAGCATCAATCACAAGAAGTGACATTACCTGATTTAATCCCTTCTAAACAGCAGTCATGTTTTAAAAAAAAAAAACGTACATTTCTTTTTAAAATGCAAGTTGTGTAGGCCTACAATATATTTGCGTCAGCAAGGTATTTAACTATCTGTCATAATGGTAAATTAATAGTAAGTACAGTGGTTAAAATGTAATTCATATTATTTGCAATTATTTCTGATAACGATTGTCGAGTGAAATTTGTTGCTGTGAAAGAATAAATTGACAAAGTGCGGATCTGGGGACGTATTAAAACATTTTTAAATTAAACCCTGTGGAAAAACACATTTGATATTCATCTCTGCATTATTCGTCCTAAAGGTAAAGGTAAAGTCGGGAGATGTGAACCAGCGACATTGCACACGGTTATAAACTATAAGAGCTCTGCCACCAGTACAGACAGCTGATAAGAATCGTCCGCCTGTGTCGCCGTTCGCACGTAACTATGTAGCTACAGCGACGTTCCTCCAATTATCCCAGAGTGTCAACTCTGGTACCCATTTCCTAGAGGCTGGCTGAACCCCGGGAGCCGCCCGGTTTCGAATACCGAACGCGGGCTGCAGCGAGTCACAGCTGGATTTGAAAGCGAGCCTCTTATCGACTGCGCTAACTCGGCCCGTCCTCTCTTCATGAACGGATTATTACATTATTGATTCTCTGGAGTAAACTCAGCAGGCTAAGAGAGAGAGAGAGAGTGATCCTGCTGCACGGGAAACGGAGGGACCATATTGCTTGGGCTTTATGTGTAGTAGAGGAGGAACTTCATTCCTGATCTTAATTGGTATCGCCATAGATGTGATTCACCCGTCTTTCTACATCATCATGAAACACTATCATCTGAAAAGACGGAAAGGTGCCTAGAGAAATATAGTTCACACACAATGCTAATCGAAAGTTATGTAATTAAGTGAA
>CAJHNH020000286.1:95000-136945 GCA_905116865.2 Candidula unifasciata | reverse complement strand
ACCTTCTGTCTCCTTGATGTAGTTTACTACTAGTTCCGTTCTAGCTTCTTTCCTGATACAGTTATTTCTAATTCTGTCTCTTCTAGCTCCATTTAGAATCCACCGCAAACATTGCATTTATGTTGTTTCGATTGATCTTTTCTTTTTTTCATTAATTTCTTTCAGTGCTTGTGGCACTGGTAACACAGTGCTGGTAGAAATACTGTATTGATTAGTGCTCATTTGGTGTCAATAATTACATATTTGTTCTGCAGAACTGGTGATCTCTGTCTAATAATTTGATGTGCTTAATTACATCTGCGTGCTATCTTTACTTCCATGAGGCTGTCTAGATACTTGCAGTCTTTTGCTTCCTTGAGTTTTAGTTTACTATGCATATCTAGATTGGTTGTTCTGTTCTTGTAATGATCGTAGCTTTTTCTTCTTCTTCTTCTTCTTCTTCTTCTTCTTCTTCTTCTTTTTCTTCTTCTTCTTCTTCTTCTTCTTCTTCTTCTTCTTCTTCTTCTTCTTCTTCTTCTTCTTCTTCTTCTTCTTCTTCTTCTTCTTCTTCTTTTCTTCTTCTTCGCATGACCTAGCTGTTACAAATATTGACATAACATTAAGAGCTGCAGCACGACCTAGCTGTTACAAATATTGACACAACAATAAGAGCTGCAGCATGACCTAGCTGTTACAAATATTGACATACAATAAGAGCCGCAGCACGACCTAGCTGTTACAAATATTGACATAACATTAAGAGCTGCAGCACAACCTAGCTGTTACCAGACTACGCAAGTTTGCTTCAAGTCGTCTCCCCTTGCTGCAGCATCTACCTGTCTGTACAGTGTTAACTTCTAGCAAACAACCTCATTCCAGGTGTTGTTTCTCATTAGGAGATGAGGGAGCCGTTGCCAGGGTACTCACGTTACCTACAGCAAAGATAAAGCAGCTCATCTGTTTTGTTTCAATCTGTCTTGTTTTGAGTTCATCGCAGCCTTGCGCTCGCCCTGTACTCTTACAGCGGACAAGATATACGACTGCTAAAAGGGTTTATACATAAATATACAACCATGATTGATGATCATGTGGGATGGCAAAACATTACAACGTAAACTAAGCGTACAAACACGGCACACGATTATAGAGATGATCCATGTGTTTTCATTGATATGTAATATCTAACTACCTACCTAAACCTCTTTTACTTACCTTCCTGAATTTGCCAAAGTCATTATACATGCCTAACATTTCTAATAATCACTTATATTATTTACTTAGCTACATAGCTCACAATTTGCATACAGTCATAAATGTGCACCCAACCACTCTTATAGCTCACAACTTGCATACAGCTATAACTGTGCACACAACTACTCGCATAGCTCACAACTTTATTACAGCTATAAATGTGCACACAACTACTCTTATAGCTCACAACTTGCATACAGCTATAACTGTACACACAACTTCTCGCATAGCTCACAACTTGCATACAGCTATAACTGTACACACAACTTCTCGCATAGCTCACAACCTTCATACAGCTTTAAATGTGCACACAACTTCTCGCATAGCTCACAACTTGCATACAGCTATAACTGTACACAACTACTCTTATAGCTCACAACTTGCATACAGCTATAACTGTACACACAACTACTATTATAGCTCACAACTTGCATACAGCTATAACTGTACACACAACTACTCTTATAGCTCACAACTTGCATACAGCTATAACTGTACACACAACTACTCGCATAGCTCACAACTTTATTACAGCTATAAATGTGCACACAACTACTCGCCTATCTGTGATCAAACGGATTTGCACGCAAAACTCGAGTTCTTGAAGTAAACTAGTCTATAAATAGACAAAGGACAAGAACTGTCTGTTGGAGTTTACGTCTACTGAACGCTGAGAAGAAGCAGAAGTAGTAGTAGAAGAAGAAGAGGAAAATAGAAGAAATTGTAGTAGAATAAAAAGAAAAAGAAGAGGAAAAAGAAGAAGTGAGTTTAAAACTGTGCTCCAATTTCAACCATGTAACAAACGGTTTCCTAGAAGGAAATTTCTGACAGGCAAAATGGGAGCATTCCAATTCTCACTGTTAGACTCGACTACGCGCACAACAAAATATGTTCCATAATGATACTCATTAATGATGGATAACAGCAACAACATCCTAGAAATACTACAATACGTTGTCAAAAAATAACAGCAGTGCAGAAAAATACCACGACGACAAATAGAGCGCTGAAATATGAAGACCCAAGCACCTTGATCACCCCCTCCCAAACACACACACACATACACACACACAAACACACACACCATCATCATGTAGCAGGTCCTTTGCAGAACGTCGCTCTCATCGCTGTCTGGCTGAAAAGATTTTCGGTCTCTCGGATCAGCTTCTCCTGCCTCATGCACTTTCACACTCAAGGATCGTCACTATTATAGAGTTTTCTCTGATGCCCATCTTCGTGTCGGTCGGTCCCTGCCTCTCCTTCCTGGTACCATGCCTTCTGCAATCTCTTGTCACTCCCTGACGGCATCTTGGTGTATCGACATTGAAGAAATCGCCAGGAGATTTGCAATGCATTGCACAGCAAACTTGGCCGCATCTTTTCTTTGTGTGTGGATTCCTTTAGAGACGTCCACCATTTAAAGGCCTAAGTAACGAGGTTCTTCTTGAACACGCCAATGATTAATGAGACTCACCAGCTGCAGAAGTCAGAAAGCCAAACTTTGTGAAGGACAAACTTGATGGTATTTCTGCAAGTGAGGTTTGATCGCAGGCTAACTTTTAAACAACACGCTGACCATGTGATTACAAAAGAACGCACAGGCTTGTCAGCCATGAGGGTTCTGGCTGCCGTCACTATTTTGAGCAGAGACTGCTTATGCTTCTGTTCTAGGAATTGACTCTTCCTCCTATTTAATATACTTAAACAATTCTCATTGTCAGCCAGACTTAGAATGAAAGACTTTGAAATGTTCAAAACAAACCTTTGTGTATTACTCTAGGATGTACAAGAGACATCTCTTGTGCAACAGTGAGATACCTTTTCGGCTTTCCGATTATGCACCTCAGGATAAAGATTTAGACAGCTGGCTAATACCTAAACGTAAGCTCAGACCTGAAGCACCATTTGCACCACATACTGTTCAGAAAAATGGCGACAAACGTTAAAGAAGCAAATGATGCTGATTAGTGCAGATGATTAAATCAAGCAGGTCTGCAGTCTCACAGACCTCCACTCCAGAAGAATGAATACCTACCTGTACTTCAAGCGCTCAGTTGCACTATCACATGTGTTGTCACGCTTGACATGAGTTCTTGGAAGTCGAATCCTCTAACTGTCTACACAGTAGTCCACGCCAATCAGGGACAATTCAGACGTGACAAATGTGCCGGTGTCTCCGTTGTACGAGGACACACAAGTGTTTAGGCATTCACTGCTTCACCTGCATGCAGAACAGTTCTGGAAGCCTTTAGGACTTCTAGCAGCATGGCGATGGAGGTCATGATGGTGACACAAGCTTCCATATGGCTGAAGTCAAAAGAATATTCCCGCGTATGCGTGCTGAGTGATTCTATGAGCATGGTCCGGTGGGTCGAGACAAGGCATGTACGCAGAGAGCGGATTCAGTCACTGCAAAACTGTGCGTGGAGTTACCTTCATCTCTGTGCAGATGTATGCGTGTGTTCAGTCGACAGACTGTCCTTCAGTTGCAGACGGCCGTTCTATGGATCGTGCCGACACTGTTTATGCTCTCAGAGAGGTAAGGTTAGGTTAATTGCGTATCCTTTACAGGACGTTGCAGAACCAACCCCAGCAGCCCCTGGCTCTTGTGTGGTTTTTCTAAGCAAATTTACATCCAGTAGTTTGCCATTGCCTCCTGGACGGTCGGCTTTCTTGATACCACTGTCGAAACCAATGCAAGGTGCATGGCCCGCAGCTGGGATCGAACCCGGCATTACGAAGCGTTCGCATCGACTCAGAGAGGTAAGACGATTGGTGAAAAAATACAACAGCGCAAACGGAATTCAACGTTATATGTTGATAAGATAGCATCTCGAAATGGATGGGGAGACGATTACGGCCAGACTTTGTAGGTTAGTCATCTCATGATATGTTGTCTTTGTTTGTAAAGGTGAAGTCGGGAGATGTGAACCAGCGTCATTGCACACGGTTATAAACCATAAGTGCTCTTCCAAAAGTACGGACAGCTGATAAGAATTGTCCGCCTGTGTCGCCGTCTGCACGTAACTCTGCAGCCACAGCGACGTTCCTCTATTTACCCCAGAGTGTCAACTCTAGTGCCCATTTTCTAGACGCTGGTTTCGAACACCGATTGTGGCTGCAGCGAGTCGCAGCTGGATTTGAAAGCGAGCCTCTTATCGACTGCGCTAACACGGCCCTCAGACCATATATTTGCTACCACTCAACGTTTTATAAAGATGCTTGCTTACTGTTCATGTTTCACAGATATATAGTATACTTTTATTTAACGTTAGAACATATTCCGTATATCATTTTAACATTTGGTGGAAAATTAAAGGAATTTGGGGGAGGAGGGGAAGAGAGGGAGGAGGGGGGGGGGAGTTCGTGGCGAAGCGGTCAAGCTGTTTACCTCGTCGTGGGTTCGTGTCAACGATGAGAGTTTCGGTTCAAGAGTGCAATTTTTTCGTAAATCCGCTGGGGATAGCCACCGGAGCTATGAAGTTTGTGCATTATGTGACGGTCTCGCTAGGCGGATTGTCGTTTTGCGGAGACAGACCGAGCCATATAGGACAAAGCACATGAAGTCGATTTTCAAAATCAGCACATTTACTAGTAACCATTTTTGGCCGCCTCGACTTCGGATTATAAAAATATTTTTCAGTCAGGATTCAAACCTAAACTCTTTGTGACAAGAAGGTAATAGTGCAGCCACTGTGTTACCATCTATCAGGATGTGATAGGTGTGAAAAGTGGACAGCAAACGCGTGAAAGGGATTTGGCGTTACATAGAGGTAAACTTATCTAGAAATATACGGGAAGATGATTACACAAGACAACGGAAAAAAAGTAAATGCGTATTGGGCATATAGGGCTAGATCTAAATGTTATAGACCAGTCGGCACTTGATGGGTGATGTAGTCAATAGCATGCCGGCCACCTTTACCTCCCAAGGACTAAAAGACACAGAGATAGAGACTTGTTAGTGCGACCTTCAGTGCGGAGACATTTAAAGAACATTTTTTGGTTTGTTAGTTTACAAGCATGTGTGTATTTGTGTGTGTATATGTGTATGTCTGCGTGTGTGTATCTGTTTGTGTGTGTGCGTGTGTGTGTGTGTATCCACGCTAGGTAAGGGTTATAGATGTTAGGTGGTAGTAACCTCCTAAAATGTGAGAACCCCTGGTACAGACTGAGTCAAAGAAACATGCTTTGTCGTTGTCGACCCTTTTCAACGGCGGTGACACAATGATTAGTTACGAAATCAGAATCATATAGACGTCCTTCCTCACCGAGAGTCAGAATTAGGCTTTTTTTTTAAAGGATTTTATACACAGAAAACATTTACAGGCCGTAAAACAGACATACTCACAGCTCAAATTCCTCGAATCTGAGGCAGAAACTCACGTGCTTTGGCCTCCTTTACTAGCACACCTCTAATGATGTCGTTTGCAGCGTTTGCTGGCTGTAAGCGAAATGTCAATATCACAACACATCTGTTGAATCGACGCTTAACACGAGTAGAAGTTATAGGCGCTAGAATTGTAACACAAAATGATGAAACTTCGAGGAAACAGCCAGCCGGTTTGGGACTGACTCAGCACACGCTGCAAATATATTCTTGTGTGCTCAGATCGTCAGCACTGTTGAATCAAAGCCGAGGTTGAAAACAAGGCGCTTCCCGCTCGTTTTTTAGGGCGCTCTCACGTGTCTGCAGTGGATGCTGCGTGGCTGAGTACAAGTGCCCATTCTCAAGCGAATATTGATGGGCCGGTCCTTAGTGCGGGAACCTCATTCCGCCTCTTTGTTGTGTGGATGGTGTTTCTCCGCATCGGGCGAATTCGTGTCTTATTTATAACAGCTGCAACAAATGTAACTGCTCTCTGACCCGGAAATTATTTATATACATATCAAGATCTGGTCCTCCCACATATGGCAAGTTGTTGTCTTAATTTATTCCTGTCCCACCGTCTCGTTTCCGACGTAATGACGCTGTAGACTGGCGTAATGGATCATCGAGGATTCTCAAATTGTTTCCATTTGGGGGTTATAGTTAGTATTTTTCCATCTGTGCGTGGAGTCACCTTTATTTTTGTTCCGGGACACGCAGGGTCGATGGAAATGAAAGAGCTGATAGGTTGGCTGGATCCGCTATCAATACCGACGGTCAGCCTATGAATCATGCTGATATTATTAATGCCCTCAGAAAAATGGGAAGGGGAGGGGAGGGGGGGGGAAGGGGGGGGGGCAGTGAATCCACATCACTTGGGAATTAAGATCGGCATAGCAAAACACACGACGCACACCAGACACACCAGAAGACTTGTTAATCAACATAGAACTGGTACTATTAGCCATCGGACGTTGGGGTTCATACTGAGGGGAGGATCTGAGCATCTATGGATATGTCTTGAGTGCAATGATGATAACCCAACAAACTAACTAACTAACTAACTAACTAACTAACTAACTAACTAACTAACTAACTAACTAACTAACTAACTAACTAACTAACTAACTAACTAACTAACTAACTAACTAACTAACTAACTAACTGACTGACTGACTGACTGACTGACTGACTGACTGACTGACTGACTGACTGACTGACTGACTGACTGACTAACTAACTAACGCAGTATTTTTCCCTCTAGAAAACAAAAATAGTGCCAGTACTGATGACCAAACACAAGGGCACAGTCCGTGACAAAAGGGAGGTTCAGTATACGGATGTGAGGTTAGGCTGTCCGTGTGCAGAACGTGACGATGCCGTGGGTAAGTCCAGGACCAGAGCATCATGTGTTGCTTCTACATTAATGGAATCCTCTCCATTAATGAACGGGGAATGCCCAAGATCAACTGCTGCCTTTCCGTGATGGCTGACCAGCCTACACGAGGTTGCCTTAAATCAGTGGTTCTTCATCACAGTCTTCACCACAGTCACTGTCACAGTCTCTGTCACAGTCTTCACCACAGTCTCTGTCACAGTCTCTCTCACAGTCTCTGTCACAGTCTGTGTCACAGTATCTGTCACAGTCTCTGTCACAGTCTTCACCACATTCTCTGTCACAGTCTTCACCACAGTCTCTGTCACAGTCTTCATCACAGTCTCTGTCACAGTTTTCACCACAGTCTTTGTCACAGTCTTTACCACAGTCTCTGTCACAGTCTCTGTCATAGTCACTGACACAGTCTCTGTCACAGTCTCTGTCACAGTATTCACCACAGTCTCTGTCACTCTGTCACAGTCTTCACCACAGTCTCTGTCACAGACTCTGTAACAGTCTCTGTCGCAGTCTTCACCACAGTCTCTGTCACAGTCTCTGTCACAGTCTCTCAGTCACAGTCTTCACCACAGTCTCTGTCACAGTCTTCACCACAGTCTCTCAGACTTTGAAGAAAGCACCCCTGATTAGTCGACTTTTACGACATGTTTGTTAATGGGGACAGCTGGTCTATTATTTTTCACCCCGCACAGTGGGGAAATGGAATCCACGGGTCTTTGTTATCGGGTGGGTTAACCAGGCTAACAAAGAGAAGATAAGTTAGGGTTGCTGAAGTGGGCCTAGGATTACTGACAATTGCTGGACCCACGGGTCTTTGTTATCGGGTGGGTTAACCAGGCTAACGAAGAGAAGGTAAGTGCGGGTTACTGAAATGGGCCTAGGATTACTGACAATAACTGTAGATTACTCAGGGTTTCAGAGGATTACTGAAGTTTGTAATGGATTAGTGAAGTCTGTCGTGGATCACTGCTTGCTGCAGTGGAATACTGATTCAGCATTACAGCACTGTAAGAGGAACAGCTCAAGTTAACAGTGTTCTAACAATAATGACATTATTATCATCATCACCATCATTATTACCACTATCATCATCAGCAGCAACAATAATAAACAAAAGTACCACCACTGCCGCTACCATCGCCACCAGCACCATCACTACCAGCACCAACATCCTAGTTAGCTAAAGTCGTCTCTAGTTGAGATCATTAGCTCGGTAACTATTTTTCTCACACAAGTTTGTCATGTTCACATAACTGTATGCATGGGACAGACCGTTAAAACATAGATTTGTGATTTCGTCACTACATATTATTTCTCTGAACTTTTTTTTATAAACTATGCCATGATATTTCAGAATGCTTTCATTACATTTTTTTTTTCAGAACGTTTGCTTTTTGTCCATGTTTCACACGCATGCAGTTAACTTTTAACTTTGGAACAGTCTGTATATTACATTATTTCAGCTATGAAGCTAAGGTCTATTTGTTGTTGAGTATGTTTTGTATCTTGCAAATGGCTGGTTTTTTTGCCATGACGATTGTTATTCAATTCCAGTGGTATCCAAACTTGCAAAGGTAGCGCCTTCCTTGGCTATATGGCAACGACTCCTCGCGCAAACCCCCCTCCCCCTTTTCCCCCAAACATAACAGTTTGTGATCGAAAAGAGGAGAAAGAAATTCCAAAGCGATGTAATAAAAATATTGGGAAAAGCATCCATATAAACCAGTGTGTTCAAATAACAAAGAAACAATTACCAACAACTAGTAATTTAGTGTTCAGTTATCAGTGTGATAGTTGACAATGTTTTGTCTTTATGATGTCTGCAGTTTTTGGTCCGATATTGGACAAGGCACATCGTAGATCACTCTCCATGTCTAGCTGGCAACTTTATTTTGTTTTCATAATTGTTGAAATTAAAAATTCGGATTAGTGAAAGTATAAATAAATGCACTCAATTTAAACATTACTAGATGTCCCCCCTTGAAACTTTCTCACGCTCCCAGAGGGAAGGGAGAGGGGAGGGGGGGTGGTAGGGGGCTTGGGACACCCCCAGGTTGGAGACCACCGTTCTGTTCTCCCCCAGCCATCTAGTTTGGCTTTTACTCTATATGAAATCTGTAAAGATATCATCTGTCGAACCTTTTCAGACACCTCCTTTGTCTGGCAACTCTTTCCTGGCAAACCGCTCAATGTAATATATAAACCTTCCAAACAATTGGAATTATGCGTTAATTCTCATTAGACCTGCCTCATTCTGCACAATTAGTGCATAACTTTGTGGATTTACAAAGCGTTATCGAAGAGTTAGATAAATAACACTTGTGTTTCTCGGATAAATTATCAACAACCCCGCCCGGAGGAAGTATTTTGTCATATCTTTAGGAGTCATGAAATTCTAGTACATGTCTCAGCTTTAGCTTTACAGCACTAAACAAGAAAGTTTGTTTTCCTTTTAACTGAAGAAACACAAGAATGGGAGTGGGTCGTCGTGGCGGAGCAGCTATACGCTCGCCTCAAATCGGAAGGTCGTGGGTTCGCTCCCTGGCGGAGCCGGTCATTTTTTCAAACATGACCTTGGCTCCCAGGTCAATACAACTTTAAGTGGGTACCGGGTGTAATCCCGTGAAGTAAAGGTGGCCGGCGTGATGCTGCCATCACTCATCTTGTGCCGATCGGTCTATAAAATATAGGTTTAGCCATATATGCCCTATATGCCTAAAGGCTTGGACAAGGGTCCTTTACTTGATAAGAATTGTTCGCACGTAACTATGTAGCTACAGCGACGTTCCTCCATTTACCTCAGAGCGTCAACTCTGATACCCATTTCCTAGAGGCTGGGTGAACACCGGGGAACGCCCGGTTTCGAACACCGACCGTGGGCTGCAGCGAGTCGCAGCTGAATTTGAAAGCGAGCCTCTTACCGACTACGCTAACTTTGACAGTGGGTTGGTGAGCCTAAAGGTTTTGGGTCACATGGCTTGAACAGTCGTGATAAACTGTGTAAGTTAACATTTTTATTTTGTCAATGACAGCTGAAAGAAAGAAAAAGCCTCTTTCCCTTACTAAGCATTTAACGAGTTTCCCGCACGAGAGCGCAGCTTTTCAACAATTCAGAACCGCTTCCTCAACCAAGAGAAAGTGAAGATCCCTTTTCATGCGTTTAGGCGTATCGGGTATATGGTAGGAGGCCCATATTTTTTACAGGCAATCGGTACTAGGTGGGTAATGTGGTCAGCATCCCCCCGAACATACACCCGGGTACCCATTTTAGGCTGGGTCAACCTGCGACGCCCCATACCATGATAAAAGTCCAATCAGCCAGCAGTGGGTTTCCATCTCGGTAGATTGGAATTACAAGTCGGACTCTCAACGCCTAAGCCATCTACGCCAGCAAAAAGGAGAAAATTCATTCAATTATTCACATTGATAAATACACTAGAGTGGATCAGTCACAGTTATGATAATCTGGACATGTATGCCAGATGGGAGAGAATCGGCTGCCATGGGAGGCTAAGAACCAGGGAACCAGACCTCCAAGGCGACCCAGGGTCCGCTGGGAAGACAACATCTGACAGTCCCTGACTGACAAAGGACTGGAATGGAACAAAGTCAGAAAGAAAACTGCCGTTAGAGAGGTCCGGCGGTCTCTCTGGAAAACCTCTACATCCCATGTAGAATAGGAGCGACTAACTACAAAAGCGAGACAATGTAGCTTTTTTTTTGGCACACTTGCCCGCTGGGAGATCTGAGTTTGAATCTTCAGGAAGGCTTTTTTTATATTGGCCTCAGGTCTCATGTCGGGCTAGAACAAATTGGTGAGCAGGAAGTGTTTTGAAAGTGAAGGCGACTAAGGCGGTATATTCCATATGACTGAACATAACACATAACATAACACTTGACCCGTTAGGGTCCTTGAGGGGTATCGATGGAAGTACTAGCACCCCAAAACCCATCTTTCTCTGTCTTCCGTTTGATAATTTTGTCCTGTCCATTTCTTGATTTTGCATTCCAAGTTCTTCTTTGTCCTCTTCTCTTTTGACTACCCTCCAGTGTTCTTTGAAGTACATTCTTTACAATCAAATCAAAGTCTCGCCATGCCCGAACCAAGCTAGCATGCGACGTTTTACCGCAGCCAAGAGAGGCTCCTGATGTCTTGTCAATTTGTATATTTTTCTATTTGTCCATGTGACTTACCGAGACGGCCGGAGTAACTAACAACGATTGATTGAAAGAAGTTAATAAAAGTTCATCTCTATATACAACAATAGGAAAGAAACAAACACTGTTCTTTGGCCACATAATGAGAAGAAAGATATTACAAGCATGAGTTACCAGACCGTATGGGACAAACCAATCGACTGATCGATGGTTTGCCAAAACCGGACATTTTGACTTTACTTTTACTCTCTATCTCTCTGTCACTACAAATAATTGTGTGTCTTTATGTACACACACACACACATAGATATATATATAATATATATAGTATTATTATATATATATATATATATATAATGATATATATATTATCGAGTGTGTGGTGTGTGTGCAGGTGTAAGTGTGTGTTTATGTGTGTATGGTTTACTATTGGTGGGTCTTCTAGAAAACTGACGAGAGACAGGGAAAAATGCATTGATCTCTTGATGGCAGAACAACAGAAATCGGATACCCCGCTAAAGATCCAAATAAGTTAGGAAAGCCCTGACGCCTAAACCCGCCTGGTTTAACACGCAGAATTGTAAGGGTTAGGGGGATTGCGTAATTCCGACTATTATGTAAAAAAGGAAAACTAGGCACGGGTGGTGCCGTCATGAAGATGAGGTGACGTGTAGATCATAATTCCATGTTATCGTTTAATGTCTAATGCTCTAACGCACGCCAAATAGCAATGGATGTAGACCTAGAGAGAATTTCACTCACATCCGTAGCTCAAACTTGGCCGATACATGTAATCTACAGGCAGTATGTCAACTTGACTTTGAGGCCACTGTGCGTTTGTTCTGGATTCGTCTGATAGCATCTAATCTGTGTTGTGATCCAAGCTGGCCAAGTGAGAACAGGTCTGCCAAAGGGCGTGGAGTAGTTGTGCAGCGGAGAAATATCCATCTAGACCAGTGATTCTCAAACTTCCGAATGCCGCGACCCTTTAATACAGTTCGTGGTGTTGTGGCGACCCTTTAATACAGTTCCTAGTGTTGTTGCGACCTTTAATACAGTTCCTAGTGTTGTGGCGACCCTTTAATACAGTTCCTCATGTTGTGGCGACCTTTGATACAGTTCCTAGTGTTGTGGCGACCTTTAATACAGTTCGTAGTGTTGTGGCGACCCTTTAATACAGTTCCTAGTGTTGTGGTGACCCTTTAATACAGTTCCTCATGTTGTGGCGACCCTTTAATACAGTTCCTAGTGTTGTGGCGACCTTTAATACAGTTCCTAGTGTTGTGGCGACCTTAAATACAGTTCGTAGTGTTGTGGCGACCCTTTAATACAGTTCCTCATGTTGTGGCGACCTTTAATACAGTTCCTCATGTTGTGGCGACCTTCAATACAATTCCTCATGTTGTGGCGACCTTTAATACAGTTCCCCATGTTGTGGCGACCTTTAATACAGTTCCTAGTGTTGTGGCGATCTTTAATACAGTTTCTAGTGTTGTGGCGATCTTTGATACAGTTCCTCGTGTTGTGGCGACCTTTAATACAGTTCGTAGTGTTGTGGCAACCCTTTAATACAGTTCCTAGTGTTGTGGCGACCCTTTAATACAGTTCCTCATGTTGTAGCGACCTTTGATACAGTTCCTCGTGTTGTGGCGACCCTTTAATATAGTTCCTAGTGTTGTGGCGACCTTTAATACAGTTCCTAGTGTTGTGGCGACCTTTAATACAGTTCCTAGTGTTGTGGCGACCTTTAATACAGTTCCTTCTGTTGTGGCAACCTTTAATACAGTTCCTCGTGTTGTGGCAACCTTTAATACAGTTCCTCGTGTTGTGGCAACCTTTAATACAGTTCCTAGTGTTGTGGCGACCTTTAATACAGTTCCTCCTGTTGTGGCAACCTTTAATACAGTTCCTCGAGTTGTGGCAAACTTTAATACAGTTCCTCGTGTTGTGGCAACCTTTAATACAGTTCCTAGTGTTGTGGCGACCTTTAATACAGTTCCTCATGTTGTGGCGATCTTTAATACAGTTCCTCATGTTGTGGCGACCATTAATACAGTTCCTCATGTTCCTTTAATACAGTTCCTCATGTTGTGGCGACTTTTAATACAGTTCCTCATGTTGTGGCAACCTTTAATAAGTTCCTGGTGTTGTGGCGACCTTTAATACAGTTCCTCATGTTGTGGCGACCTTTAATACAGTTCCTCATGTTGTGGCGACCTTAAATACAGTTCCTCATGTTGTGGCGACCTTTAATACAGTTTCTCATGTTGTGGCGACCTTTAATACAGTTTCTCATGTTGTGGCGACCTTTAATACAGTTTCTCATATTGTGGCGACCCTTTAATACAGTTCCTAGTGTTGTGGCGTCCTTTAATACAGTTCCTAGTATTGTGGCGTCCTTTAATACAGTTCCTAGTGTTGTGGCGTCCTTTAATACAGTTCCTAGTGTTGTGGCGTCCTTTAATACAGTTCCTAGAGTTGTGGCGTCCTTTAATACAGTTCCTAGTGTTGTGGCGTCCTTTAATACAGTTCCTAGTGTTGTGGCGTCCTTTAATACAGTTCCTAGAGTTGTGGCGTCCTTTAATACAGTTCCTAGTGTTGTGGCGTCCTTTAATACAGTTCCTAGTGTTGTGGCGTCCTTTAATATAGTTCCTAGTGTTGTGGGGACCTTTAATACAGTTCCTAGTGTTGTGGGGACCTTTAATACAGTTCCTAGTGTTGTGGGGACCTTTAATACAGTTCCTAGTGTTGTGGCGTCCTTTAATACAGTTTCTAGTGTTGTGGGGACCTTTAATACAGTTCCTAGTGTTGTCTGGACCTTTAATACAGTTTCTAGTGTTGTGGGGACCTTTAATACAGTTCCTAGTGTTGTCTGGACCTTTAATACAGTTCCTAGTGTTGTGGGGACCTTTAATACAGTTCCTAGTGTTGTGGCGTCCTTTAATACAGTTCCTCGCATTGTGGGGACCTTTAATACAGTTCCTCGTGTTGTCTGGACCTTTAATACAGTTCCTAGTGTTGTGGGGACCTTTAATACAGTTCCTAGTGTTGTGGCGTCCTTTAATACAGTTCCTCGCATTGTGGGGACCTTTAATACAGTTTCTCATGTTGTGGCGACCTTTAATACAGTTTCTCATGTTGTGGCGACCCTTTAATACAGTTCCTAGTGTTGTGGCGTCCTTTAATACAGTTCCTCGCGTTGTGGCGTCCTTTAATACAATTCCTCGTGTTTTAGGGACCCTATTGCGGTTCCTCGCGTTGTGGCGACCCCTAACCATACAGTTATTTTCGTGGCTACTTGATGACTCCAATGAACATTTGTTTTTCGATGATCTTCACCCCCCACGTGAAAGGGTCGATTAACCCAAAAAAAGGGGTCGTGACCCACAGGTTGAGAACCCTGATCTAGACTTAGCTTGGCGCTTTCACTTGAACTCTTTGTGCATACTTCATCTAAGGTAGGGTTCTTTTACCATTGTAATGATTGTACACACCAAGCATATATTTTTGTTTCCATACATGACATATGAGACAGAACAACAACAGCAGATTATGCTTTATACTTTTCATTTGCTGTGGAATAAATTATGTTAACATAAATACTAATTATTAAAATATTACTATAAGTTACAAGAGAACAAAATTAAAGACACCAACAACAGATTCTGAAGATGTCATGTTAGAGAACAAATATTTTAAAGACACCAACAACAGATTCTGTAGATGTCATGTTAGAGAACAAATATATTAAAGACACCAACAACAGAACCTGTTGATGTCATGTTAGAGAACAAGTATTTTAAAGACACCAACAACAGATTCTGTAGATGTCATGTTAGAGAACAAGTATATTAAAGACACCAACAACAGATTCTGTAGATGTCATGTTAGAGAACAAATATATTAAAGACACCAACAACAGATTCTGTAGATGTCATGTTAGAGACCAAATATATTAAAGTCACCAAACAACAGAACCTGTAGATGTCATGTTAGAGAACAAATATATTAAAGACACCATTAACAGATTCTGTAGATGTCATGTTGGAGGACAAATATATTAAAGAGACCAACAACAGATCCTGTAGACGTCATGTTGGAGGACAAATTTATTAAAGAGGCCAACAACAGATCCTGTAGACGTCATGTTAGAGGACAAATATATTAAAGAGACCAACAACAGAACCGGTAGATGTCATGTTAGAGAACAAATATATTAAAGACACCAACAACAGAACCGGTAGATGTCATGTTAGAGAACAAATATATTAAAGACACCAACAACAGAACCGGTAGATGTCATGTTAGAGAACAAATATATTAAAGAGACCAACAACAGAACCGGTAGATGTCATGTTAGAGAACAAATATATTAAAGAGACCAACAACAGAACCGGTAGATGTCATGTTAGAGGACAAATATATTAAAGACAAACCAACAACAGAACCGGTAGATGTCATGTTAGAGGACAAATATATTAAAGAGACCAACAACAGAACCGGTAGATGTCATGTTAGAGGACAAATATATTAAAGAGACCAACAACAGAACCGGTAGATGTCATGTTAGAGGACAAATATATTAAAGAGACCAACAACAGAACCGGTAGATGTCATGTTAGAGGACAAATATATTAAAGAGACCAACAACAGAACCGGTAGATGTCATGTTAGAGGACAAATATATTAAAGAGACCAACAACAGAACCGGTAGATGTCATGTTAGAGGACAAATATATTAAAGAGACCAACAACAGAACCGGTAGATGTCATGTTAGAGAACAAATATATTAAAGACACCAACAACAGAACCGGTAGATGTCATGTTACAGGACAAATATATTAAAGAGACCAACAACAGAACCGGTAGATGTCATGTTAGAGGACAAATATATTAAAGAGACCAACAACAGAACCGGTAGATGTCATGTTAGAGGACAAATATATTAAAGAGACCAACAACAGAACCGGTAGATGTCATGTTAGAGGACAAATATATTAAAGAGACCAACAACAGAACCGGTAGATGTCATGTTAGAGGACAAATATATTAAAGAGACCAACAACAGAACCGGTAGATGTCATGTTAGAGGACAAATATATTAAAGAGACCAACAACAGAACCGGTAGATGTCATGTTAGAGGACAAATATATTAAAGAGACCAACAACAGAACCGGTAGATGTCATGTTAGAGGACAAATATATTAAAGAGACCAACAACAGAACCGGTAGATGTCATGTTAGAGGACAAATATATTAAAGAGACCAACAACAGAACCTGTAGATGTCATGTTAGAGGACAAATATATTAAAGAGAGACCAACAACAGAACCGGTAGATGTCATGTTAGAGGACAAATATATTAAAGAGACCAACAACAGAACCGGTAGATGTCATGTTAGAGGACAAATATATTAAAGAGACCAACAACAGAACCGGTAGATGTCATGTTAGAGGACAAATATATTAAAGAGACCAACAACAGAACCGGTAGATGTCATGTTAGAGGACAAATATATTAAAGAGACCAACAACAGAACCGGTAGATGTCATGTTAGAGGACAAATATATTAAAGACACCAACAACAGAACCGGTAGATGTCATGTTAGAGGACAAATATATTAAAGAGACCAACAACAGAACAGGTAGATGTCATGTTAGAGGACAAATATATTAAAGAGACCAACAACAGAACCGGTAGATGTCATGTTAGAGGACAAATATATTAAAGAGACCAACAACAGAACCGGTAGATGTCATGTTAGAGGACAAATATATTAAAGAGAGACAAATATATTAAAGACCACCAACAACAGAACCGGTAGATGTCATGTTAGAGGACAAATATATTAAAGACACCAACAACAGAACCGGTAGATGTCATGTTAGAGAACAAACCAATAAAAGTAGACCATGTCACCTAACTGGATACCAGTTTAGACACCCAGTGAAGGTAATTCGCCCGTGTGTCATCGGGGCCCCCACGGGAAGCAACGAAAAGTGACACTGCACCCTACCAGGCATGTCGTAAGAATCGACTAAGGGTAGGTTTGGGCTTGAGGTTGGCTACCTCATCCTGGAAAAACCATAGCCACAAAAGCCAACCTACAATTGATAAGTCAAAAAGAGAAGCATGCAAAACCCAGCCAACCAAGATAAGGGAGGGCTCTTCAAGAAGAAGAAGTATGACACGGTGTGGAGAAAGCCGAAAAGAGTCCGGATCGTTGACATATGTTAGAAAGCTGGGGAGGACATAGGGAGAGCTCCATGTAATGGCGAAGGATAGAACGACTTGGCGTAAGTTGGTCGAGGGCCTAAGCTCTATTGGAGGATAGAAAGGCAGAAGAAAAAGAATGAAAGTATGATACGCATTGGCAAAGCAACAAGTCTTTAAAATCCTTAACAGAATAGGGTGCTCCAGGTCATACAGCTTTAAGACCAAACTTTGAATCTTAAATTCTAACGGTATTTGAATTATTACACACGCCAGCGATCGCCCGAAACCACCAGAAGTATGGAACGGAAGTTAAAGGTTTAAAAACAATTATGAACACACAATGGGATGAATTCACAAGTAATGAGGAGATTAGAGAAATGTGTGTACAAACACCTGTATCGACTATAATAAGACAAAGAAGGTGGAGATATATTGGCAACACTCTGAGACGAAATGAGCAGAGAGTTACAAACAAGCACTAAAAATGGGAAACAACTGGTCTAAGAGAAAAATACAAGGGAAACATTAGAAAGAAATCGAGATAGTTGCATGCAGTAAAGCGGAATGGATGTTTTGAAATGTCTAACAACATTCAAAGGATAAAGATGATGAATAAATGAGGAAAGTTTTTAAAAAAAAAATCTAAATTAAACCAAATGATCACCAAACGTAGAGCCATCAAATTATGTCACTTAGAATTAATAACCTATTACAAACATCTTCAAACCAGCAACAGCATTCACCACTGGGACAACAACAACAACAATAACAACAACGTTATTCGCAGCGACAGCACTATATCGCAGAGCTCAGTTTTTGAAAGCCAGATAGCTTCTCGTCTGAGAAACGGATATTTTACCGGACACTAAGTGCTGCCCCAGGCAGCTCTCTACTGCTGTTGGTTCCGACGCGTGACCCAGACGTCATCAGACGCAGAATCTTTTCATTTGTGTTTTGCCAGGAGACTTTTAAAAGCTGGTAATCGATAAGGCAGTTTTACCTGGACAATCCATATAAATTCCTGACGTCGCGAAAGTAATAGATTAATAAGTTATAACAATTGATTGACATATGGAAATCATGAAAAACAAGAGGCAAACAAGTAAAAAATACTCAAAAACATAAATATTTTAACAGAATACCAACACCCTTATTTGCAAAGTGCAGATGCATTTTCCAAAGGTTATTGAAAGTCCTTTAGTCATACCTTTAGTCAGGCAGACTAAAATATCTATATTCTTACACCACTCCCATACCTTTGGTCAGGCAGACACAGATACCTATATTCTGACACCACTCCCATACCTTTAGTCCAGCAGACTCAGATATCTATATTCTTACAAAACTCGCATACCTTTATTTAGGCAGACACAGATATCTATATTCTTACAAACCTCACATACCTTTAGTCAGGCAGACACAGATACCTATATTTTTATACATTTCCCATACCTTTAGTCAGGCAGACTCAGATATCTATATTCTTACACCACTCCTATACCTTTAGTCCAGCAGACTCAGATATCTATATTCTTACACCACTCTCATACCTTTGGTCAGGCAGACACAGATACCTATATTCTAACAACACTCCCATACCTTTAGTCCGGCAGACTCATATATCTATATTCTTACACCACTCCCATACCTTTAGTCAGGCAGACTCATATATCTATATTCTTACACCACTCCCATACCTTTAGTCCGGCAGACTCATATATCTATATTCTTACACCACTCCCATACCTTTAGTCAGGCAGACTCATATATCTATATTCATACACCACTCCCATACCTTTAGTCAGGCAGACTCATATATCTATATTCTTACAACACTCCCATACCTTTAGTCCGGCAGACTCATATATCTATATTCTTACACCACTCCCATACCTTTAGTCAGGCAGACTCATATATCTATATTCTTACACCACTCCCATACCTTTAGTCAGGCAGACTCATATATCTATATTCTTACACCACTCCCATACCTTTAGTCCGGCAGACTCATATATCTATATTCATACACCGCTTCCATACCTTTAGTCAGGCAGACTCATATATCTATATTCATACACCACTTCCATACCTTTAGTCAGGCAGACTCATATATCTATATTCATACACCACTTCCATACCTTTAGTCAGGCAGACACAGATATCTATATTCTTTGCTATACACCGCTCCTATAATATAGTCTTGTACCAATCCTATACTTATGGATATAATGATGCTATAAATAGGGATAACGTCAGGGTATGACTGGCATAATTAAGTAAACCCCTGATAGCATGGTTTTCACGGAGTTACGGTGAAAAGACAAGAGTGAGTGAGTTATGTGTGAATGCGAGCTCTGAGGGAAAGAGAATGAGGTGGTCCTTCGGTGAGTGGGCCCCAGATTGGAAGGATGTGAAGCTGAATCTGTGAAGGTGAATCCAGAGTGAGAAGTGCACACGTGGATCTGAATTAGAGTCGAGTGAATGTTAGTTCTGAAAGACAAGACAGGCAGCGGTGTTGAATGATCGTTAAGGCCAGCAGTTGTGTTTCACGGTATGTTTGTTGTGCCAGCCGTGTATCATGCCAGTGTCCATCGTCTGAAGCGTGGCTAGAGACTCAATACGTGAGCAAGGCGAGATTGCCCGAATGGCGTAAGTTAGTTCTTCTGTCGATTCGTGTCACTTGTGTTACATTGACAATAAACCTGTGAAATGCGTCAGCTGTTGTCGACCGTCATTTAAAGTTGTGTGGCCGTGGAGAGAAATGCCGTCTGGCTGGAATGAACTGTGACCAAACACCCAGACAACAGAGTCAGTGTTGAATCTGCATAAGAGATGTTGAGTGTGGAGGAGACACATTACATTGGGTGTTCGTCCGGGATTTGAACCCGGGACCTCTCCAACATTTACAGCTTCAAACCTCTTTTATTTCTACCATTTTATATTTCTGGTATGCTTTTCATTAATGCTATAGCCTCTCAATTATTTAACAATTTATAGTCATTCTGTTCATGTTTTGGTGTGCCTCATTCATTCACAGGTTAAAGCTTTTGAATGTCTCCACTCCAACCAATACTATCATCATCTGTGGTAATGAATTACTGATAACATCTTTTTATGACAGCACTATCGATTTTTTTTTAAATTCGTGCAAAGTTCGTCTTTAAAAAGCACCTGTTTGAGCAGTAAAAAATTAATTTGCCAGCTGTTACGCTTTGAGGCCTAACGGTTTAATACTGTTAGTCTTGTATATATGTATGTTTCAAGGCACTCGTTGAGTGATACTGTGAATATCAAGCTGGCATCAAGTAGCTGTTAGAATATTTACGGGCTTACGTTGATAAGTCAGTCCAGATCAGTTTTGTAAGATCTTGGTGCGAAAAATCTAACCACACGACAACTGCTCGGGCAGACGAGCTAGCCTTACCCAGGGCATCTGAATTTGGTACTTTTGTTCAAATTTGGTACTTTATTCTTTTTATTCTTCGTGTTCACCAGCTGTAAACTCTTGAGGAAAGTTCTGGTTGTTCGTCCACTTCTGGACTGCAGTCCTGTTCCAGAACCTTAGTGTTGCGTGTGCATCCGTTTGACAGATCTGAGACATTTGTGTGCAGACTGTTGGCTCCTTGCCTCTCAGGCAGATGCCCTCCGACTTCGAAAGAAGCTACCAATTAGTCGACTCTTACGACATGCTTTTAGTTATTCAGTGGGTCTGTTCTTGTTTTCCCTATAATAGGGCCCCGGAACCCACACGGGAGTGGTACTCTATGACCCTTGCCAAGTAAAACTATTTTTGATACTACACTCGATGTTTTGGTACGCTTGATAAATTTTGCACCCATAATTTACATTTTGACATTATGTTGAATCTGACAAGAAAAGGCTTTTAAAAGTGTACTGAAAGTAAGCATGAATCACTTGTTGATGCTAGTGTATCACGTGATGTTATTAGTCACGTGTGCTTTTGTTTTAGCTTCAAAGGCGAGTGTAGAAGTATCCGACGAGGCAGCTAGCATATGGCTCCCCTTCATATTTTTATTATTTTTATTTTTTCAAATAATGCGTATACAAACAATGCATTGCACAATTTATTGCCAGGCATATTTTACTGTATCTCATCAGGTGCGTTACTACAGAGTTACATCAACATAAAATAAAGCACACAACTGAATAAATTCAACTGAAATGCGAATAGTTCTTTCGATACATTGCCTCTGTTTCATGGCCACCGGAAGCTCACCGTAGTCACGTGACTTACCAGAGTAACTTTAAATTTACGATTTGATTTGATTTGATTTAAGAACCGACATCACAGCACTCGGGGCACTCCCATAAGCGCTTTGTCCCCATCTTCAGCAGCCAGCGAAGAGTTCCGAAACTAATGGTGCCAGTAGCATTCTGATTAAACGTCCGTCTTGCCTTTTCTCTGAGCCTCAAGCATCTGCCAGAACCTCTCGTCACTTCCAGCTGAATCAGTCTCACCACACTGTGGTGATCGGTCTGCTCCTCTGCACTGTACACTCTCGCCCACAAGGCACTAACCACGTCTGCCTTATCATGCATCAATATTCCACCAAGCTGTGCAAAGCCAGCCAGACTGTCCGCCTGTTCATTTCCCAACACACCGGCATATCCTGATGAAAAAATCCAGACAATGCTTCTCACCCGTGTCTTCCGTAGCGAGTCATGCCACTCTGCACGAAGCATGCCTGTCCTGATCTTCCCCAGCATGCTTTCTGAGTCAGTTACAATCCCGATATGTGTGTGTGTGTGTGTGTGTGTGTGTGTGTGTGTGTGTGTCGTGTCGTGTTCTGTAGCCAGCGGAAAGCTTTAGTGATAGCCTCCACCCCCAATCTTAAGCTATATGTTGTGATTGACGATAAATTCCGTCTGCTTACAAAGGAGGGATTTGTTGATTTTTATTGTTAAGGATTCGGCGATTCTCAAAAGTCTCCTGTTCATAGTGTGGTAAACCACACGGAAAGCTCTGTCTGTGTCAATTGTGTTTTCACAATAAAGTAGATGGCGTCCTATGGAAGAAGCGGGTTCTTTCCTCTTGACTGGTCTCTAAACCCTAGAAGAATCACTCAGTTGTGTATGTAGCCATTTGAGTATGCGCTCTGCCACTCTATTTCCAAGCTGTCTCTCCGTTCGACCGATGTAAGTCAACTGACATTTACATGTAAATTGGTGAATACAATTAGATTTGGTGTACGGAGAAAGGAGCTGTTTAATAGGTGGGGTTGGGATAGGAGTGGTCTTGTACCTAACTACTGGAACAGCCGCAAAGAATGTTTGGCCAACTGCTGTTTTCAGTCGGTCCTGCAGACGCTGCATGACGTCATCACCTCAGTAAGTAAGTTGGATATATACTCGTAGTTTGGATACTGTAATTTCGTTCAGGGTAGGGTTGGGTGGGGTGTAATGACGTTTGATGAAACTTATGGGGTACCCATTCAGTAGAAAACGTTGAATTGAGAGTTTTAATTTCTGCAGCCAGCGTGTTTTTGGTGCAAATCTTTCTGGCCCAGTTAAACAAGCTTCTCACTACGCCACGTTTGTACTGAATAGGTACAAAACTGTAAAAGATTAGATACTGGCCGGTCCATGTTTGTTTTCGGTACACTGATCTTTGGATACTGCCATCCTCTCTACGTGCAATAAGTACATCAAGGAATGGTAAAGTGCCGTCATGTTCGTGTTGTAACCATAATGTGATGTTTCTGCAGGACCGACTGAAAAATGCAGTTGGCCAAACATTCTTTGCGGCTGTTCCAGTAGTGAGGTACAAGACCACTCCTATCCCAACCCCACCTACTAAACAGCTCCTTTCTCCGTACATCAAATCTAATTGTATTTTTTGTTTTTGTTTTTTAGACAGTTTAAAATTGTTATTTATTTTATACTCAAGTTTCTATGATTTAGTTTTATTTTTAAGTATTTTGTAGCATTTTGTTATTATTTGTATAATTGTCTTCCTTGTGGGTTCCCGGGCGCCCCTGTTTGGAAAATAACAAACGATCTACACACTCGCCAACAATCATGTTTAGGAATCGACTTCCTTCAAAGGCGTGCATCTACTGGAACAGCAAGCAACAACCAACCAACTGCACTCAAAGAAGCCAGTAAAGCGGATGTACATGCAGAACTCAGGCCCTGGCACAAAAACACAAAAAACCAGGATTTTCTACCGGAGCTTACAGCCTATGAACACAGAGAAAAAGTAGAAGAAGTGGTTTCTGTCTTTTTAAATTGCTTTTTGGAGGTTAAGTTTCTGATATTAAAGCAACATAACAATATTTTAAGTTAGCACAGATAGTGATGATAATGATGAAGATAATGGTCATAAGAAAGAGAAAGTAAAAGTTAGCAGCTGCTTACGAAAGAAAATTACAACTAAAATTGCTCCCAGATAAAAACAAAATTGTGTGTCAGTAAAAACAACGCTAGTGAAGACTTCTGTACTACTCGCAACTATGAACTTGTTGGCAGTCAGGTCAGACTGAAAGGAGGAGAATCGCTTTCCATCTGTAACACAATTTATGCTTAGTCTTTTGGCATTATCTCCGTTCTCTGCAGCTGTAGAAAGAAGTTATATATGTACTTAGCAGTATAATTATAATAAATTTCTCTTCTTTGAAGACTTCAGTAATAAATGCATTGATATTATTGCAGCAGTTATTATTTCAAAAAAAGTTCTGTACCAATTAAAAGCCGCGCCACATTTGTAATAAACTCAGGGCGGGAGGGGGGGGGGGGGGGGGGAGGCGCACACGTAAAGCATTGTTGCAATGGTCAACGAATTTCACTTCTGATAAAACATAAGGTACGCCAGTTTCTTCTTTACTCCAAAACACAGCAAAAGCTACAAATTTTTAACTCTTAATTAAAAACCTATTAACATGAATTAAACACACACACACACACCTGTATATATATATATTATATATATATATATATATATATATATATATATATATATATATATATATGTATGTGTGTGTGTGTGTGTGTGTGTGTGTGTGTGTGTGCTTTAAATATGATTTAACGATTTTTTTTTTAAATTAAAAATTATAATAGATCTGATAACTGTTGATGTAGTTTACAACCTCCCCCCTTCCCCCAATGCCGGAAGCCCTGGCCCAGTTTTTTTATTACTGTTCTCCGGTGTATACAATAGAAATAAAAAAAAGTAAATGGCCCCTAATAAATACCAGGGGAGCATGGGACACGTGACCAAGGTAGATATCTTCATAGACCAATCAGCACTAGGTAACTGATGACATAAAAGTGCATGGGTATTTACAGCTCGCTGACTGACTGACTGACTGACTTTCCACCCCACCAGGACATCACAAAAAAGAAAAACAAGAAGAAGAAGAAGAAAAAGAAACAGAAAAAGAGAAAAATAAGAAGAAGAAGAAGAAGAAGAAGAAGAAGAAGAAGAAGAAGAAGAAGAAGAAGAAGAAGAAGAAGAAGAAGAAGAAAGAGCGAAAGAAAGAAAGAGCGAAAGAAAGAAAGAGCGAAAGAAAGAAAGAGCGAAAGAAAGAAAGAAAGAAAGAAAGAGCGAAAGAAAGTAGAAAGAAAGAAAAAAGAAAGAAAGAAACGAAAGAGAAAGAAAGAAGAAAGAAAAGAAAAAGAAAGAAAGAAAGAAAGAAAGAAAGAAAGAAAGAAAGAAAGAGAAAGAAATAAAGCAAAGAAAGAAAGAAAGAAAGAAAGAAAGAAAGAAAGAAAGAAAGAAAGAAAGAAAGAAAGAAAGAAAGAAAGAAAGAAAGAAAGAAAGAAAGAAAGAAAGAAAGAAAGAAAGAAAGAAAGAAAGAAAGAAAGAAAGAAAGAAGGAAAGAAAGAAAAGAAAGAAAGAAAGAAAGAAAGGCACAAAATTCGCCCCTAACATCAAACAGTCAAACGACAGCGTACAAAAACAACTTGAGTTTCTCATCACTGTGTTACAAATCCGCCATTTGGTTTTCGTTACTTTGTAACAGTTCCTGTAATTCCAGATCTGGGCGTCGCCAAGATTCATCTGCCAAAGCACGTCTTATGTTTGTTGTTCTCAGCTTGAATGCAATCTCGTATGACAGATATCACTAGCAGTAGTAGTAGTAGTACATTTGACCCCACCAGGACATCACACAAACGATAAACACCCGATGACACAAAGTATCACCCGTGGAGAGGTCTCAGAAACCGCCTTCAGCAATCAGACCATATTTATGGTCGGGCTATATTGCGGCCCCCGGCAAGACCCTAGAGTAGGGCTTCAATATAACGAGAAATTACATCTCACAAGGAGATGACAAGATCGATTGATATATCACTATCCTGGGAGTGACGAATATATAACTATTGCACAGCATTAAGTTCTCCTTGTTGTGTTGTTGATTTGAAGAAGAAACAGAAAATGACCACGTTCAACCCTAATGGAGACAGCTTCCGGTATAATTATGGTATGGTTCTATTTGAGCGAAGTTCAATGGCTCAGTGGCGGAAGGGGGGTTGGGCGGGGGGGGGGGGGGGGGGGGTGGGGGATTGGGTGTGGTCTCACGTCTGTTCTGACGTCTTTCATGGATTTCCTGTTATTATGTTCTGACGTCTTTCTTTAAGTTCCTGTTATTGTGTTCTGCCGTCTTTCAAGGAGTTCCTGTTATTGTGTTCTGCCGTCTTTCATGGAGTTCCTGTTATTGTGTTCTGCCGTCTTTCTTCGAGTTCCTGTTATTGTGTTCTGACGTCTTTCTTCGAGTTCCTGTTATTGTGTTCTGACGTCTTTCTTTGAGTTCCTGTTATTGTGTTCTGACGTCTTTCTTTGAGTTCCTGTTATTGTGTTCTGACGTCTTTCTTTGAGTTCCTGTTATTGTGTTCTGACGTCTTTCTTTGAGTTCCTGTTATTGTGTTCTGACGTCTTTCTTTGAGTTCCTGTTATTGTGTTCTGACGTCTTTTTCCTGTTATTGTGTTCTGACGTCTTTCTTTGAGTTCCTGTTATTGTGTTCTGACGTCTTTCTTTGAGTTCCTGTTATTGTGTTCTGACGTCTTTCTTTGAGTTCCTGTTATTGTGTTCTGACGTCTTTCCTGGAGTTCCTGTTGTTGTGTTCTGACGTCTTTCTTTGAGTTCCTGTTATTGTGTTCTGACGTCTTTCTTTGAGTTCCTGTTATTGTGTTCTGACGTCTTTCTTTGAGTTCCTGTTATTGTGTTCTGACGTCTTTCTTTGAGTTCCTGTTATTGTGTTCTGACGTCTTTCTTTGAGTTCCTGTTATTGTGTTCTGACGTCTTTCTTTGAGTTCCTGTTATTGTGTTCTGACGTCTTTCCTGGAGTTCCTGTTGTTGTGTTCTGACGTCTTTCCTGGAGTTCCTGTTGGTGTGTTCTGACGTCTTTCCTGGAGTTCCTGTTATTGTCTCCTAACGTCTTTCCTGGAGTTCCTTTTATTATGTTCTGACGTCTTTCCTGGAGTTCCTGTTATTGTGTTCTGACGTCTTTCCTGGAGTTCCTGTTATTATGTTCTAAAGTCTTTCCTGGAGTTCCTATTATTGTCCCCTAACGTCTTTCCTGAAGTTCCTGTTATTGTGTTCTGACGTCTTTCCTGGAGCTCCTGTTATTATGTTCTAAAGTCTTTCCTGAAGTTCTTATTATTGTCTCCTAAAGTCTTTCCTGGAGTTCCTATTTTTATGTTCTGACGTCTTTCCTGGAGTTCCTGTTATTATATTCTGACGTCTTTCCTGTAGTTCGTGTTATTGTGTACTAACGTCTTTCCTGGAGTTCCTTTTATTGCTATCTGACGTCTTTCGCGGAGTTCCTGTTTGTATTTGTTTGTCCTTATCTTTATCAAAACGACAGACGGAAGGAAGTGTAACAGAGCCAACAATTTTGACGAGAGAAAAACAAATATTATGCCATCTCCACAGTTTAGACTGCTGCAGTTTAGGACTGCCGTCTTTGGAAATGTTGCGTGATAGGGCTCCCTTCTTCTCCATGACGAGAGATATTGGACAAGTAGACGCACCACAAGACAAATGCAGAGAAACACGGCTGTGGAATAGAACCTGGTATCACTGAGACGACAAAAGAAAAAAAAAATACGAATACAGGAAACAACGGCAATGGACTAAATAAAGTCCAGTAACAATGTGACGCAACAGAAGAAGAGACTTCAAGCCAAGTGTCTTCCATTTTTTTGTTATTTCTTGATATCGTTCTTTCCGTGCGGATTCTTGGGGCCTGTGTTAGAAGAACAGACCCAACGACCCCATTAACTAACATGCCATACGAGGCAACTAATTTAGGGCTTTCCATTTCAGGTCGGATTGCATCCGCCTGAGAGACAAGGAACAAACAATATGCATACACGTAAGCCAGATCCGAATAACGGAATAGGGGCCAGAGTTTCTAGTTTATAGTTTCCGACGAATCTGGAGCAAACTATCAATCACTGCGTGTTTGTGGCAGGCATACTCGACCATGTGACATTTTGACATCCCCGGATGTTCCTCCATGATTGCGGGAATTCCGGAAGTGTGCGAACTGGCTGACCTCTGACATTTGTGGCGCTGTTTATGCCAAGGTCCAAAACATGCTTTACCTGTTCTTGTTTGGTTCATTCAGAAAAGTTAATTCTGTATCGTGCATACTTGTGGACTTTAGGTGACAGTTCAGTTTTTGTGTGTGGCAGTCAGGGTAGTGTAGTGGCTGGCAAAGTTGTTCTAACTCCACTGTAACGGGTTTAAATCCTTACAAAGCCGATTTAATATTTTTAAAAAAATATAGGTAAACAATTAAATAAATAGAATTAAATAAGCTCCAATTCGAAATGAAAACCCTTCAAGAAGTCAGGACGTGGTGACGTAGCCATAGAACGAATGTTAATGAGAGAAGCCAAGGTTACTGGGCTGAATTCCGTCCACATCTAAAGGACGGCAAGGATAGAAAGGAATGGAGAAGCACAGTGCGAACCATTTGTGACATAGAATAGCACAATATGACAGTGGTGATGATGTTGGAAATGGGAGTTAAAGGAGGACAAACCAGACATGGGATGCAAGGCAAAGATAGAGGGGGGAAAAGGCAAGGTCAGGAGATGTGAATTAGCGTCATTGGACACGGTTATAAACTAAAAATGCCCGGCTCTCTAGCGAAGTTGGTTAAACCTGACTTTCGCGGCGGCCTGGTGACGAACTCCTTGTGGTCCGGGTTCACTCCCGGGGGTAGGCAGAAAAGCCACATTTCTCCCAGATTAACGGTACCTATAATGGAATCAAGGCCGAAGGGTTGCGATATCCATAGTGCCGAGCCAAAGGGTTTACAACTCATGGTTTCTGGATACGTTAAAAAAAAAAAAAAAAACTATAAATCCTCTGCCAGCAGCACTGACAGCTGATGAGAAACTGTGCTTACAAAATTACCCGCCGAGTGCAGAATAGGGACCGTTCTCCAGCCAGTGCCACATCGGGCAATCATAAATGACAAGTGAACGTTGCGGCCAGTAAACCTTCATCAGCACACGATATGAATACAGTTTTACAATTAGAAACAGGAATATACAAAAGTACTTAACTGGAGTAAAGTAAAAGCAGAGGACGCTTTCTCATACGTTTAGATTATTGGTCAAATAGGGCTAGATTTATATTTTATTGACCCGCTGGCCTATGTGGACAACATTAGCACATTTACTTTCCTGGACTTTACCTGGTACCCATTTAAGACTTGGTCGACCTAGGAGCCACGGTCATTACATACAGTAGCCGTCAACAGTACCAGGAAAACTAGCCCGGTACTAGAAATGGCAACTCATTGTCAATGTAGCAACAGTTACAGCAAGTCAGCAGTTACAGCAAGTCAACAGTTACAGCAAGTCAACAGTTACAGCAAGTCAACAGTTACAGCAAGTCAACAGTTACAGCAAGTCAACAGTTACACAAGCAGTTAATCGACTAAAGCACAACTAGTTCATGACAACAGACCAGTCGCAGTTTTCTTAATTTGCAGTTGGCAACACAACGGATGTGCTGGAAACGGCGTAAACATCGCAACCTTGCTGTAAACCACAAAATAACGTACAAATCGACCTTTTAATGGCGGACATAGAAAAAGTTGAAAACAAATAGAAGCAGGTAAGGGAACAAATGCGTGGGGAAAAGGGGGGGGGGGGGTATCAGACAGTTTGGGATGATGGCATGGGGAAAATCCGCACACGAGAAAGTTACGTGTCGCAGACATGAATGAACAATGCCGTATGACTCTCAAAAGAAGAAGAAGGAAAACAAAAGAACCGCTTATTTTTGCATAGGAGTGAGCTCCCGCCTCAGTGCATGTTTTGGGAGCCACTGCAAGAGTCTAGTGTTAGTTGACACGATTCAGGACCTTGACGTCATTCATTCACAACACGCCGGCCTGGTTCCGACAGGGTCAGAGTGACTTCGAGTGTCAGTCACCTCAGTCAACTGAAATGTTTTTGATGCAGTAGTTCTCCGAAATGGCGGCTCAGTCTCCTGCGGTCAGTAGCCTGTCAGGTTTGGATTTGAAGAGTAAAGATGAGATCCCATTTAGCGAATATCAGCAGCGAACTGACGAGGAATATGGCTGAAAAGACGAAAGACTCCGATAGAAACTATTTGATTTTAGACCAAAGTCTTTGTGAACGAACACAGACGGAAAACAAGACTACTTAGGTAGAAAGCAGAACTATTGCTAATTTATAGGATAATTCTAGTATTGTTTCTTGTCTTATTAAAGTGGTACTAATTGCATATCCTTTACGGGAATTTGTGGCGTCCGTGTCATAGGCGTTGCGAGTCCGACTCGGAATCCAACGTACCGCAAACGAAACCCACTGCTGGCTGCGTGGATTTTATCATGGTATGGGGCGTCGCAGGTCGACCCAGCCTAAAGTAAAGACAGCCGGCGTAATGCTGACCACATTACCCATCCAGTGGTAATTAGTCAGTAAAAATATTAGAGGCTCTTCTCATATACCCGATGCGCCTAAGGCGTGAAAAGGGATCTTTGCTTACTTTTACTTAACTTACGGGAAGTTGGAGAACTAATCCCAGCATGGTTTGATTGTTTCGTTTTACCCGGCGATCCTACGTTTGGTCGTTTTACCACTACCACTAAACGGTCGGCTCTCAATATAATTACCAAAATCGGTACACAGAGGCATGCTGTTAAATTACTCTCAGCTGGAATCAAACCAGGTCCATGGACATTGGGAAGCGCACTTACTTATTCTGCGCCATCCAATGCAGTGTGGTTGTGTGAGATCACTTTCTCATCAGCTTTCTTTTGCAAATGATGCACACAAACTTCAGGCTGAGTTTGCCAGGCTGAGTTACACCCCCTCCCCCAAGTTAAATGTTAAATGACGCAGGGATGTCCCTTTTTTCTAAACCTGATTTTTGCCGTGACACATTCACACATCAACAAAGTGCATCAGCAAGGACGCTGGGAACTATCAGGTCCTCATATTTTTAGGAGGCGAGGCCACACCTCCCCCGTTTCCGCCCAATAATTATGCAAGGAAATTCCGCACCATTTAAAACCACATATATAAATTTTCTTTAAACATATGTGTAAATAAATTTACTCTGAAGCAGCGACTTGCTGAATATTTCGAGTGATGAGATATATTTCACTCTTTCATATTAACAACATTACTTTGACTGACTGACTTTCTACCCCACCAGGACATCACACAAGCGATAAACACCCGATGACACAAAGTGCCACCATGTGGATGAGGATCGCCGTGGAGAGGTCCCAGAAACCGCGTTCAGACAATTGGCCATATTTATGGCCTGCCTATATTGCGGCCCCTGACAAAAGCCAGAGTGGGGCTTCAAAAAACAAATAAATACGTCCTAAAAAGGACGTAAGGTTTACAGTTGGGTTTACTGTGAAAGCAAATAAAGGTTGTTCAGCACAACAGTCTCATCAATGGCACCTTTTATTTAGGTTTGGAGATGGAAAAAATCACAGCAGCTTTGTATCTCGTAGAGAACCATTTGCATCATATCCTATGATTGTAAAGACTCAAAAAAAAAAAAAAAAATGCTGAGAAAGGCGAAGACTCAGAAGAAAAAGTGCAGAGTGGCAAGCACGCATTCAGAGGTCCCGTGTGTGTAGCATCCTTTGTATATTCTATTCATGGCACACAGGTATATTGTGAAATGGACAGACAGACATAATGGCTGGTGCTGTACCTCTCGTTGGTAAACTGATGCACGCCAACTAGATAGACCAATCAACGTACAAACAAACAGGCAAGCTACTGTACTAGTGAGGTCCGCTAACTAAGACATTAATAACGCAAACTTTTACTTTGCAAGGGATGTAATTCAGGTATTTGTCACTGGATTCTCTCTTGATATAATTGTTTCCCATTGTTGGCAGTTTGTGAAACTAGACATACACAGATCAAGGTTGCCATTCTAGATGTTTTATATTCAGATCTAGATGTTGTTGCTTGCGTCTAGATGTTGTTTTTGACGTTTGAAAATGTATTTCTATACGTTTAAAAAAAAATTTGTAATTGTCCTTATAGCCTGCAATAGCACGCCATCTTATAAAACAGTACACGTGGTAAAAAAGGATAAAGCATTTCTAATCCTTCATACGTCAATCAATGCCAGAATGCTTAGATTTCTCGAAGCTTCCGCGATTTGTCACCTGCGCCCGGAACTCTGTAAACAGAAAGAGATGGTTCTGTCTTTAAGGCTGCCCTGGTAAAAACAGGAAGCTATTTTTGATCGTTGTTGAAATTGTATTTCAGTTATAAAGAATTCAGTTATTTGCTTCCTTTATGTAATCGTTACAGTGTGAGTGTTGTCCATCAAGATGATGATGACCTCTCTTTTTCATCAAGTTACTGTAGTAGGTACCTGACGAGATACAACGAAATATGCCAGGCAATAAATTGTGCAATCTATTGTTTGTGTCTTCTTTTTTCAAAATTATTTGAATTTTAAATTCATTATGTTGCGCATTCAGGAATATTACACCGCTGACTATATTTTTAGAACATTACAGATGAATGAATCACTATAGGGAGCTATTTTGAGCCATACCTTGGATACAAGATCAGAAAAACCAAAAATATGATGATTTTCAAACTCAAGCTGTTAACAGAAAGTGAAGAAAACAACTTATGAAAGCGATATCAATATTTTCTTGTCTTATTATGCCAGCATCTGAGCAGCGACTTGCTGAACATTTGAAGTAATGAGATATATTTCACTCTTTCATATTCACAACATATTTCAGACAGTAGAGAACAGCCCTAAATATTGTAAAGTTATGGCCACGGCTTGCGACATTTTTGTGGGAGATAGTACCAAATATATGTAAGAAAGCTACCAAAACCCAGTCAAAAAGTACCACATTTTTAACTGTCAATTAAAAAACGTTATTAGAACGACAAACGACTATTGCTTGTTGTACCCCACCAGGACATTACACAAGCGATAAACACCAGGACACACAAAGTGCCACTATACGGATGAGGATCACTGTGGAGAGGTCCCAGAAACCCCTTTCAGCCGTTATGGCCACAATTGACGCCTAGCTATATTCAAGGCTGACGACTATTTTAGTAGTAGTACGAGTAGTAGATTTCACCCCACCAGGAAATCACACAAGCGATAAACAACCGGGGACCCAAAGTGCCACCATGTGGATGAGGATCACCCATGGAGAGGTCCCAGAAACAGCGTTCAGCCGTTAGACCATATTTATGGCCGGGCTATATTGCGGCCCCTGTTAAGAGCCAGGGTGGGGCTTCAAATAACGTAAAATTGCACCGTACAAGGGGATGACTAGTACAAAGACGTGATGACTAGTAGTAGTAGATTTTATCCCACTAGGACATCACACAAGCGATAAACACCCGGGAACACAAAGTGCCACCATGTGGATGAGGATCACCGTGGAGAGGTCCCAGAAACCGCGTTTATCCATTAAACCATATTTATGGCCAGTCTATATTGCGGCCCCTGGCAAGAGCCAGGGTGGGGCTTCAAATAACGAGAAATTGCATCCCATAAGGGGATGGCTAAGGTATTGAACTGACGACTATTCACACGCACAGCTCTTAAACATTTTGAAAAAGGCACAGAATACCCCGAACAAATTATTTTTGAAAAGAACAATAAATCAATTATTTTTTACTTTTTTTCCCCCTCAACGAACCAAGTATATTTCAAGCATGTACATTTACAGCAACAATAACTGGAGACCAGAATTAGAACAACCAACACATTGTATTTACTTATTGCTGTAATTCGCAATAACAAAAGAAACATTGTTAAATATCATGTTGCCATAAAGTTGTCTTTCTGGTACGACAGCAATCACGAATCATCCTCCCCCACTCCCTTCTCCTCCCCCTCCTCCGCCTCGTCCTCCTTCTTCTTCGCTGTCGTCTTCTTCCTCTCAGCATCTTTCAAAACAGCTCAAATGATAACTGTGAAGGCCAGCCATCTTCTAGCGAACATACCAGATATATACACACACACAATCATAACCATACTTAAAATATAAAACGCATTATTTAAGGGCTATTTCACAGCCCTACCCCGGCTTCAGTTGGAGGCCCTAATATAACTTAACGATTCTCATCAGAATAGTGGCACTTGTGTTGAACGTTACCCACTGACTGACTAACTGACTTTCTACCCCACCATCACACAAGCGATAAACACCCGATGACACAATGTGCCACCATGTGGATGAGGATCACTGTGGAGAGGTCCCAGAAACCGTGTTCAGCCATATTTATGGCCGGGCTATATTGCGGCCCCTAGCAGTAGGGCTTTAAATAACGAAAAATGTCGTCCTAAAAAGGACGAGAAGTGAACGTACATAAGTCACTTACTCAATCACAGCCACCTAAACTCGTCTTCAGGCAATCTCGTAATGTTGTGTTTTTTTCTCAGAAAACCTATGGCTAGGGTGTTGCGAACGCGCTTCGCAAATCCAAAATACTTCGTTCTATGCAGCTGTAGGCGATCTTGCAGCGGAACGCAACAAAAAGGCTGTCAAGAATCCTCTCGCATTGTCTTTCTCTGTCTCCCTTTCCACAGATTTTCCAAGTGGTTACAACATGTTCCATTTCCCATCTTCTCACAAGATGACCTAAAAATGATGAATGTCTCTTTCTGATGTTTTTGATAAGTTCTCTTTGAGCACTCACCTCTTTCAAAACATCTTGGTTGCTCTTCTTGGCTCAAGGAATTCTAAGGATTCTTCTGTAAAACCTTTGTTCGGCTTGTTTATTGATTGTTCAGGATTCGTATGTTAAAGCTAGCATGCGAGAATTCCCTTCCTACTCACATAGCATGGATTTATTGCACAAAATGTTTTTTTTTTTTAAATATTATAAAAGACAAGTTGGCATGTCATATTCTGCTCTTTATCTCTGTGATACATCTTCCATTGGGTAGATACTCAAATTTCTGTACTTTGACTTTTATCTTACACTTAGGCACTATTTATTTATTACTAATTATAATATTGTTAATTACTTCTGTCTTCCTCTGATTTAAACTGAAGCTCAATTTATCCCTTCCTACCACCAACGTATCAACAAATTCCTGTAGGGTTTTCTGACTTGTCGCTATCAGGACGGTGTCATCAGCAAACGGGTGGTTGTTTATGTTATGCCCACCAACCACTATTCCTGACATATCCACGATAGATCTCATTATATATTTACCGCATAATGAAAACAAATCAGGCGATAGTAGCCACCCTTGTCGTACTCCACTCTTTATGTTCTCATATGTACGCAGCTATTTGTTAATTCTTATAGCTGTTGTTTACTGCCAATATATGTTCTTTATAATTTCCAGCAATATTTAACTTTTCCAACAGTTTTATTATTTCTTCATGTTTCACACAATCACGTGCTTTCATATGGTCAATGAAACATTAGTTAAGATCGTTTAAGAAAAACACAACAACGTATATAGCTCTTTCTGAAATAGTCCTGTTGATGAGTATGGCACTGTTTGTACCTTTTCCTTCTATTAATCAAAACTGTTCTTCACTAATTCATGATTTCATCTTGCTTTTTTTTAAATTCTTCTCACAATTATTCTCAGTAACATTTTGATCACACGACTCATGAGACTTACGGTGCGGGTCTTCACATTTTAAAGTGCCTGGTTTCTTTGGAAGAGCAATAAATATAGATTTTAAAAGTTTTTTAGGAATGTATCCCTATAAAAATTTCAAACTTTGCATTTCTGTAATTGTGATTTCTGTGTATTAATGAATTCGTTCAGATAGAAAACATGGCTAATTTAATGCTCTCTAATTGCATAAGATGTGCCTTCCAAACAGGCAAGTTGTTATGATTTAAATATTTTGTCGTTTACAAGACTTCGCGACATATAATGCTCAGTAAAAGTCCATTTCCATTTAGTATATTAGATAAATTAGCATATTCTCGTAATTCATCAGACCAATCACCACTTTGTGAATTATGTAGTCAGTTTCAGGCGGGCCGCATTTACTGTCCAGAATGTTCCTGGTACCCACTCTACATTAGGTCTACCCAGGAGTCAAGGCCAATTAAAAAGTCAGCAGATTGTAGGATTCCACCCAGTGACCAACAGAAAAGCAGACGAATCTGCTAACCATTGCCATACAGCGGTTCACCTCAATCTTTATGACCAAACCAAAAAGACCCCCAATGGAATATCCCGTGTGTTGACTTTCAGGAGACAAAATACAATCTAAATGAGGATTTATATAGCCAGCTTGGTTCTTTTCTGTTATTACACTAAATCTCAGGGCCCTGGAGATTTCGTAGGGGAATCTCCAGAACGTCCCACAGTATGGGGGGGGGGGGTGTTAGGGTTAGGGCTAGTGTTAAATAACTAGCGACTACTACTAAGCCTAACCTTTACTATGCGACGTTCTGGGGATTTCCCTACCAAATCTCGAGGACCCCGAGATGTGGGAAATAACAACAGAGAACTGCCAGCTTTCTATAGTTTGCTTTGATAACATATAGAAAGTTAAGAGAACACTCTGGCCGACGTTAGGAAGTCAGGCTGAACAGCCGTCCAGTCATCATGTATCAACTGTATTCCAGAAGTGAAGCATCTCTAGTATCCATACTCTTCTCTCGCAACTGATGCTGCTCCAGGTGTTTTCCCATTACAGATTTAATGCCAGTGTCCTGCCTTCGGTTTGGGTGTCCTTGTTGACAGGTAGCTAGGATACGGTGACGTCATGCATACACACATGCACAAAAGGCGGGCATTTCTGAGATAATAAAAATAATCGTTATCATTTGCCCTGCCTACTAGCGTAGGCGCTCATGCGTCTCCGCAGATCACGATCCCCGGTTGCCTAAAACAGCTCTCTTGATGATATCCGTCCATGCCATCGTTTCAGCACATCCAGCATAATCTCTCTTGGTCTGTCACTACCCCGTTTTCCACAGATCTTTGCAGTTGTTATGATGTTCTGCAATGTCTCTCTTCTCATTACGTGGCCAAAGAACAGTGTGTGTCTCTTTTTTATTGTATTATATAGAGATCTACTTTCATTAGCCTCTTTCAAGCAATCGTTGTTAGTTTACTCTGGCCGTCCAATGTATTCGTAACATTCGTCTCAGAAAACACATCTCTGTTGCTTCCGAATTCTTCATAATTTGTTTAATGACATTCCAAGATTCGTTGCCTTGCAGCAGAACGGGTTCTATGTAAGATTTTAGCACCCTCTTTCTGACATTAAATGAGAGCGATTTATTGCATAAGATATTTTCCATTTTCTGAAATGCAGTTTTTGCTTGACCTATTCTGCTCTTCATTTCTGTCACACATTTTCCATCTGATGATATGATTGTTAACTAGCAAATACAGATGATAAAAAAGAGACTCACATCGAAGAAGACAACGACATAGATATTGCTGTGTGAGACACATCAGACAAGATAAAATTGGATCGGAAATTATAGCAAACCCAACAAACTCCCCAATTTACTTGGAAATCTAAGTGAAGGTGTGAGTAATGGAAACACCACAAACACGCGAAATATTTGCATTACAAATATATTCTTTGTTAAATTCCTTTAATAACACATTTTTTTTTTTTTTTTTTTTTTGTGATTTTTTAATCTGCCTTTCTTTCCTAATCTATGTTAAGTCTTTGCCGTGTGTCATGGCTCAGGACGTCTGTGTACAGTCTTCAGTATTTGCCGTGTGTCATTGCTCAGCACGTCTGTGTACAGTCTTCAGTATTTGCCGTGTATCATTGCTCAGCACGTCTGTATAGTCTTCAGTATTTGCCGTGTATCATTGCCCAGCACGTCTGTATACAGTCTTCAGTATTTGCCGTGTATCATTGCTCAGCACGTCTGTATACAGTCTTCAGTATTTGCCGTGTGGCTCAGCACGTCTGTTTACAGTCTTCAGTATTTGCCGTGTATCATTGCTCAGCCCGTCTGTATACAGTCTTCAGTATTTTCCGTGTATCATTGCTCTGTACGTCTGTATACAGTCTTCAGTATTTGCCGTGTGTCATTGCTCAGCAAATCTGTCTACAATCTTCAGTATTTGCCGTGTGTCATTGCTCAGCAAATCTGTCTACAATCTTCAGTATTTGCCGTGTATCATTGCTCAGAACCTCTGTACGCAATCTTCAGTATTTGCCGTGTATCATTGCTCAGCACGTCTGTATACAGTCTTCAGTATTTGCCGTGTATCATTGCTCAGGACGTCTGTGTACAGTCTTCAGTATTTGCCGTGTATCATTGCTCAGCAAATCTGTCTACAATCTTCAGTATTTGCCGTGTATCATTGCTCAGCACGTCTGTATACAGTCTACAGTATTTGCCGTGTATCATTGCTCAGCAAATCTGTCTACAATCTTAAATATTTGCCGTGTATCATTGCTCAGCACGTCTGTATACAGTCTTCAGTATTTGCCGTGTGTCATTGCTCAGCACGTCTGTGTACAGTCTTCAGTATTTGCCGTGTATCATTGCTCAGCACGTCTGTATAGTCTTCAGTATTTGCCGTGTATCATTGCCCAGCACGTCTGTATACAGTCTTCAGTATTTGCCGTGTATCATTGCTCAGTACGTCTGTATACAGTCTTCAGTATTTGCCGTGTGGCTCAGCACGTCTGTATACAGTCTTCAGTATTTGCCGTGTATCATTGCTCAGCCCGTCTGTATACAGTCTTCAGTATTTTCCGTGTATCATTGCTCTGTACGTCTGTATACAGTCTTCAGTATTTGCCGTGTGTCATTGCTCAGCAAATCTGTCTACAATCTTCAGTATTTGCCGTGTGTCATTGCTCAGCAAATCTGTCTACAATCTTCAGTATTTGCCGTGTATCATTGCTCAGAACCTCTGTACGCAATCTTCAGTATTTGCCGTGTATCATTGCTCAGCACGTCTGTATACAGTCTTCAGTATTTGCCGTGTATCATTGCTCAGCCCGTCTGTGTACAGTCTTCAGTATTTGCCGTATAGATTTCCCTCCACTGAATGGTGGCAAACCATCCTACATATTTTCTGCCAGTCTCCATTCACCTCTTATCGTGTCATCACAAACATATTTAATGTCAGTAACTGGGTTTGCCTTTCCTTTTTGTACTGAATCCAAGTGACACAAAAGGTTGAGGCTGTGGCTTGCAATTCATCTACTTGCTTTAATTATTGATGAATACTTCAGTCGAAATATATTGTTTCCTTGTCTGAGACTAGTTCGCCCTCTCCCTCTCTCTCGCTTTCTCTCTCTCTCTCTCTCCCTCTCTCTCTCTCTCTCCCTCTTTCTCATTCTCTCCCCTTCTCTCTCCCTCTCCCTCTCTCTCCCTTTCTCTCCCCTCTATATCTTCTACGGCTTAGGTCTTGACCCACTTATAACGACAGATTACACTTGGCTGGTGAGCTCCTACAGGTGTTCCCTTATTATAGCTTTTTTGGAGGGTGAAATGTGTATCTGGCCAGAAGGAGATTTTGGTATTTCTGGACAACCCAGAGGGGACATATTCTTTTCCATTCACCCCTATCCCCTGCTACCCGCCTAACCGATCCTTCCCTGTCGCTCTTAATCATAGTCTCTCTTGATCGACAACTGCAATAAACAAAGTGTTCCCGCCTTCCGGGGCTTGTCAACCTACACAAATCACCATATACCGTAGTGCTGGATTACAACCAACACAAATAACGTTATACATTAGTGCCAGATCATTCCAACACAAAGCACAATCAGACATTTGTATTAGATCACAACCAAAACAAACCACAATCAGACATTTGTATTAGATCACAGCAAACACAAACCACAAATAGACATTTTTATTAGGTCACAACTAACACAAACCACAAATAGACATTTGTATTAGATCACAACTAACACAAACCACAATCAGACATTTGTATTAGATCACAACCAACACAAACCACAATCAGACATTTGTTTTAGATCACAACCAGAATAAACCACAATTAGACATTTGTGCTAGATCACAACCAGCACAAACCCCAATCATACATTTGTGCTAGATCACAACCAACACAAACCACAATCAGACATTTGTATTAGATCACAACCAACACAAACCACAATCAGACATTTGTATTAGATCACACCAAAACAAACCACAATCAGACATTTGTGCTAGATCACAACCAACACAAACCCCAATCAGACATTTGTATTAGATCACAACCAGCACAAACCCCAATCATACATTTGTGCTAGATCACAACCAACACAAACCCCACTCAGACATTTGAATTAGATCACACCAAAACAAATCACAATCAGACATTTGTATTAGATCACACACACACACACACAAAACCCACAATCAGACACTTGTGCTAGATGGCAACCAACACAAACCACAATCAGACATTTAAATTAGATCACATCCAAAACAGACAACAATTAGACATTTGTATTAGATGACAACAAACCAAACCACAATGAGAAATTTTTTTTAGATCACAACCGGCACAAACCACAATCAGACATTTGTTTTAGATCACACCAAAACAAACCACAATCAGACATTTGTATTAGATCACAACCAAAACAAACCACAATCAGACACTTGTATAGATCACGTCCAAAATAAACAACAGTCAGACATTTGTATTAGATTACACTAAAACAAACCACAATCAGACATTTGTGATGGATCACAACCAACTCAAACCACAGTCATACATTTGAATTAGATCACATCCAAAACAAACAACAATCAGACATTTGTATTAAACCACAACCAACACAAACCACAATCAGACATTGGTTTTAGATCACAACCAAAATAAACCACAATTAGACATTTGAATTAGATCACAACCGACACAAACCACAATCAGACATTGGTTTTAGATCGCACCAAAACAAACAACAATCAGACATTTGAATTAGATCACAACCAACACAAACCACAATCAGACATTTGTTTTAGATCACAACCAAAATAAACCACAATTAGACATTAGTCCTAGATCATAACGGACATAAACCACAATCAGACATTTTTATTAGGTCACAACTAACACAAACCACAATCAGACATTAGTACTGGATCACAACCAACACAAACCACAATCAGACATTAGTACTGGATCACAACCAACACAAACCACATTCAGACATTTGTATTAGTTCACAACCGACACAAACTACAATCAGACATTCGTGCCAGATCCAGCAATCTGTACATCCTCCCAAGTTCTCTGATCTCGCGAATTCTCAGGAACACTTTGATTCCAGTTTCTATAATTGACACTGCTGTTGTCAACGTTTTCACACGAGTCTAAACAGCTGGCTGTAGCATGTTCAAATATTTGCGGTGTGGTTTCTGTTCCACTGCTCTGATATAAAGTTATATCTCCAGTTGTAGAAGTACTACCAATGTAGCTCGAATGCCGCTTCTGACCCGAGAAACTTCCAGTTTCCTGGCTTTTGTCTTTAGGAGGCACAAGAGTCCATTTACGACTACATCTACAAATTTTTTTGCAGAAGAACTCCAATTTTCTAATCGTCTTGAAAAATCCAAACTTTAACTTTTCCCGGAACATTGAGCTGAAAGCGATGTAAATATAAATCTTAGCGCCGTAAAAGAGAAAGGTGAATGTCATGTTTAGCGTGTCGAAAAGTTCACGGGTCACACAGTCGATCTCGATGTAAGCCAGTGAGTCCAAAAGGGTCAACAGTATGTAACTGATCTTGCACAAGCCTAGAAAGATAAATATTAGGCAGAGAATAAAGCAGATCATCTTGAAGTCTTTGAGCGCCGCCAGTTCCAGGAAGTATTTCTTCATTTCAGATTCCTCTTCCACGATCAGGGTTGGAGACCGGCGAAGGAGGGTCCTTGCTGTAATGCCAAAACAAGTGGACACAGCTGCCAAGGGAAGAACTGTCCCGAAGGTGTTGTCCATTGCCGGCCAGATCTGATTTTTAAATAAGTCAGAGAACTCTTCTGTGTACCTGGTAAAAGTAACAACAGTCAACGTGGTAATGCGTTTGCTTGTTCAGTTTTTTTTTTTTTTAAAGATAAATGCCCAAAGGTGAACAGTGTTGGTTAGTGGGCCAGTTCTATGGTGGAC
>CAJHNH020000286.1:50000-90000 GCA_905116865.2 Candidula unifasciata | reverse complement strand
TGAATGCATTCGAAAACATCAATAAAACACTCTTATACATACACACACTCTTACATACACATGAATGTATTCAGAGACATGCATATACACCACATGCGTGTAGATAGACAGACAAATGGAAGGATGGATAGATATACTAATAGTCAGATAGACTGAATGAAAGAATTAAAAAAGAAAGCAAGAAAAGATATAGTAAAGTATGTAAGGAACCCCTTTCCACGTCTTTATGCGTATAGGGCATATAGGGCTAGACCTATATTTTATAGACCAACGGCACAAGATGGGTGATGGTCACTTTCCTGTGACTGCACCTGGTACCTATTCAAGGCTGGGTCAACCTGAGAGCCAAGCTCTTTCTTGAGGCGACTCTAAAGAAAAGATATGAATACATAAATTTGGCCTTTTATAGCCCATGAACTTTAAAACACGACATCCACAAATGACCAACTGACCAGGTACTTCCACAACGAATTAACAAAATGACCAGATCAGTCACGGCTAGGCAGGCCAAATACATCACTGTTGACCAGGCACTTCTGCTCACGCTGATCAATATAGGGATGGCCAAAATGTTGCCCACAATTCCCTGCAGCAAGAGAATTGGGAACACCACCAGGGGAACGTAATGAACTGCTGAGAGGCCTGGACTGCTGAAATGGACAAATATATTTGGCTGGTTAGTTTATGTAAATAACGAGTTTCAGTCAAAATGGGAAGACAACATCAGAGAAACTCAACAGCACCACTTTGTGTCGATGGTCGAACAGCCAGAAGAGAATGTAGCGGGATCTTATATCTCCCTTGACACCCGAAGCCGTAATAGAGGACGTAAAGAAGAAGTTTTTTTCCAAAACAGACAACCGAAATAAAACAATTACCACATTGAAACAGAACCAGCTTCTTACTTTCAAACCGGCATTATATAATGTACTGCATATGCAAATGTGACGCCAGATTTTTTAGTATGTGCAGACCAAGTTAAATGAAATAATTACACACCATTTTGGGCATGATGCACACAGACAGTGGCTGAACAGATGTAATGCGCTTCTTGGGGCATGAAAAGTAAATAGTTACAATGCAAATTTAAATACCAATAGTATATATAGAAGAATATGAACTAACAGATTAAGACTTCACAACATAACAGTATATCAAACAACCGAGCTAGCCCTAGCTTTGCTCACTTTCATCTGTTAAACTGCGAACTCTAATGGCACATCATATCAAATGATGACAAAAGAAGAAGAAGAAGAAAAACAAAACACATCGTTATTTACGTATCGATAGCACCATGCTAAAGTCACCGGCGTGTTGAATCATTGTTTCGAGAAAATGGCTTTTGAACATTGAGATAGCTCTGAAAAATTGAAAAGCGGCATTTCCTTTTTAACTTTATGTAATTTACATCAAAATACTAAAACAGGTACAGCTGTTTGGCTTCGAGGTTAGTGAGCTCGTCTAACAAGTCACCGCTTACCAGGGCCCGATTTCTGCAGGGGCGGCTTCGAAAAAATACCCTTGGTCTTGGTGCTTGAGAGTGCTACCAGAGTCGTAGCATGGAAACGTTTAAGGTCTTAGCCTCCATTTCACTAAAGGCAGAGGTCAAAGTACATATCAACTGCAGACAAACTCCAGTGTGGAAATTTTACAGTTGATACACATACTAACTGCATCATATCTCCATTGTGTGGAAACTGCACAATGGTTTGCAGTCAACGCACAAACCAACTGCAGCATAACTCCATCGTGTGGGAATGTCCTAATGATACACACTCAATACACAAACCAACTGCAGCATAACTCCATCGTGTGGGAATGTCCTAATGATACACACTCAATACACAAACCAACTGCAGCATAACTCCATCGTGTGGGAATGTCCTAATTATACACACTCAATACACAAACCAACTGCAGCATAACTCCATCGTGTGGGAATGTCCTAATGATACACACTCAATACACAAACCAACTGCAGCATAACTCCATCGTGTGGGAATGTCCTAATGATACACACTCAATACACAAACCAACTGCAGCATAACTCCATCGTGTGGGAATGTCCTAATGATACACACTCAATACACAAACCAACTGCAGCATAACTCCATCGTGTGGGAATGTCCTAATGATACACACTCAATACACAAACCAACTGCAGCATAACTCCATCGTGTGGGAATGTCCCAATGATACACAGTCAATACACAAACCAACTGCAGCATAACTCCATCGTGTGGGAATGTCCCAATGATACACAGTCAATACACAAACCAACTGCAGCATAACTCCATCGTGTGGGAATGTCCTAATGATACACACTCAATACACAAACCAACTGCAGCCAAACTCCATTATGGAAATAGTAAATCGGTCACTAAAATATAGCAAACAAACTGTAAAGATTAACGAACACTGGCAGTCTATGACGAAGCGCCTGCATGCAAATCAAAGTCAGTATTGACAGAGACTGCGACTTTCGATGAGCGATTCAAAACATACCATGGACGATGTTTAGCATACAATGGGCGATTTTTAGCATACTATGGGCGATTCTAAGCATGCCATGGGCGATTCCTAGCATACCATGGACGATTTTTAGCATACAATGGGCGATTTTCAGCATACCATGGGCGATTCTTAGCATGCCTTGAGCGATTCTTAGCATACCATGGACGATTTTAACATGCCATGGGCGATTCTTAGCATGCCATGGGCGATTCTTAGCATACCATGGGCGATTTTTAGCATACGATGTTCGATTCTTAGCACGCAATGGGCGATTATAGTATACCATGGACGATTTTTAGCATACCATGGCCGATTCTTAGCATACAATGGGCGATTCTTAGCATGCAATGGACGATTTTTAGAATACGTTGGGCGATTCTTAGAATGCCATGGGCGATTCTTAGCATACAATGGGCGATTCTTAGCATGCGATGTTCGATTCTTAGCATACCATGGAGGATTCTTAGCGTACAGTGGAACATTCTTAGCATATTACGGAACATTCTTAGCATACTTTGGAACATTCTTAGCATACTTTGAAAAACTCTTAGCAAACCATGGACGATTCTTAGCTTACCATGGATGATTCTTGTCACATGACAGAATCAACACACCTACCTCAATAGGCAGGCCCACAGTCTGAACACCCCCGAAATCGTCATTGTAACTATGATATCGGATGGTCCGACCGTAGTTATATAGTTCGTTTGTTGTGGGGGAGTCCAGATGGGAGAAATCTATATAAATCACTCTTAGATTGTTTCTTTTAGGCTTTTAGTGTCAATTTACATGTTAGGACACATTTTCCACGCCTATATAAGATTAATTGTCTGACCGCTTCACAGCGTACTTGAGCCATATTCTCACACCAACTGTCGTAGATAAGGACTATAATTTTAAACGTCACTTCTTCGTAGTCCGTTCAAGTGAGCGAACGTGTTGCATTTTGTAGCCACTTGAACGTTAAAAAAAAAACAAGCTTCTTTATTCTCTTTATCCATTTGTCATGGGTGAGTTTTCCTAAAAGGATTTAATTGAATATTTGTGCTCAATGCCTGTATGTGTGTGTAAGAAAGGTCAGCAGATTGAGAATGCGAATCTGTTTGTCTACGATCGCCTGCGATGAAAGACGACAGATAGCGATCCTGGTTGGAATGCACTTTCGGCTGCAATTTCTCGGTGAATTCTTCGAGCCGGCTTTCTAAACCTCTTCGGATCAATCAATCCACATATCGGGAGTGTATTTATGGTATTGTTAACTTTGTATGATCAGTTGTTATCTTTTATTCGGTCTCTGAACTTATTGAGTCGCTGGACCGTTGGAAAGGACAAGAAGCTTCGGGTCAGGCATGACGTCATATCCGCTGTTGCTAGGAGCTACTGTAACCACAACAAGCTTATTCTAGGAATGCTTTCGGAGAATATTTCCTTCTATCTTGGTTTGGTCTTCATCTCCTATACCTTATCTTTCCAACTAGTGAAAAGGGTATATTTAAAGGGATGGGGAATGATAGAGATCTGTCTGGCTTTCGCTACAGGACTGAATTCAGAAACTATTCGAGGTAATGGAAAGGTACGTACGACTCTAGTGCTCACTCTGGAAACTGCACGGGTTCCAAGATATAGGAAGTCAACCTTCATGGTTTGGACTGGCCTTCATTTACGTCTGAGCATGTGGAGAGTGTGAGGAGAGTGATTAACGGGGTACATTAGGTACGGTTCGCTCATGTGTGTTGCCTTGTTAATTTCAGGATTTTGGAAGATCCAACAAGCATCCGTGGCGTAGTCGTGCTCTTCCACTAACCAACACCGGGGAAGCCACCGACCTGAGTTGATCAGCCATTACCGAATATGCTTGACTGTATGTGAAGTCTACATCCACCAGTCTCTAGGGAGTTGATTGTCCTTAATCAATCCCAGAAGTATTATCAATCGTGGGGAGACATTCTGAGAAGTGAGACGTGCAGATTTCCACCTTCCGGCACCCTGAGGAGCTGCAGGATCCAACCAGATAAGTCAGAGTAACATCATATAGCGGCTTGATTCCAGATGTGCCTTTATAATCTGTCGCAGACTTCCATGCGATGATGATTCCGGAAATGGATGTAGCCCTGTAGAAAGACTTTTACTCTATCTTTTATTCTTCAGAGATTTGAACAATCATTCTAGTTCTTCGTGCTACTTTTAATCTTTCTTGTGATGAAGTATTGAATACATTGAAGTTTTAGTTCATAAGACTTTCTGTTCTTCGAAAGGTTTGGTGTTAGTGAATCAATTGTCGTAGTCAGAAAGGTGTTCAAGTCTTGTCATATTCACTGTTGTCTATATATTTGACTGTGTTACGTTGTTTACCAGTCTGGGGGCAAATTTAGTAATGGGGATGTCTGGCCGAGAGGTACCCAAGAGTTCATAGTAACCCTGTGGAGTCAGAGCTCGAGTCACCTCATTCCTGAGACAGGTTGAATGGAAAGTTTGAACCGAGGGTTAGGCCTCTAGATGAACGAGAGCCACCATTCAAAACACCCCTGTCTCAGAGCACCTGAGGGATTTGCGAAAATAATCCCTAAGTAAAGGTGCGCGACAAAACTGCCATACGACAGTTCTGAGCATGCCATGGACGTAACATAAAACAGACATATTGACATCATGGAAGATCTGAACATCATGGACACTTGACTAGAAAACAGCACGACACAGCAAACAGGAAATCGGTGTTTGGAAGGGCGGAATCTTGTCTCTAAAATTGAATGACTGGCCTGGAAATGGAAAAATGGGAAATGGGAAACCTAATGCCAGGTGCAAAAGATCGACTTCACCCGTAAGTGAGTTTTTGAGATATTTGTTAAAGTGTGTGTGAGGTCACAAACTTTGAAACGCACTATAGTTCACTCATCCATATGATTGCTATATGCTTGTCTCTCACATCGTACTATCTTACTCTAAATACGATCAATCAATCTCCGAAAGTAGTCCATGAACCTATACTTTTACCCGTGGCCAGACAGACATGCAGGCGGAATGATTTTCAGAGGGACGTAATTTGCTAATAGTTTTAAGGCAGTTCGTGAACCAAACAGAAGCCCTTAGTACGCAAAGACGAACTTTCTCCAACGAAACTAATCAGTTAATTTCATTAGTGATCAATGGCTAGTATCTCAAAAATGATCCGTAAGTATATTTATAGTAAATTCTTCTTCTTCTTTTTCTTCCTTTTTGACTTCACTCACCTCATCGTTTCATCTACCTGTCGTCTTTCTACTGCTACTTACAATATTGATAATTTTCATCTTTATCCCCCCCCCCCGACTTGCCCTCGTATTCATCCCAGCCCCCCCCCCCCCCCCCCCCCCCCCCCCCGACTTGCCCTCGTATTCACCCCACCCCCCTCCGACTTGGCCTCGTATTCACCCCAGCCCCCCCCCCCCCCCGACTTTCTTTGTCTCCTTTGTCTGTAAAGAAAAAAATATGTAATTGCTTTTGCTCTCGCAGTTATCGTTGGTTATTATTGTTGTTGTTATTGTTGTTGTTGTTGATACTCATCTTCTTCTCATAAGAAGAAGAAGAAGAAGAAGAAGAAGAAGAAGAAGAAGAAGAAGAAGAAGAAGAAGAAGAAGAAGAAGAAGAAGAAGAAAAGAAGAAGAAGAGAAGAAGAAGAAGAAAGAAGAAGAAGAAGAAAGAAGAAGAAGAAAAAGAAGAAGAAGAAGAAGAAGAAGAAGAAGAAGAAGAAGAAGAAGAAGAAGAAGAAGAAGAAGAAGAAGAAGAAGAAGAAGAAGAAGAAGAAGAAGAAGAAGAAGAAGAAGAAGAAGAATAGAAGAGGATAAATACCTGTCAAAGCTAAGACCACACTTCATCTCATCGTTGTAGATGTTTCCACTGCTGTTGCCGTTGTGGTAGTAGTAATGAATATCTTCTTCGATATAAGCGCCGTTGTGATCGCTGCCGCCCATGGTGCCATAAGACCGCCCCTTGGCTCCAACTGCCGCCACTGCAAAAATATATCAATATCCATATAATGGTGGATCATGTTATTTTTTTATTTTTCTTAGTGACGCTTAAAGATTGAACAGCCTTAAAAGTCTATTTCTAAGCTCTAGCAAGGAGATAAAAATTAGAATTTTGAGAGCATGCATCTTCCCTGTAGTCGTGGACTTTCTTTCAGTCCCTATGAAAGAGAATAGGGGCTTTTGAGCTGAAATGCTAAAGAAAGATTCTCAGAATATTTTGGACAAAGAAGATGATAAATATTGACATCTTAAAAGATCTGAACATCAAGGAAGATTGGCTAATAAACAGCATCCTTTCTCGAAACCTGAAATATTTTGATCATATCAAGCGCCACGACGGATTGGAAAAATTATAGCATAAGGCATGGTACCAGGAAGAAGGGGCAGGGGCCGACCGACACGAAGATGGACACAGGATATAAGTGACTCCTTGAGTATGAAAGTACATGAGGCGGGAGAACTGGGGAGAGACCGAGTTTCTTTCAGGCAGACTGTGATGAGAGCGACGTTCTGCAAAGGACCTGCTACAGAATGATGATGAGTGACGCTTACTGGTTTTCAGCAACGTAATCTGAAAATAGCCGATTGCTTGCTTTTATTTGTTGACGGGAAACTATGTACGTCTTAAAAGTATCGGTGATCCAGAAGCAAAGCAACGGTCTATTGAATAGTGCAATCCTAGCGGGGGAGAGAGCGAGAAAAAAAAAGAGGAGGGGGGGGGGGGGGGGTGATTTTAAACATGCGTAATGACGTTCAGACAGATCCTCTCAAAATTTTGCCTTTTGTCCGAGAAAAGTTTGACCTCCCACAGGATCAAAAGAAAGCATAATGTCTTTTTTCTTTTTCTGTAATACAGGTGTGCTGAGCAATTACCGGGCTGACAGACTGTCTGGTTCTGCACACCTTAGTGGATGGAATACTGATGCTCGACAATGTAGACGTTGTCAAGGCCTTATGGAGCACGTGTAAAATTCGAAACAGCAAACTTATCATCATAGACTGGGGATGCAGCGAGGAGTGACGAGGGGATCTGGCTGATACTCGTCGCTCTGAGGAAAGGCAAGACGGACGTAAAATCAGACTGCTACTGGCACTACTGGTAATGGAACTCTGCTCTGGCTGCTGAAGATAGGGACGGAGTGCTTATGGGAAGACCCCGAGTATTGTGATGGCGATTCCTGAATAAGTTCAACAACTACTGTCTAGATAATATGTTTTCTCACTCCCCAGAGTAAGTAATACTATACCAAGGTCGTCTCTCGACTTGGTTATTGGGTACGATGTACTTAGATGCCCTAGAAACAACAGGTGGAAGATGTATTACATATGCGGAATGTAGAATAGCCAAGGCAGCTTTTCAGAAGATAAAGTATATTCTATGCAATCTTTCTTTGTCAGCTGAGACAGGAAAGAGAATTTTCAAGAGTTATTTCAGTCCTATTTTGACATACGAAGTGAACCTTGGACAGCTGGCCTGTTGGTGACAAAAATGTGGAAGCGGCGTAGTGGTTTTATAGACGAATGACGACAACACACTTTTCATCCAAAGTGGCAATGATCAACTATTATGAGTACGAAGATCCATGATTAGTCCAATACGGGCCTAGAAAGTTCTTGAGCAGTGCAGACAACAGGTGGAAGTCGCAGTCAGTGTGGGATTAGTAGCTGGATGAAAGTGACTTGCGCAAGGACTTGGATTTAAGTGAGGAAGAGTTGCGCAATTAGTCGACCCCACTCTAGCCTGTGTCCATCTTGTTCCAATGGCCGAACAATGTCTAGAAGATTAGACATGGATCTAGGTGCAGTGGATCACTAAGGCGTCTTAAGTGCCCTGCCTTGCTCGAAACTCTCCCGAGCCTTCTAGTAATCGCCTTCTTGTACGTTGAACCATAAGAGGTTTCATCAATGTCTCTAGTGCAGTGATGTTAATTAATTCATTCATTCCATATCATTTATATAAAGGAAAATACAAATAGATTGTACAACAGGCAAAAGAAGTATGAAATCGCTACCCAAAAGAAATTTCACATAAGTTTACACAATTTTAGACGTCATCACCCACACAGAACTGCGTATTTCATATACCTGGTCTAATTGTTAGGGGTGTCCTAGTTATAACTTTCTGTGGAGGTTGAAGGGGTTATCTTGTCTGCCTTGACAGTCTACCGTCCCAGGCAGAGTTTTAAAAAAGTCTCAGCATGGAATGATAAACCTTTAGCTAGTATACCACCAGAGGGGACAAACCGATTGTTTGATCGATAATTTTTGAATCCTAGCATAAAAACATCCAACCGTGGCGAGGTAGTTCCCAATATGATCGCAATCTCTCCGACCAGCCGTGTCCTCTTATCGTGTTGTGATGTCGTTGTGTCGTGTCGAGCGATTAAAGAGGATTCCCTCGTGGTCTCTATACTGAATGTCTACTCGGATATTATACACAATGATTGCGACCACTATCATCATCATCATCATCATCATCATTATTATCATCGTCATCACAATCGTCATCATCACTATCCTCATCATATTCATCCTCGTCCTCCCCTTCATCATCGTTATCAACATCATTTTTCTCGTCATCATCACCTTCATCATGTAACCGAAAACGTATCTCAAATATTATAATGAACAATAATACCATCATCACGAATGTCATCATCATCCTCATTATCATCCTCCTTTTCCTCAACATCATCATCATCGCCAGCTCACCACCATCATCCTCCTCCTCCTCACCATAATCATGGGCAGCTCACCATCACTATTATCCTCAACATCGTTATTATCATCATCGGCAGCTCACCATCGTCCTTACCCTCACCATTCTCATCATCACCCTTATCCTCATCATTTTCATCTTTGTCCTCCTCCTCATAATCCTATTCGCCGTCACCGTCGTTGCCATGATCACTGTAATCGTAAGTGTTATCTCCCTTAATATAATCGATTCCAATGCCATCATTGTTATTATCATCGCCACAATCTTTTTTACTTATCATCTTTACCATCATTGTCACGGTATCATTGTTTTAATTTTGCATTTATAGCTTTTGGTGTCGAGGGAAATATAGTTTACATTCTTTCGCTGTTTTAACAATCTTGATCTTGTCTGTGTCTACATGCACGTCTGTCTTGTTTAAATTTCTCTCCCCCTCGCTTTCTCTTTCTCTCTCTCTCGTTGTCTCTCTCGCTGTCTATTTCTCTCTCGCTTTTTCTATCCCTTGTTTTCTCTCAGATCCCTGGCAACAGTGGGACTGACTGAAAGACCTAGAGGAGATCCTGGCAACAGTGGGACTGGCTAAAAGACCTAGAGGAGATTTCTGGCAACGGTGGGACTGTCTGAAAGACCTAGAGGAGATCCCTGGCAACACTGGGACTGTCTGAAAGACCTAGAGGAGATCCCTGGCAACAGTGGGACTGTCTGAAAGACCTAGAGAAGATCCCCGGCAACAGTGGGACTGGCTGAAAGACCTAGAGGAGATCCCTGGCAACAGTGGGACTGGCTGAAAGACCTAGAGAAGATCCCTGGCAACAGTGGGACTGGCTGAAAGACCTAGAGGAGATCCCTGGCAACAGTGGGACTGGCTGAAAGACCTAGAGGAGATCCCTGGCAACAGTGGGACTGGCTGAAAGACCTAGAGAAGATCCCCGGCAACAGTGGGACTGACTGAAAGTCCTAGAGGAGATCCCTGGCAACATTGGGACTGGCTGAAAGACCTAGAGGTGATCCCTGGCAACAGTGGGACTGGCTGAAAGTCCTAGAGGAGATCCCTGGCAACAGTGGGACTGGCTGAAAGTCCTAGAGGAGATCCCTGGCAACAGTGGGACTGGCTGAAAGACCTAGAGGTGATCCCTGGCAACAGTGGGACTGGCTGAAAGTCCTAGAGGAGATCCCTGGCAACAGTGGGACTGGCTGAAAGACCTAGAGGAAATCCCTGGCAACAGTGGGACTGGCTGAAAGACCTAGAGGAGATCCCTGGCAACAGTGAGACTGGCTGAAAGACCTAGAGGAGATTCCTGTCAACAGGTTCCTCATTTTGGGGATTTATTTGCACGGAACAATGAATAGGACAGTACTAGAGAAACTCGACAGGGAGTTGCTCAAGCTGATGTTATGGTCGACTCAAATTGTGCCTGCATAAATGATGGGAGGGCAGCCTGAATGGCTGTGAGGCCGGTCAAAATGGCTGTGAGGCCTGCCATAATGGCTGTCAGGCCCGGTGAGGCACACAGCCTCCTTGGACCCCTCCGACAGAGGGCATGGAAGAGGAATATCAGATCTGCTTTCGTGCAGCCTCCATGCTGGACATCAGAGGTAGAACAGACATGGAAGTTAGAATCATCATCATCATCATCATCATCATCATGATCATCATCATCATCATCATCATCATTACCATCATCATCGTTTTGTTTTTGTTCTTACCTTGAGTCTTACGTCCCTTTATGCCCCTTAACATTAGGTTATTATTAAAATTATTAGTTTTATTCAGGTAAACCCAGCCATTTTTACCCACACAAAAATAATTAAATTCACTCCCAGGCCTTAAATTCGTGCTAGGTAAAGTGAAGTAAAGGCGGCCGGCATGATGATGACCACGTCATCCACCAATAATCGTACATCAAAATATAGGTCTAGCCCTATGTGCCCAGTACACCTGAAATCGTAGAGAGAGGTCCTTTACCTGACGTAAGTAAGGATTAGGTTGCTGGACTCCCTACTACCCTGGAATACTTCTAATGCAGCGATTCTCAAACTGTAGATTGAACGACCTTTTCATAGAGGTCGCAAAAGACCATCGGAAAACATTTATTCACTGAATTTATGAAGTAGCAACGAAAATAATTTTACAATAGGTGGTCACCACAACATGAGGAAGCGTGTTAAAGGGTCACGGCATTAGGAAGGTTGAGAACCACTCTTCTAAGGGGGTCTAAGTCACACACAAAAAAGGTATGAGGCAGTAAAGTTCCAGGTGACGATTCTAAAAGAAACTTATGAAGTGCGTGGTGAAGTGAATTCTCTAATGTATCAACCACACATACTGGTAACAGTCAAATATCAGTAATGGTGCATGTCTCTTAATTGGGACGCAACACAGTATGACGATGAACAGCTTCTCCTTGCAACTACGGCCACATATTAGGGGAGTACGCCGGAGTTCAGTCCCCTGGCCGCATTGCAATTACGGAATGGAGAAGGAACGAATCACACAACAAAGTGAGGTCGACATGGTTGGCAGACCACGCGCTGCGACTCAAATTAGCGACCGCGATCTTGCGACGCAAGACCTGGTGGCCGTGGACGTGACACCTGCGGATCTATATGCCGTAATGAGCGATTACGGTTGATGATGGGTGGTTGCAGTGGCTAGTTGAGCATAGAGTTATACGGAAAATACAGGTATGTGGCTCGTGCAACCGTCCTATGTCGTTAGCGCCTCGGCACGACTGCTGTGACAGATATTCTTGGCGTTGTCGTCGTTGTAATACTCGGTGTAGCCTTCCAACCGGGTCGTTCGTCGCCAACTGCGATATGCCGACCGAGAACAGTGCACTGCACCCAACCCTAACCCTACCCCTAACCCTAACCCTAACCCTAACCGTAAACCCTAACCCTAAACCCTAACCCTACGATGACAGCAGTGCACTGCACCCAACCCTAACCCTACCACTACCCCTAACCCAAACCCTAACCCAAACCCTAACCCTAACCCAAACCCTAAACTTAACATTTGTTTCGTTCTCGACTGTCCTCTTGCAGTCTCTAGCGAGTGCGTCAACTTCACTCTCGACTGTCTTCTTGCAGTCTCTAGCGAGTGCGTCAACTTCACTCTCGACTGTCCTCTAGCAGTCTCTAGCGAGTGCGTCAACTACTCTCGACTGTCCTCTTGCAGTCTCTAGCGAGTGCGTCAACTACTCTCGACTGTCCTCTTGCAGTCTCTAGCGAGTGCGTCAACTTCACTCTCGACTGTCTTCTTGCAGTCTCTAGCGAGTGCGTCAACTTCACTCTCGACTGTCCTCTTGCAGTCTCTAGCGAGTGCGTCAACTTCACTCTCGACTGTCCTCTTGCAGTCTCTAGCGAGTGCGTCAACTTCACTCTCGACTGTCTTCTTGCAGTCTCTAGCGAGTGCGTCAACTTCACTCTCGACTGTCCTCTTGCAGTCTCTAGCGAGTGCGTCAACTACTCTCAACTGTCCTCTTGCAGTCTCTAACGAGTGCGTCAACTACTCTCGACTGTCCTCTTGCAGCCTCTAGCGAGTGCGTCAACTACTCTCGACTGTCCTCTTACAGTCTCTAGCGATTGCGTCAACTACTCTCGACTGTCCTCTTGCAGCCTCTAGCGAGTGCGTCAACTACTCTCGACTGTCCTCTAGCAGTCTCTAGCGAGTGCGTCAACTACTCTCGACTGTCCTCTTGCAGTCTCTAGCGAGTGCGTCAACTACTCTCGACTGTCCTCTTGCAGTCTCTAGCGAGTGCGTCAACTACTCTCGACTGTCCTCTTGCAGCCTCTAGCGAGTGCGTCAACTACTCTCGACTGTCCTCTTGCAGTCTCTAGCGAGTGCTTCAACTAGTCAACCTCTAACGCGATCAGGAACCGATTCTTGGCGTATGATCCTAAGAAATGTTGGGTCCTCCACGCCTTGTCTTGACAAAATCCGCACAAATGGAGCATTTCGACTCATTCTGGTGCACAAGATACACTTTCACTCAACTAAAATTACTGGTAAAAATTCACAGATATGAACCTGCGTCCAGCTGATCGGATTGGCTGAGAGGCACTGACTTAACACCAACAGGTCACCCTTCAGCTGCCCGCTCCTGGCCCCGCATGGTTCTCGCTAAGCGTGTTAGTCGTAAATCTCTAAAAACACCACTTTCACAACTTCGTGCACATCGTGGACCTTTCCACTAGTCCCTCACATCGTGGACCTGTGCACTAGTCCTTCACATCATGGACCTTTGCACTAGTCCCTCACATCGTGGACCTTTGCACTAGTCCCTCACATCGTGGACCTGTGCACTAGTCTTTCACATCATGGACCTTTGCACTAGTCCTTCACATCGTAGACCTGTGCACGAGTCCCTAACATTGTGGACCTTTGCACTAGTCCCTCATATCGTGGACCTGTGCACTAGTCCCTCACATCGTAGACCTGTGCACTAGTCCTTCACATCATGGACCTTTGCTCTAGTCCCTCACATCGTGGACCTGTGCACTAGTCCTTCACATCGTGGACCTTTGCACTAGTCCCTAACATTGTGAACCTTTGCACTAGTCCCTCATATCGTGGACCTGTGCACTAGTCCCTCACATCGTGGACCTGTGCACTAGTCCTTCACATCGTGGACCTTTGCACTAGTCCCTAACATTGTGGACCTTTGCACTAGTCCCTCACATCGTAGACCTGTGCACTAGTCCTTCACATCGTGGACCTTTGCACTAGTCCCTCACATCGTGGACCTGTGCACTAGCCCCTCACATCGTGGACCTGTGCTCTAGTCCCTCACATAGTGGACCTGCGCACTAGTCCCTCACATCGTGGACCTATGCACTAGTCCCTCACCTCAAGCCACATTCTATTACCATCATCATCACGTGCCGTTACGACTGGCTTAGGCGATCACGCTTTTGAACAGTCCAGTGAATTCAGCACGCAAGAAACTGAAATCTTCGAAATGAAACATAGTGGGACTGTGGATATTAGAGCGAATGCTAACTGGCGACCCTTGGAGAGTTAAGATTCTCCCGCAGACGACACGTGTGGTTTAACTGTTGGGCAAAAATGTATTGTTTTACGGAGTGAATTAGGTATATATTGATGTTTTATAATAGGTTCGAAAATTAGGAAGTACCCCGCTCTTTTCTCTCTCTCTCTCTCTCTCTCTCTCTCTCTCTCTCTCTCTCTCTCTCTCTCTCTCTCTCTCTCTCTCTCTCTCTCTGTGTGTGTGTGTCTCGCACTGTCACACTGTCTCTTTAATTTTATCTTTTGTCATTCTGCGTACACGTCTGTCCACTTCATTGTTTCTCTGCAGTCGTCTGTATATCTTTTTCCCTCAGCGTTTCTCTCTGTTTGTCTGCCTGTCTGTGTATTTCTCTATTCTCTGTATACTCTGTATGTATCTTTTTATGTATCTTTCCGTAAGTCACACTCTATTTAAACCTATGTATGTCACTGCCTGTTTATCTTTTAATTTCTCTCTGTCATTTTTGATATCTCTCTACTTTCTCTCTCTCTCTCTCTCTCTCTCTCTCTCTCTCTCTCGCTCTCTCTCTCTCTCTGTGTGAGTGTGCATGCGTGTCTGTGTATCTGTGTGTGGGTGTATGTCTGTGTGTGAATTTGTGTCTGCGTTTGTTTGCTTTTGAGTCTGTGGGTGTGTCTCTGTGTACATATGTTTCTGTATGTATTCGTATGTATGCATATATAAGTGTATGTGTGTGGGGAATTTATGTGTGTTTGTGTGTTAATGTATTATGTATGTATGTGTGTTTGTATGTGATTGTGTGTGTGTGTGTGTATGACTTTGGGTGTGTATGTATGTGTGTGTAAGTGAGTGAGTAGGCGTTTGCATGTGGGTGTGTGTGAGCCCGCGAGTGTGTGCATGCATTTTGGCACCTATAATTCTGTGTCTATTCTTGACATCCATCTAATGCATATAAATTATCACACGAACACAAGCCCTATTGATAAAATACACCTGCTGTATGAGAAATGGGTGTTTGGAAGAGTCGAATGTAAGACAAGCTTGCGTGCTCAATTTGTGACCCTTTGTAAATAAAGTTCGTTCGTTCTCTCTCTCTCTCTCTCTCTCTCTCTCTCTCTCTCTCTCTCTCTCTCTCTTGAACTTTGCGAGAGGGATAAACAATGTCATGTGAATCAAAATCAATGAAAAGACGCTGACGTTGAATAGGACAGTCGACAAAAAAGAAGCATACGTAATTTTGCAAGGAAATAGGCACATCTCAGGATTACTGATCAGCACACGCGATGGCTGTTAAAACGAGGTAATCTCGTATTGAAATCGGACTATTGAAATCGCAAATACCAGCCCCGGGGACAGATATATGACAAATTAATTCTTCTGATTATCATTAACTTACCGAATTATTACATAAATTATCATCGTCGTCATCTTCATCAACTTCTTTTTCTTTGTCTTCTTCTTCTTCTTCTCCTTCTTCTTCTTCTTCTTCTCCTTCTTCTTCTTCTTCTCCTTCTTCTTCTTCTTCTCCTTCTTCTTCTTCTTCTTCTTCTTCTTCTTCTTCTTCTTCTTCTTCTTCTTCTTCTTCTTCTTCTTCTTCTTCTTATTCTTCTTCTTCTTCTTCTTCTTCTTCTTCTTCTTCTTCTTCTTCTTCTTCTTCTTCTTCTTCTTCTTCTTCTTCTTTCTTCTTCTTCTTCTTCTCTTCTTCTTTTGCTTCTTCTTCTTCTTTTCTTCTTCTTCTTCTTCTTCTTCTTCTTCTTCAGATTTCTTCTTCTTCTTTCTTCTCTTCTTCTTCTTCTTCTTCTTCTTCTTCTTCTTCTTCTTCTTCTTCTTCTTCTTCTTCTTCTTCTTCTTCTTCTTCTTCTTCTTCTTCTTCTTTCTTCTTCTTCTTCTTCTTCTCTTTCTTCTTCTTTCTTCTTCTTCTTCTTCTTCTTCTTCTTCTTCTTCTTTCTTCTTCTTCTTCTTCTTCTTCTTCTTCTTCTTCTTCTTCTTCTTCTTCTTCTTCTTCTTCTTCTTCTTCTTCTTCTTCTTCTTCTTCTTCTTCTTCTTCTTCTTCTTCTTCTTCTTCTTCTTCTTCTTCTTCTTCTTCTTCTTCTTTCTTCTTCTTCTTCTTCTTCTTCTTCTTCTTCTTCTTCTTCTTCTTCTTCTTCTTCTTCTTCTTCTTCTTCTTCTTCTGTTTCTTCTGTTTCTTCTTCTTCTTCTTCTTCTTCTTCTTCTTCTTCTTCTTCTTCTTCTTCTTCTTCTTCTTCTTCTTCTTCTTCTTCTTCTTCTTCTTCTTCTTCTTCTTCTTCTTCTTCTTCTTCTTCTTCTTCTTCTTCTTCTTCTTCTTCTTCTTCTTCTTCTTCTTCTTCTGCTTCTTCTTCTTTTTCTTCAACAGGGTTCAAGACACATGCTTATATTCTGCGAGAGGCAGACCAAGTCATCTATAAGTGTATACAATTGTGAGTCTACTCTCATATGTCTGATACCACACTGGCGCGTAAAGGCACTTTTAAGTACTTCTAACAGCCTCGTTTGGATTCTAAATTAAATATTTCAGAAAACGTCTTAAAGATTCATTGACCAAGTAAAGTAAGCAAAGTAAAGGACCCCTTTCCACGCCTTTAGGCATATAGGGCATATAGGACATCGACACAAAATGGGTGATGTGGTCAGCATGACGCCGGCCGCTTTTACTTCCCGGGACTGCAGCCGGTACGCACTCAAGGTTGGGTCGACGTGGGAGCCAAGGTGAAAAAAGTCCGGGGAGCGAACCCACGACCTTTCGATCCGCGGCGAGCGACTAGCTGCTCGGCCACGGCGACTCCCTTCATAAACCAAGAATAAACAAAATACAGACATTCTTTAAAAAATAAATATCGAGAAATCTTGGGCAGTGTGGAGTCTGGCTTATAAACAGGATCGTTTCTTGAAAACATAGTTTCGACACGTTAAATGTAATAGTGATCGCAAGAGAGCTCTAGTCGATAGTATGCTTTCTGAAGGAAAAAAAAAGAGTTAAAGGATAACCTTCACGACGGTGGACAAAGAATATTGAGGACGCCTTGGGCCTGCATGTTTATGGGATGGGAAACTAAGTTTCGAGGCCTGTCCGTGGATGATAGCGACGTTCTGCGGAGGACTAACTACATGATGATGTTGTTGAGAGGATTGCTTCCACACGTGAGGTAGTGTTTATATATGGCGCTGGTAATAAATTGTGTAGAAAAACTAGCACTGAGTGGGAAATTTAGTCAACATTTTACTTTACTTCACATACAGTTTTCTATAACAGTTCAATTCTAATCCCTCCTGAAGGTCCAGGTAAAGTAACGAAACAAAAAAGCAGCTTTGAAGAATATGAAAGCAACTACCATTGACTGGAAAGAGTTAATGTCATCAACACGAACTAGAGATCAGGAGTGTGAAAACAGTCAAACATTTTAAAAAGAGGTGAGATACGAGGTGTTGACTCCGTGTAGGATGATCTCTAGTATGCACATTATTTTGTGCCGGGTTGAAAATAGTTGAGATCAGACTAATAGAATTAGGTGCAAATGTGAAGCATGCGCTCAACCAACTGTTAACCAGACGTGGCGGACAGTGCCTGTGTTACAGTATACGAAAGAGTGGAGATAATATTCACAGTCAAAATGTTGTGTAAGGGTAGTAATTTTTAAGTGGTGAGGAACTTTCTTGTGGCGTAAACTTTCTACCAGTGATTAAGCTGGATAACGACGATGCAACGATACCTGCTAACCATCAACAGACTGAATTATTGGCAACCCAAACAGGGGGATTTAAAAAAGGGGTGTAATCACATATATCATGAGAAAGACCTGTGTGGACACATTGTGAAGGAACTTACGTATTCGTCGAAAACGTACAGATAGGTTGGTAATTGTGGATGCCTGTAAGGTATCGAATGGTTCATTATCTGTCTGAGACTAATGGAGTTACAGTAACAAGCCCACCAAATACTATTCTACAAATCCAGACGCATGGCATAGATGATTTAGCTAGAGGCTAACAGATGATAGTAAATGATTTCTGATTGACATAGATCTACGTCCGCAGTTCGCAATCAGAAAACACTACACAGGTCAAATAGGACATAGATGATTATTTCTCTTATAACTTTTTTCCGCTAGGAATATGTGTGTTCGGAGGCAGTTATTTTGGGTAACCATCTTTACTATAAGTGGGTTGTCTGGCCAGAAATAACGGTCACAAATGTCATCAAAAAAAAATCGGTGGTAGCCCATGGGTGATCGCTAGTGGCCAGATTGTTAAATTACTGCCGACCGGCTCAGTAAGGTCAGGATATACATAGTTCTCATGGGATGGGCAAAGTTTAAGTCTGGGTGACTGAACAGAATGTCACTGGTAACTAAGTCGCTCACTGGCTTAGATTAAACGACCTCGTCGCCTGTGGGGACAGTTTTTGGGTTTGTCTCCCTTGATCGCATCAACACTGCAGAAGTGCTTTTCAGGGTTCTTGGTGGTGTGCAATGTAAAGCTATTTTATATGGCGCACATAACCTAGTCACAATTATAACCTAAAGCTCCCATTTCGTCAATATTGAACGTAAGAGACGATTTTTTTTCTTTCAGTAAAGCACCTACCTACCATCGCGCTATAGTTTTAAACGTCACCCTAAAATACGAGTCAAGATTTTTGTTTTTTTAAAGCATCACTCTGACTGTTGTCGGGGGCCCTAATTTAAACTTACGGTTAAACAGGGTTTCCTGCACTTGCACTCATATTGGCACTTTGTGCCATCAAGTGTTGGCCTATCCTGCACAGTGCTGGTGGGTTGAGAATTACTGACGCATCGCTTTATATAGTTTCAGACTTCCTCAATATGGGACCTGATTGTTTGCTGTCGTAGGTGGCCTAATATAAATATATTCTTGCGGTTGAATGGGGTTTCTGAGACTTGTGCCTGAGGGGTTTCCATCGAACTGTGGCACTTGGTGTCACCTCGTGTTTATCGCGTGTTGTGTGGTCCTGATATTGGGGTTGAACGTCATCCAATCATCGACCTGGCCAAGGTGGCCTTCAACAAGATGCAACAGATTTTTGGCATTAGGATGATATTAGGATCGGTGAGAAAAAGAGTGGTCACTTGACATTCGTAAATTAGCATGCGACGCCTATGCTCGTGGGACATTCCCCCCCCCCCCACCACCACCCCAGACAAGTGCCTAGGACACATGTTTTAGGCTGACATTGGTAGCCCCATTTATGTATGTAGTACAACATATTTATATAGATGTTGAGGGGGTGTTGATGCGCTGTTGAGTGAGGCCGAGGGGGGGGGGTCGTTGAGGCGTTGTAGATGGGGTGTTGAGTGACGGGGGGGGGGGTGTTAAGCAGGGGGGGGAGGGGGTGTTGAAAGGGCGTTGATGGGGCGTCACCGGAAAAAAATGAAAACTAAAGATGTTGGATACTTTTGCTCTAAAGTTACCTATCGATGTTTTTTCCCTAATTCCTAAGACAGACGACCATAATATGTGAGCTAGATAATTTCTTATTTTCTGGACAGATATGTAAGCTGCAATCTCTAACCCTAAACTACCTCAAGTCACAAAGCAAGAAATTCTATGGAAAGTGATATGAATGCTGATCTCTGACACGGAGAACTTCACTGAAGATTGTAGAGGACAGGAGTGCGTGGCAAGTCGTCTCTGATGCCTCTTGTGCCACTAGACATAAAGAGAACTGAGAGAGAGAGATAACATAGCTAAATAGAAGTTGACTTCACTTGGTTTAAGTTAAAACGTACATTACAGCGTGCAGGACATTCACAAAAGCCCGCCGTACCAATATTCAACAGCAAATCGCAGAGTTCTAATTTCAATGGGTGCTAAATGGACGCCTGAAATAGTGCAGTAGAAACATGTCTAACAAAAGATCAATTATGTCTCGTAGACTGAAGTAGTACTTCTTTGAAGAGAAAAATAAAATACCATAGACCGTGTTGGGTGAAGGGGACAAATCAGGAAGATAATGAGAATGAAGGAAGAAAAGATTGCAGAAAGGATGGGAGCCGAGCATCTAAGAATAAACCCCTAAACAAATGATGGCAACAACGATCCTGAAATTTTATAATTGTGAAAGAGTTTCCTTAACGCTGGCTGGTCTTGCTAGTCACACTCACCATCGCCATGGGCTGCGAGTTCCATGTCTCCTTAAAGCGCAATATAACACTATCGTACGGAAAGACGTAAAGGTGCCAGCAACGATGATAAGATAAAAAGAATATGAGAGCCTAGACAGTTACTGTCTTCTGGACGACGGTAATATACTTCAGTCCAAGCAGATTTGACGGGGTATACCCCAGGGACAAATCGCCAGAATACAACGGGAACCAGTCTATTACTTTACCAGAATTGATGGGGTGTCCATAGCCAACTGGTGAAGTCGTTTGTCCCCAGACAGTTGTGAATCTTGACCTTGTAAGACCATTGGTATTTTAACCACCATGGTTTGTGTGGATCAATAGATAAGAATACTTGTGATGCAGCCAGCCTTCTGTGCTATGACAGGCCGATGTTCTCAAGCTCTTCTGGCTTTACATTTTAATTGTAGTTTGTTCTATCGACAGACACGATGAAGATTTAACAGGGAGAAATAAATTTTAAAAAAAATATTCCGCGACAAGAGTGTGTATGTATCAACAATTTCAACTGACAATGAAAAAAAAAAATTGTAAAAAGAAAAACAATCACAAAATTTGAAAGCCTTGTCATTGAAATTAGTTTATAAAAGTTCGGTTTTCAATAGAAGTCAGAAACACTTCATCACTTAGGAGAAAAACAAAATGGTTTACACTAGAAGTCTACGGCACGTGATCAGCAGAAACAAAATACGACGATATCCACCACATGCAGTTTCCATGTGAATCAGTGATTTCCCAAACTCTAAATAAGAAATGCAGAGCCTTTTGAGATGAAATAGTATAGAGACATTCTTGAAAAGATCCTATATGCTTTTCTATTCGCTCTTAAACAGGCGTTATAAACATAAGCAGATGTAATACTAATGACGTAGAAACAGCAAATGTACTAAACAGACGTGTATTGATTAGCATTCACAGAAGAGGTAAAAAGACAGTAGCACATACAGTTTACACAAAAATCGTCAGCTACAGTTACTATACCAGGAATCGAAGCTGTCAGTCTCAAATGACGACAGCGCTTTGCCTCTAAGACGCATGACCAACCCAACCCAGTCCACTTGTCTCTTGCTGTCCTGTAAATTACCGTCTAAAATGGTCACCCTAACATTATTCGCAACTCCTTCTAATATTATTCCTCTCATTATTAGTGTTATCTTTCATAACATTGGTGATCCTATGTTACCATTCTATTCATGTCCGTCGCGTATCCTCTACAGGACATTGCAGAAGCAACCTCAGCATTTTTCAGCTGTTCGGGATTTTCTAGGCAATTGTTCATTTAGAAGTTGGCAAGTGTCCACTAAACGGTCAGCTCTTGGTACCACTGTCGAAACGAACAAAAGACATTCTGCTGCGAAATCGTCTGCAGCTGAGATCAAACCCAACACTGCAGAATTACAAAGTGCGTTCGCCACGTCTAAATAACAGACTCCGACATCCTATTCCTGGCTCAAGCTAGAAAATGGTATTCGTGTACTATTCACCAATCAACGGAACATAATATCCAGTAATCAGAATCATAAGGAAATGAATTTCCAATGAAGGAGATATCTTCAAGAATCGCGGCAGTGACAGAATGGATGAGAGAACACAAGGCACTCCTATCATTCATTTTATGTAACACTAATTGTTTGCTCATTTTAAGGAAAGAAAGTGAAACAGATTGGAAGCGACGAAGACTACATTACAGCAGATATAGAGACCTTAGATTTATTCTGGTTTGAAAATGGCCAACAGGCCAAAGGAGAAACATTACCATTTATTAGTGTTAGACGATAACACGGGAAAAATCTGGACACTTAGGTATTTAACGACCAGACTGACAGATTTTCGACCTATTTGGCTTCCGGACCAACCTGTGGCAGCCTGACCTAGCTACTGATGCTTTGCACAATGGGCCGGTCAGCAGATATGGCGACCACAGGTAACGTCCGTGGTCTGACTGATTTCAGGCGATGGTACGTTCAGTAGATGGTTTTAAAATAGATCTTCATTTGTATTCTTGCTAAGAGATAGTTGGATGGTAGATCGCTATATATTGGAGATTTTGTTCCAGAACGTTGTCGTTAATGTCGTTAATTGTTGGCCACGCTGATGTGATGTTAAATAAAAATGTTGTTCAACGTTGTATTCATAGTTACAGTTGTTTCCATCAGCTTAGGACTTGTTAGTGTCCTTAGTTTGTTTTATTTGCTTTGGCTATCTAGACTTTACACAGAAGATTTCTTGCCTGGGTGAGATATTCTGATCCCTCCCCCACCAAAACGAACTCTCTTTTTCTTTCTCTTTTTTTTCTTGTTACTAAGGGTTTCTCCGGTCTAGTGCAAAAGGATAGATCCTTTTTAATCATCTCGTTAGGGTTAATAAAGGATTTTGTAAAACCAAATATGCTGAACCCAAAGGCACAAAAGTCGAAGCTTTGCTGTAAACCCTAAAGACAACTTGCCACTCGCCCTATCAAGAAGGAAAAATAAGAAGAAGAAGAAGAGGAAGAAGAAGAAGAAGAAGGAGAAGAAGAAGAAGAAGAAGAAGAAGAAGAAGAAGAAGAAGAACAACAACAACAACAACAACAACAACGAAGAAGAAGAAGAAGAAGAAGAAGAAGAAGAAGAAGAAGAAGAAGAAGAAGAAGAAGAAGAAGAAGAAGAAGAAGAAGAAGAAGAAGAAGAAGAAGAAGAAGAAGAAGAAGAAGAAGAAGAAGAAGAAGAAGAAGAAAAAGAAGAAGAAAAAGAAGAAGAAAAAGAAAAAGAAGAAGAAGAAAAGAAGAACAAAGAAGAAGAAGAAGAAGAAGAAGAAGAAGAAGAAGAAGAAGACGAAGGAGAAGACGACGAAGGAGAAGACGACGAAGGAGGAGAAGAAAATGGTGATGATGATCAAGATGATGTTGATGTTGATGATGAAGAAGAAGAAGACGAAGAAGAAGAAAAAGGGAAAGAAGAAGAAGAGGAAGAAGAGGAGAAGGAAGAAGAAGAAGAAGAAGAAGAAAAGAACTCAACACAAAGTCAAGAACCATCACATCTTTGATGACATTTCTTCTAAACACACCCTTTTTCTAAATTCATTGCTTCCAAACACCTCTGACACCTCATAAATCAAAAAGGCCACATGAATCTAAACAACACTTCGACTGAACCATTACTCACTATCATCAAAGGAAGCCAATTAGAATAATTATCCTCTCCATCTGTAACTCCATTAGTGTAGAATAGGGAATGGTATTCATATATCTCGTGCCTTTATTTCCACAACAACAATGATAAATACACGCAGGGCTAACTTAATATTATTGACATGTCGGCTGCTCGTTCTACTTTCTATGGTCAGGTTAACTTCTTGTTTAAGAGACCGCATGTTGAAGAGCTGGGTTACTGATTTGGCGTGCAGTGGTGCCCTGTGGTGTGAGAGGAGTAAATATTACTACAGTCACTAATTTAGAATGCATTCCTTTTTCCCAGTTCTTGCATAATTTACTATTTTCGTTTCTCTTTTAAATGATCAGTTGGCTACACGCACGAAATTTTAACAAATGAATGAGTCCTGGAAAGTAAGCAAGCAGGACAAACAATTTCTTGATACATCAGATGTGTGGTTTTACAGAAGAATGCTTAAAATACAATGGACAGCCAAAAATAGCAACCAAGAGGTTTTGAAAGATGCAGGAGCCCGAAGACAATTTATCACAAAAATCAGAAGGAGACAGTCATCATTTTTCGGCCATGTTATGAGAAGAGGGAAAATAGAACATGTTGTGACCACTGGAAAGATCTGTGGAAGGAGGGATAGAGGAAGACAACGAGAGAAGATGCTTGACAGTCTTGTTGCATGGCATGGAGGTGTGTCGGCACACGAACTGATACATGCAGCAGGAGATCGCAGATTATGGAGTGGCATGATCGCCCACGCCAGTGGCAAGGCACCTGATGATGATGAAAATATTGACTAATCGAACACCTCCCACAATTTACCGCTCAAATTACTGCAAGTAGGGGAGGGGTGGCGTTGCGATTAAGCGCAGCGGCTAGCGCGTCTCTGCTGTCCCAAAGCTTCCAGTTATCTGGAGCAAGGATCATTATTGTGAGGAATTAAGGCGATGAGCATGATTTATTTTCTTGGTTTTGTTATTGTTCTTTTTGCTACTGTTCATGCTGCGCGCGCGCACACACACACACACTCACACACACACGCACACATATAAATGTTATTATACAAGGACATAAGAGTGCATGGGCATTTACAGCTCACTCTTACAGTTCAAGAAGCCAGCGGTGCTTTCTCCATGACCACCAGCAGCATGACGATGGAGGTGATGGCGGTGACGCAGGCTTTCATGTGGCTACAATTACAGGACTCTTCCCGCGTGTGCTGAGGTACTCTATGCGCATGATCCGGCGGGTCGAGGCAGGCTGGTTACGCAGTGTTTTGAGTCATTGCAAAACTCTCCTGTGTGTGCAATTACCCGCATATTCGTCCCAGGGAATGCAGGCATTGTTGGTAACGAAAGAGCTGACAGACTGGCAGGTGCTGCATTAATTGAAGACGGCCGGTCTATGGATCACGCAGACATTGCTATTGCCCTTAGAAAGATAGAACGTTCTGAGAATTTCGGAAGCAGCGTGCCAACATTACTGCTACGAATACGCGAACTGGGAGTAAAGATCGGCACAGCCAAGCACGAGAAGCATACCGGACGCACACGAAGTCTTGTTAACCAACATAGGACTGGCATTATAAACCACTCGACGCTGATGGATATGTTGAGATGGGAATCTGAGCGCCTTTGGTTGTGTCCGAAGTGCAGTGAAGATAATCTAACTGATAACTCAGCAGCAAAGCGACGCAGAGAGGAGCTAGAAACAATTTCTTATATTCTGCATTCTTATAGTCTGTTCCCAGACTGTGAAAGCCGAACAAGCCATGGACCAGGCTGATATACTGAATGCTCTAAGAGAGTTAAGACGTTTGTGTGAACCAACTAAGAACTGTGAATCTGCAACCATGGTCATACTGCAAGATCAAAATGTTAAACGGGGTGTTGCCAAACAAGATCACTACTCGGGTAGCCAAAGAAGGATAATAAACCAACACAGAACTGGTGTCGTCAGCCGCTACACGCTGCGGGATTTACTAAGGAGGGGATCAGAGCATTTATGGACAGAGTGGTTCAATGTGCAATGAGGATAATTTGTCCACTAACTAACTCCATTCATCTCTTCATTATTCGACCTCCTGTCTAATAGCCTTCTGTTCTCATGTTCTCTAACCGCTGGTAGATTTTCTTATTTTCTGACTTAATGACCAACCATTTGATTCTTTGATGTTCTATGAAACCATTTATTGCTTCTGTTCCTGCCATTGCTCTTAGAGTTTCGGCTGGTGACTGTATCGGCATCATTTCAACCATATATTATGTTGAGTTCCTTTTAACAGTAAACAATAATTAATCCTTTTTAATGCCTTTATTCGTATTGAGCGTTTATGGATAGGCTTATATTGTTTAGACCAATCTGCACTCGGTGGGTGAACTCGCTGTGATGTTTAAATCCTTGCGATGTTAAACCTTTTCCATTTAAGGTTAACTACTACGTATTTTTAACTGTTTTACATTTCTGGCTGAGAACTATACTTGGGGAATCTGGTAATCTGGTGATCAGTTAATCCTAGTTTCAACTTCATAGCAAACTTGAGGAATATATATTTATGTGTCTATATGTTTATTTAACTCGACGAGATAAAATTTTTTGCAAAAATTCGATTTTCATTGAAAAATTGAAGAAAATAGAAATCTTCTCTCTTTTCTGTCAACAGTCTGAGACCAAAGGTGCAGCTGACTGCTAGCGCAAACGGTCAGTTCTGAAATCGGAAGAAAAAGTAAACACCATTGTAAACGTAATCGCCCCCCCCCCTCCCCCGCCATTTTCATGCAGGCTGCAATACGCACGAGAACAAGAGAAAAAATAAACAGTAATAACACATTCGACATGAAATCCACAGATCACAGTGTCGCACTAAGCACTTAACTCAGTAGCTTGTAGACGGAACTTTTGGATTTCTGGCCCACAAATGGCGAATTTTCATCAGCAAAACTGCACACTTTGTGGCGACCGCACTAATCAGGTTGGCCTAAAATATCAGATTCCCTGTTTTACAACGCCAAGGATTAACATAGGTAGTAAAAAACAGTACCTATTACTTTTTCTGTGTTCAATACTGAAAACTTTGAAACTTATGTCATCTCACCGAAAACAGAGTGTAACCCAGTGTCAGGGTTTTGTCATCTCACCGAAAACAGAGTGTAGCCCAGTGTCAGGGTTTTGTCATCTCACCGAAAACAGAGTGTAGCCCAGTGTCAGGGTTTTGTCATCTCACCGAAAACAGAGTGTAGCCCAGTGTCAGGGTTTTGTCATCTCACCGAAAACAGAGTGTAGCCCAGTGTCAGGGTTTTGTCATCTCACCGAAAACAGAGTGTAACCCAGTGTCAGGGTTTTGTCATCTCACCGAAAACAGAGTGTAACCCAGTGTCAGGGTTTTGTCATCTCACCGATACCACATTGTAGCTCTGTGTCAGGGCTTTTGTCGTTCCACTGAAACCTGGATGTAGCTCAGTGTCGTGGTTTTGTCGTCTCACTGACACCAGTTTGTAGCCGAGTGTCGTGGTTTTCTGTATTTGTCTTGTGCTTCTCAGGTGGCTTAAATAATGCAATTTTTTCATCTTTATCGATCTTTCTTCTTGGTCTTCCGCTCTTCTTCCTCCCAGATGCTCTGCGGTAAAAAGTCTCAAATGCAGTTGGTATGGCTGCATTCTCCCTAGATGGCCTAACCATTTCCTTTTGTTTGTCAGGATAATCCAGACATGGTCTTATTTCAACTGTATCTTTAATGCTGGTATTCGTAACCCTGTCTCGTCCAGTGTTGTTAGTGACCTGGCGGAGACAGGGCCTTTCACATGTCGTTTTTCTCTGTTCTAGTGCCCTATTTATTGTCCATGTTCGGCACTGATAACATAAAGTAGGGATAAAGATGCCGTTGGGAGTCGCCGTGGTCGAGCGGCTAGACGCTCGTCGCGGATTGGAAGGTCGTGGGTTCGCTCCCTGGCGAAGCCGGACTTTTTAAAAAAATGACCTTGGCACCCAGGTCGACCCAGCCGTGAGTGGGTACCGGGTGTAGTCCCGGGAAAGTAAAGGCTGCCGGCGTGATGCTGACCACATCACTTATCATGTGCCGATTGGTCTATACAAATATAGGTCGGGCCCTATATGCCCTATACGTGGAAAGGGGTCCTTTACTTTATTTTTTACTTACTTAAAGATGCCGTTAATCATTTGCTGTATTGCTGGAAGGAAGAAATATAGGTGTCTAAGTAGTGAGGTGACAGCATTTGCCCTCAGTATTCTGCCATCCTATGTAAATAAGCTTTCTAGATATTTGAATTCTCGTACATTTGATTGAACGTTCATGATATTATGTTTCCTGCCTATCCTCATTACCTTAGTTTTTGCGGTGTTTATTTATCAATCATACTGTTTGTATGTTTGATGTAACGAGCCAATATCGTGTTGTAAATTCTGTTCGTGGAGGTGTATTAGACGGTAATCGTCAGCTTTCCGACAAAGACAAATTAAACTATATATCCTCACTTTCTTTCCCTAAATCACATAGTGTCCTCCCCTCCCTCCTTTCCCTTTCCAGCCCAACGTCATTTCTACCTCAGTATATCAGGTTGTGCTTAACAAACAACACATTTGCCAGGACCACCAAGAATGTGGCCACTGGAACCAAATGAAAGAGTTGCGTGATTCATTGGCTTACACATTATTCGGGTAGCCAAAGTAAATTTAATCTGGACCTGACACTGAGAATCACGTTTTATTCACAGCTGGAGATTTGTTACGTTGTTTTTTATTCTTTGATTTTTTTTTAAAACGTAATCCTCTTTTTGAACTCTTGCATTGGTGGAGTAATTTTGTAATATAATAGTTGCTACAAATATGCACACACTCGTACACTTGACATTCGAACATACTTATGTATGTACATAAACACACACACACACACACACATGCACGCACTCAGCCCATATGGACTCACGCACACACACACAAACACACACACACACATGCGTACACATATCTGGGAGAAATAAAAAATAAAATAAAGTGAGAGTGATTAAAGGGCAACATTTAAAACTCTACATTTAAAATATTTTTTATGTATCAGGTATTGTAACTCTGTAAAAGAGACGTTCCTCTCGTCTGCTGATCGGAAGGACATGGGTTCGGGTCTTGACGGGAGCCGGACTTTTTTTCAAAAATGACTTTGGCTCCCAGGTCTAACCAGTCCTGAGTGGGTACCAGGTACATAATAAACATATATTACATAACTCTTGACAAATTAAGGTGGTGGAAAAGTGTTGATGGAAGCACTAACACTTGATGCTGTCATTCCAGTTTCTTCTCTGAGCTCCTCTTTTTCGACTACCCTCCCCCACCCCTCCCCCCGGCCCCACTGTTCCTTGACAAGGTCTTTGCAATCGAATCATGTCTCACCACGTGCCCAAACCAAGATAGCTTGCGGAGTTTCACCACTGCTAAGAGAGGCTCGTGATGTCCGGCAAATTTGTATTTTTTTTTTTTTTGACACATTTATTAGTTTTGTGTTTTAAATAACTAATCCGTAAAATGCATCTATAGCATTTACATTCAAAAGCCTGATTATTACGATTTCCAAATCCCACATCCGTATAAGAAAATAAACGACTGAACAACGCGTGAAAAAGAGACATAGCATCGAAGACAATAAATTTACTTAGGAAAATGACGTGGGAGAAATTAATTGGGAGACATTACCTAGGAGACATTACCTGTGAGAAATTGCCTGGAGAAATTAAGTGGGATAAATCAGCTGGGGGAAATTACGTAGGAGAAATTACCTGGTAGACATTGCCTAGGAGACCTCACCTGGGAGAGATTACATCGGAGACATTACCTGTGATAAATTACCTGTGAGAAATTACCCGGGAGACATTACCTGGGAGAAATTGCCTGGGAGAAATTACCTGAAGAAATTACCTGGGAGAAATCACCTGGTAGAAATTACGTGGAAGAAATTACCTGGAAGACATTACCTAGGAGTAGTTACCTGGGAAAAATTACCTGAGAGAAATGACCTGGGAGACATTACTCAGGAGCAGTGCTGTATTTGAGCTATGTACAACATGTTTTAAATATTTTTAAACGGTAGCTAGTGCTTATACCTAGAAATAAATAAAGGTTCCGACTAAGGAAATTATTAACTGATAAGAAGAAGCAGATGGATAGAGGGGAGGAACACTCTCTGGAACGTCACTCAGCTGAGGCCAGCCTAACAGTCGGTGTTATGCTCCTAATGGGATGGACACTGTAGCACCTCTGACTGTCAGGACACATCTCCAAAAATAGTAGACCTTAGACTTGCTACTGAAGAATTTGCCTCAGAGAAGGTTCTAAGTCAATGTGCTGCAGCTCAGGGCGGGCCACCATGGGGATGTGAAACTGAGTTCATCTGTAATTGTCTAAATTAACATTTTTTTCCTGTTTATTATTATTATTATTTTTTTAATTTAGAAAAATTATTTATAAAACAGACAGCGGAGTATGTTTTTGCTTTTCATTAGTAGTTTGTACATCTACCGATCTCGGCTCTCTAGCGTAGTTGGCTAAACCGGATTGTGCGCAGAGACCGGGTGACGAATTCCTTGTGGTCCGGGTTCAGTCCCGGGGGTAGGCAGGAAAACCACATTTTCTCCCAGATTTAGGGTGTTTAGAATGGAATCAAGGCCGAAAGGTTGCCATATCTATAATACCGAGCCTAAGGGTTAACAGAACTAATGGCTTCTGGATACTAAAACAACAAACAACACCTACCGTTAACAATCTAATTAATATTATAACATGTGTCTCTAATTAAAGATAAGGATTTGTTTTTCCTAATCGTTTGTTTTGCTTCTTCACAAGTTGATCATGTTTATCTCCAAATTCTTGTTAACCGTGCTGGGAATTTTTCTTTTTGTCCCTCATTTTAATCACATTTCCTAAAATTGGGGAAAATAGCAGGGGCAGGTTGTGGAGGTCTGGCTATAAACTGGCTACCAGCTGAATCCTCTAGAGGTCAGAAGGAATAAAAAGACATACTCACCGCACAAATGTATCTGCTAATATGCGTTTCACAATTGCATGATTCCGGAGTACTGGGGTTCGTTACCCACAATGCGCAGGTTGGGAACAAAATAGTTATCGTGGTTTTTTTTTTTTTTTCTAGTGGAACGTAGTGTCTTCGTGGAAGAGGCTGGGGAATCACCACGTAATAGCCGACCTTCATTGTAAAGACAGCAGCGGCCTTTAAAAAAAATTATTATTTTGGTGTTTTTAAATTATTATCTTTGTGCTGCCTCACATGCAGCCACTCATCTATCTCATTCTTGATAATGCTCGCTCAGAGGATTTGATTATTTACACAGACGGTTCAGTGTCAAGAGGCAGAAGAAGTGCTTGGGGCTTCTTAACAAAATTTTATGGTCGAAGTTTGGTACAGGAGCGCCTAGCATAAATACTACAACATCCAGCTTAAGAATGGCGGTGGAGGCGGTCACTGCAGCTTTACGCTGGCTAGAGAACACGACACACACACACATATCGTGATTGTAACTCAGAAAGCATGCTGTGGAAGATCAGGACAGGCACGCTTCGTGCAGAGTGGCATGTCATGCTGCGGAGGACACGAGTGAGGAGTATTGTCTGAATTTGTGTTACCGGGACACACTGGTGTGTTCGGAAAAGAACAGACAGACAGACTGGCTGGCCCTCCACAAGTTGCTGGAATACTGATACATGATAAGGCAGATGAGGTTAGTACCTTGTGGGAGAGCGTAAACAGTTTGGAAGAGCAGATGAATCACCACAGTCTGGTGAAATTGATGCAGCGGGAGTGACGAGAGGTTCTGGCAGATGATCGAGACTCAGAGGAAAGGCAAGACGGACGTTTAATCAGAATACTACTGGCACCACTAATATTGGAACTCTTCACTGGCTGCTGACGATGGGGACAGAGCGTTTATGGGAATGCCCCGAGTGCTGTGATGTCGGTTCTTGAATCAACTCAACTCAGCCACTCATCTAAAAGAATGCAATTTCACAGATACACAGAGACCCTGCTGTTCCCTGCTGTTTCTGCTGTTCCCTGCTGTTTCCTGCTGTTTCACTCCAGCGCTGGCTGAGACGCAGCAACTGATCTAGTCTGACAGTTTCATCTTAATACCCATCATCGTGGCAACATGCCATCCACCCGAATTAACAAAAATAACAAAACAAATAATTTCTCGATAGAAAACGCATGCCAGAAGCAGTAATGTGTACCAGCAGGACAGGACTGAAATCAGAGGCGCTGACACTGGGGCTCTTGGGCACACAGAGCCCTCTAAAAAAAATGTCTATTGCCCCATTACACCTTTAAAGATTTTCTTTGAAAATATCATTTCAAATATACTTTCAGAGGCGCTCATACTCATTCAAGATAAAACAGCATCTACAAAAACGCCTGCGCGCTCCACATGTCTATTACGATTGTGCAAAACAAAAATTATGTATAAAACAAAAGGCTCCATTATTGTGTCCGCTGCGTACCACCAGATTAAGAAAAAAAAAAAACACACAACTAATTTGCATACTCAGTGGCATTTCATCACACTATTATTATATACTTAAATAAGGCTTATGCTATTTTGAGTCCCCTAAAAAAATGTTTTGTGTGTGTCAGCACTCTCATAGAAATTCGTTTTCAAGCCTGCATTTAAACAAAATCATGGCCGTGTTAAAAGTTGTCGGGTGTAATTTTGCAATCGAGAAGTTTCTGGAGGACAGCGGCGTCCCCCTTCTCGCCCCCCCCCCATCTTCCGGTCAAAATAGACGCTAGGCAGGGGTACTGTTCGGAGCCGAGGAAAATTTTGTTGCTTCTGCTGGAAGGTGGCCGATGCATTTTTGCTCCATTTGTAGACTGGATATAGTTTCTTCGCCCAGCTTCTAAGTGAATGCATGGCGTGACACTGTGAGGTGTGGATTTCATTTGGTATGTTTTTTTTTCGACTGTGACCAACGTGGTGGTGTGAATTGTAGGTTCAGAAAATGGCACGATGCCTGTCGTGCAATGTTGGTGGTGCCCGTATGTGATAAAAATTGATCGCGTGGGAAACTGCTGATCTGTTGGTGAATTCTGCTACCATCAATGATGAACCATTTCTAATGTCGGACTGTTTGTGTTAGCACTTCGAATGGCTACCGTATGCTTTAATGCGAGTGTATGCTAGATATGCTGAGACAGCAGTCTGTCAATCTTTCCACAAGGGACTGTTATAAACATCCTGTGTGTTTTTCGTTGGCACAGGGGCGGGGAGCAAAGATGGGGTGACCCGTTTGCTATGAAGCTGAAATTAGGACTACTACAGACTGCCAGACAACCCCCCCCCCCCCCCCCGGGAATAGATCTTTTCCTCAGTCCCATTATAATTTGCTAAAGGGCGGGTGGTTGAAGCATTAATGGTATTGTCAAGCAGAGGACCCCATGTCGTACAATGCCTTTTAAGTATATCCAGACAATCAAGACGGTTTGCCCAAGTGCGCAGTAATAATAATAATTATATTGATATCAACACAAGGAAAAAATTGTTATTAAAGCTATATTCATGCTCACTTGTGCATCCGAAGGTCGTGGGTTCAAATTCAAATTCGAACTGAGCCGGACCTTTATCAAAATGATCTCCCATTCCATGTCGACTTAACTTTTAGCGAGTACCAGGTAAAATCCTGGGATATAAAGACAGCCGGTGTGATGCTGACAACATCACCCATCTTGTGCCGATTGGTCTATAACATCAAGGTCTAGCCCTATATGCCCATTATGCCTGAAGGCTTGGAAAGAGTTCTTTACTTCATTATTATTGTATCATCATTATCCTCCTCCTTCGTGGACCCTTAGATGTCAGGTAAGATTCGAACTCGATTCCTCCACTCCGCTCTCTTGTATGCCACTCTCAGTTTTTGACATGCAGTTCAGTCCAGCGTTTTTAGCTTCAGGTAATTATGTTCTTTCTATTTCCTCTGGACGTTCTTTTTTTTTTCTCAACCCGTTTGTTTCCCATTTAATTGCTTGTTTTGTAATTCTTTGCTCATTTCGTCTCAGAGTGTGCCCAATATATAAACTTCTTTATCTTATTGCAGTTGAAATAGGTATTTGTCCATATATTTCTCGGATCCACTCACTCTTTTTGAATGCATCCTATTTTATGTTCATGGTTTTATTACTATCTATCTATCTTCTTTTACCTCACCAGGACATCACACTAGCGATAAACACCCGATGACACAAAGTGCCACCATGTGAATGAGGATCAAACGTGGAACGGTCCCAGAAGCCTCGTTCAGCCATTAGACCATATTTATGGCCGGGCTATATTGCGGCTCCTGGCAAGAGCCAGGGTGGGGCTTCAAATAACGAAAAATTACTAGAATTTGTAATACTACTTCTGCTAGTATTATTGTTTTAATTATTATTATTATATGCCGAATGACAACTAAACAAATGTGTGTAAATATGATATTCAATGTACAAAGAATTACTTCAGCATAACACCTATATAAATTGTTTCGAGGGAGGGGGGGGGGGACACTTAGCATCATGCTAAATATAGAGGAAGGAGAGGTAGGGGCAGAAAAATATGTAAGGAGACCCAAAGTGTATGAGCCTTCAGGTTGCGACGCCTTTGACGAAAACCATCCACCAGGCAGGAGTATTAAACAGGTGAGACGCGAGCGGGAGATAACTCGATGTTGACGTAAGTAGCGCGGGAAAGGTAAGCAGAGGTGGCGCGGAGAAATTAGATCTGAGATATCCAGTTTCGGTAAACATAATTATTTTTGCCAGCAGACACTGATTAAAACGCACATGTGTTGAAAGTCTGACAAAACACTTGCTTGCCTGTCTACCTATCTACATGAGTACATATCTTCTTAACCAATTACCTCACTAACTACTTATCTGCCTTGCCTACCCAATAATCATGCCTACTAACCCTCACTACTTACCTACCTGTATACCAGCCTACCTATCAGTATACGAGCATTTACCACTCCACCTACCTACAAACGTAAGTAGTAAAAAAAAAAAAAAAATGAAGGATCCATATAAAGCCTTCATTTGTATTGAATATAAGGTCCAGAAGTTGGTAAACTACCAACAGTTTTCGCCGGAGTTTACAGCTGGAGAAAGTAAAGAGGAAGAAAAAGAAGAACAAGAATAAAAATTGACAGAAAAAAAGTCCAACATGTGTCCGGTAAACCAATCGTAAGCTTGCCACTCGGTCGTCCAGGTATGCAGACTGCTTTAATTATGCTACCGCAACGACTTCTTATCTCACAGTGCCTTTTGCAAATTCACCAATTCGTCTTGTCCCTGTCCGAATAACATCCGGTAATACGTGCAGCAGGAGAAACCAACCCTGAGCTTCATGAACTCAGGTCGGCCCACTCTCTGAAAATGTATAGAAGCTCGTGGGCCGAAACATTTGTCGACGAGAGGTTACTTCTACTGATGATTGGTTGAATTCTGCTGTACATGCTCCCCTGTGGAATTTCTTCTTATCATAAGCAGATCGTATGACAAAGCTTAGGCTCAGTGGGGCCATTCTCCAGATCTCACCCCGTGTGAGTATTCGTGGCAAGGCGCTCTCGAGACCAGCTGCGCCAGTTGGTTTGCTTTTTTGAACGGTAATTCCTTCTCGTTGTCCCTTATCTGCTGCATTACCATGTCTCTGTGTTCTTTGGCCGTGGCTTTGGACCACCAAGTGACTTTTCCATTGCCCTAGATCGCGGCGGTCGGTTTGTGTGTAATCCATGACTTTCTGCAATTTCAGTGCTTCCTGAGCTGATTCTATAGCATCGTTGACCTTCCATTTTGTACTTGTCTTAGAGCAGGCTGGAGTGTGGCCACTATGGAGTCTGAAGACTCGCGTAGCATTATCGCTAGTCTTACATTGCCGACTTTAAACTCTTCGGTTATTGACTTGAACGGAAGTACCAGCTTAGCCTGCTTACCATATAAAGCCACATCGGTTAGACAATGCGGCGCCCCGAGCCAGTTTCTCACAGCGGTGTTGATTTTGTTTCCTCCATCGTCTCCAATGCATTCATGCTTACCTCGTATACGAGCAGCGACCAGAGGAACTTTGGAAAAAAACATGAACTGGAGACACCAAACCTTTAACTTCCCGACCAGCGTGCACTGCTCGATAGCAAGTAGGCCTGTTGTCAATGACTCATGTGTACGCTGGACTTCTAACCTTAGTTAAATTCAAATTGTAGACGCGGCCGAGGCTCTTCATCAGTTCCTCTAGAACATGGGGATCTTTCTCCTTGCCACCGTGAAACTAACTGCCATCATTTAACCCTTCTGGATAGACAGACTCCTGGACTTATGAGGCTTGAACTGCATTCCAAAACATTAAAACACGCGATTAAGCCTCTCTAGAATAACACAGACATGATCATCATACCCTTGTGGTAGTCGTAATATCCATAAATGCACGCTGTGGCGGCATCCAGTGGTCCCCAGTTTAAAGGACGTTCCCGTAACCGGCAGGCCTGTCTAACATGACCTGTATGGTCATGCCGAACAGTATCTGCGAAATCGTACACCCCATTGCTTTCACAACCTGGAAGTCACTCCATCTCGTATTAGACGTGAGGGTAGAGAAGCGTATGGCGAACTTTAAGAAATATTACAAGATCGTTTCGGTGATCTCTGTCTGTAGCTGACACATGCGAAGGGCCTGCCACAATAGCTTATGGGATACCACCCCATAGGCGTTGGCGAGGTCTAGCCATATCACGTGCAATTGTGTTCTCTCTGTTTTAGCTTTCTGAACAGATTCCCAGACTATGGTCGCATGCTCTAGATATCAGGGTACGCCCGGGATGCCACCTTTTTGCAACGTTATGTCATATGTACTTTCGGTCCCACGCTAGCCTTAGCAGTCGGTGAAGCATTCGAAGCACTTTCGAACAACGCTAGACTTTTTCACAACTTCTTTGACCCCAGACCAAGAGAGAGGCCTCGTTTTGAACTATGCCTTCGGCAACTCAGGTGACTGGTGATCTCTGGATTGTCATCGAGAAGTTCATTCTTTGTCCAGATGGAGTACATTTTCAGTAGATGCAACTCCAATTCCTCTTTGCCGATAACGAGAGTCCCAGACTTTGGTTGCTCGAAAAGGCCTCGTGCAAACTGGAACGTGTCCCCAAATAACTTTTCCAGCTCATTTTTAGACACGCTCAGCGTGACATAGGGCACTGTGTCTGCTCTTCAGAAGATGGAAGATTATGAAAAAGAAAGAAGAGGCAGAAGAAGTAGAGGAAGAAGAATGGGAAGATGGAGGAGAAAAAGATAAAAGAGGAGACGAGAAGTAGTAGTAGAGGAGAGTCCCAGACTTTGTGGAAAAAATGGTACTGGAGGAGGAAAAGAAGATGGTAACGTAGCAGAAGGAGAGTGGAAGAAGAAGAAGTAGTAGAAGAAGAAGAAGAAGAAGAAGAAAGAAGAAAGAAGAGAAGAAGAAGAAGAAGAAGAAGAAGAAGAGAAGAAGTAAGAAGAAGAAGAAGAAGAAGAAAGAAGAAGAAGAAAAGAAGAAGAAGAAGAAGAAGAGAAAGAAAGAAGAAGAAGAAGAAGAAGAAGAAGAAGAAGAAGAAGAAGAAGAAGAAGAAGAAGAAGAAGAAGAAGAAGAAGAAGAAGAAAAAGAAGAAGAAGAAGAAGAAGAAGAAGAAGAAGAAGAAGAAGAAGAAGAAGAAGAAGAAGAAGAAGAAGAAGAAGAAGAAGAAGAAGAAGAAGAAGAAGAAGAAGAAGAATGGAAACAATAGGAAGGAAAAGAATAAGAAAAAGAAAGAGTTGATGAAGATAAGTAAAAAAAATATAAGAAGTGGAAGACAACAAACACATGAAACAAAAGACGAAAAAGATATCCATGAGAGAGGGCGAGTTTAAGCAACACCTGGCTGTTAACAAACACAATTTATTCAACAATCACTAAAGTCTAGTAGAGCTGCTCAGTTCAGAAACCAATTACTTCACTTCCAGTAACTATTCAAACTGCGAAATCGAAAATCTTGTAACTCAGTTTTTGGGTTTTTTTTTTTTTTTTTGGGTGAAAAACTTTTGTATGTGTATTTACAAGTGTTGCCTTATGTCTGTGTTTGTGTTCAATGCTGTACAAAATCAGATACATACATGTTAACCATACTAATAAACTAAGTTATAATTTTAAACATGTTCAAATTGTCTAGAGAAGGATTCACAGTGTTACATAGAAACTTATACTATTGCTGTCTCCACTTGTAAGAAAATCGTCACGTAATTAAGGTCCTAAATTCAAGTTGCGGCCGTCTGAGAGAGAGAGAGAGTTTACAGAAGCCTAGTGCCAGACTGACCCACGGTGAAATACGATGTTTCTGTTAGGATTTAAGAACCGACAATATAGCACACCGGACTTCCCATAAACCCACCGGTCCTATTTTCAGCAAACATCACAGAATTTCAGATCCGACTGATTCGATTGTGCTAGCAAGTCTAAATATCTGTCAGTTACGTCAGCCAGATGCCGTGATCTTTCATTGCAACTTCATTCTCTACAGACCGCGATGGTTTGTACCTCTACACTTCTCACTCACTCCAAAGGACCATTACAACGGATTGCTTGTCATGTATCCATCCATTTACAACAAAGTAAGGGGAGGATCCAGCCAATCTATTTGCCTGTTCTTTACCAACAAATCTTTATCAGATTAAGAAAATATCTTGAAGACGCTTGCTAAATCAAATGAAATAGAGAATGAAACAGTATTACATTTTGCTAGATCACCATTTCTTTTATATTACGTAAGGATTCCCATTGGGTAATTTCTGTTTTTCATTTGGTGCGCGACATCTCCTGACAGACTCGAACTGAAGTTCACGACAGGTTATTAAATGTCGAGAATGAAAGTCTAGACGGTGAAGGGGGAAATATAATTGTTAAATGTTATTTGTATGTGTGTATGTGTGTTTGTGTGTGTGTGTTTGTGTTGTGTGTGTGTGTGTGTGTGTGTATGTGTGTGTGTATGTGTGTGTGTGTATGTGTGTGTGTTGTGTGTGTGTGTGTGTGTGTGTGGTGAGGGGGGGACTAGGGGATGTCTCAGGGATTAATATCAATGCACCCCAAAGTCCACATATGAACTCTTTTCGTACTCAGCAGAATCTCAGAACGGCTGAAGAAATACCCGCCACAATCTAGGTGAGTGCAGAGCAGAATGACAATTTCGGTACGACTGTCCGGCATGCCCCACCTTACTGAACCTTTCTTTGCGGACGAATGTCTGGAGGATTCAGACATTCGCTGGTCAAGAAACAGATAATAGAACCATACTTCTCTTTGGCGTCACGTGCTTGACACTCTTTACAGCAATATTGACATGTTACAAGACAATGACACAGCTATCTATCACACTTTCAAGATTTTAGTTTTAAGTCCTGTGTGTGTGTGTCTGTGTGTGTGTCTGTGTATGTGTGTATGTGTGTATGTATGTATGTGTGTGTGAACGTTGTAATCTACATCTGAAATTAATAAATTAAATGGTATGACATTATATGGCAGTATGTATGTATACACACACACACACATACATATATGTATATGTATGTACTAGCTGTGCCCGAATGTTGAAATGGAAAAGAAAGAAAATAGCTCTCAGCTAACAGTGTCTGGCATAGCCCCCCCCCCCCCCCCCCCTCCACATTCTCCTCCCCAAATAATATTTCCCGTTCCGAAGGAATGAAAAATCATCACTTAGCGAAATAATTAAAATAGAAATAGTTAAGAAATGAGAACTTGAAAATAATGTTTTAAGCTCTCTCAGTTAACAGTGTGTGGCATCAAAAAACCCCCCTCCCCCCCCCCCCCCCACTAATCATATCATCCTCGTCGAAGGATGGGAAATTCATCATCTGACGAAATATTGTAAATAAATTGAGCTTTGCATCCGTGTCCACCCAGTCAAAAATAGGTAGCAATAATGTGTACTGAGAAGTTAATGTGGCCAGTGTAACAGCTACCACATCACCCATCCAGTACCCGTACTACCGCTACCACTACCACCACCACCATCACAACAACAACAACAATAGAAAACGGTCACTACTGTCTGTGCAGGTCGGTGTAGCCAGAGGAGTTAGCGTCGCATGTTGTCGCCACGGACTGTTTAGTGTAATTGAGCTCCCAACAAAAAAAAAAAAACTCCATCACCTAACCAGTGTAATAGTCCGTTCTATACTCACAAATAGCGGAAATAAAAACCCCCACCCGTCATCTCCTCTCTCCGAAGGGACAAAGGTTAAATGACCTTGACATCCGTGTCCACCCAAAGTAAACTGGACTATGGGCAGTCTTAGTTAACAGCTTCTGTCATCAAGGAATAATTTATGATCGAGCGAAGCGTCGCGGGGAGGATAAATGGAAATTTACTGAAATCGGATGTCTTCGGGCGAAAGGCACAAATATCGCAGCCTAGC
>CAJHNH020000286.1:0-45000 GCA_905116865.2 Candidula unifasciata | reverse complement strand
TGTTAATTAAAAAAAAAAAAAACCCATTATCTGTAGTGTTACAGTGTCCTATCATGAAGATAAATGCATTTCGTCGAAACACGATATTAACAATTCGTTGTTTCGCATATTTATGATTGTAATGCATCTATCTATAGAGGGACATTCTCTGAGCTTTCATAATCAAATAACAGAGAAATACATTCTAGAGATTGATGAACATTCATACAAGCACAGTTTTCACAGCAATCGCCAATTCTGTACATTTAAGACTAAATCCTTTCCACTGCATAGGTGTGTTTGTTTGCCAAAATATGGATACTTCGATTATTTGTATTTTTATGCGCTTTGTTTTCGCACTTTTTAAATATTCGTCATACATAAACACTTACACACACACACACACACACTCTCTCTCTCTCTCTCTCTCTCTCTCTCTCTCTCTCTCTTTAGAATCACTCATGTTGCACTCTCACATATATGCCCACATATATATATACTCTCATACACAGATAAACCCATAGATACATACATAACATACCCACATATACATACCTACACATATATATACACACTCATGCATTTACGCACGATCATACATAAACACTCATACAAATATAAACATAGGTACACATAATCTTGCATGCACATGTTTATGCACACACACACACACACACACATTCACTCAAACATACAGACGTTCATAAATACACACTTACATAAATGGTATCTCACTCACCAATATGCATATATGCACCTCATGCACATACATGCATGCACCACAACTCATGGATGCTCACGCATATACCACCCTTAAACATATACACACATGCACAAATACTACACACATACGTACACACACATCCGTTCGTATATACACAATCACACACACGTGCTCATATATACACCAACCCTCCTACATACAAGTACTTGCACTTACACTTATGCCTACACATTTATGCACACACAAACACAGATAGCCATACATCTAGAACACATACATACACTCATGCATACACATGTATTCAAACATACATACCAACGCATACCCACCATGCATACATACACATACTCACATTGATACATATTTACATATACACATATACAACCATACATAGAAACACTTTTACTTACCCAAGGACACACACACACACACACTCAGAAATGTAAACATACCTACACATACATACACATACACACCCCCTGTGTATTCACATAAACTAACACATACAAGCACTCATACATACATATCATAGATACACTCATTTGTATTTGTCACATTATTATTTATTATTATTATTATTATTATTTCATTATTATTTAATAATCAAAAGTAATGCATTGTGAATAATAAACTAAATTTAAATGGCATATAATCACTTCCAAGTATGAAATGAAAAAGTTTGCAGTTAAGTGAGTGGGAACTCTTTGTATTTTTCAGATCGAGCTGTAGATGGTTCCCTAAACGAACGGCAGAATTTGCTAAACTTGTTTTAAACAAATCAACTCTAGGTTTAGGCAAATATAATAAACCTATTGGTTTGCTGTTCGTAGGATTGGATTGAAGCAATCGGAAGATGCAATTTGGAGTATTCTGAGATCAGATTTTATAAATAAATTTGGCCTTGTTGAAAATTAAACGTTTACTAAATGACAAAGTCTTTGATGTCCGCATGGAAGATTTTATCGACTTGATTTGTTTCAGAGACTAGGCGCAAAGTCTGATTTTATAGAGAACGCAGTCGTTTGACATTATATTTGGAGCAATCATCCCAAATTATGAATTAATAGTCAATATATGTTTGGATGTAGAATCCGTAAAATATTTACATGTTTGTTTCGTCTAGAAAGTGCTGAATCTTGCCAAGTTGATAAACGTGTTGTGCTATTTTGTGTGGCTATGGCATGAACATGGGACTAAAACACCTAATGTTTTGTATTCAACTACATTACCAATAGGGGGTTTGTTAATGAAATGCTCAAGAGGTCGCAGGTGTAAAGCTAGTATTTGCAGCTTTTGCCTGGTTGTTATTACCATTGATTTAGTTTCATTTATGTTAAATTACATGCTGTTATCATTGCTCCATTTCATAATATTATCTATTTCTTTCTGTAAGGAACATTGCAACTTATTTCAATTATCATGACTAACATATAAATTGCATAGTCGTCATAAAACAGATTACATGTTAGACTGAGTTGTAACGGAGGTCAAACTTTGTGCTATCAATGACATACATAGATAGTACTTTTAAAAAAAAGCAACATTACAACATTGGAGATGAGATGTACGAGAAATGCGCGGGACAAATAGGAAGAGATGGTGTAACTTACAAATAACTAACAATAGTCGGCACAGTATCGGTACATGATTTAAAAGAACATTAAAGAATCGATTCGTGTGACCATCTTTTCAGAATGAAACAAAACAAGCCAGCATCTAGCACATTCTGCATGAGACCAGCCGGATACAAGTCAAGAAGCCGAACAGGAAAGATAGATGTGGAGAGAAGAAAAAAAAAAGACACCACAAAGATACATTATGACATTACCACAAGCTACTCAACTATCAAACGACAGGAAGCTACATCTAACTTCTTTCTGCGAAACTTTGCAGTATAAGCAGTAGGATAAAGGAAAGAAGAAGAAGAAATACAAATCATCATGTAGCAGGTCCTTTGCAGAACGTCGATCTCATCACATCTGACTGAAGGAGACTCGGTCTCTCTCCGCTTCACACACTTTCCTACCCAACGTGTTTCTGGTGTCTTGTGCCCATCTTTTTGCTGGTCGGTCCCTACCCCTCTTTCCTAGCACCATGCCCTCTGCTATTATTGTTTCCAATCCCCTGTTGTGCCTGATATGTTTCGCCAGACTATTTCAGTTTCCGAGACAAGATGCTGTAATGGTAATGGTAATGGTAGTTTCAGCTTCATAGCAAATGAGTCACCACATAGTTGCTTCGCTCCTGTGCCAACAAAAAACACACAGAATGTTCATCACAGTCCCTTGTGGAAGAGATTGACAGACTGCTGTCTCAGCAAATGCACTAGCATACATCATCATCATCAGGTGCCTTGCCGACTGGCGTGGGCGATCATGCCTCTCCATAATCCGCGATCTCCTGCAGCATGTATCAGTTCGTGTGCCGACACACCTCCATGCCATGCAACAAGACTGTCAAGCATCTTCTCTCGTTGTCTTCCTCTATCCCTCCTTCCACAGATCTTTCCAGTGGTCACAACATGTTCTATTTTCCCTCTTCTCATAACATTGCCGAAAAATGATGACTGTCTCCTTCTGATGTCAGTGATAAGTTGTCTTCGGTCTCCCGCCTCTTTTAAAACCTCTTGGTTGCTCTTTTTGGCTGTCCAAGGTATTCTAAGCATTCTTCTGTAAAACCACATCTCTGAGGCCTCTAAAAATTGTTTGGCCTGCCTACCGATTGTCCAGGATTCACATCCATATATGTTAAAACTGGATGTATGTAGCAAGCAAGAATTCTTTTTTTCTAACTCTCAATGACAAGGATATATTGCACAAGATGTTTTTCATTTTATAAAATGCAGTTTTTGCCTGTCCAATTTTGTTTCTTATTTCAGTTATGCATCTTCCATCTGATGTTATCCATGTGCCCAGATACTTAAATTTCTGTACTTGTCTTAAAATAACACCATTGACTTTTATTACACATTTAGGAATAATTTGTTTCTTTGATACCACCATTCCTTCTGTCTTCCCATTATTCAAACTTAGGCCCATTCTTCCACTTTCTAACACCACAATGTCTATCATTTCCTGTAATTCTTTCTGACTTGTTGCTATCAAGTCTGTGTCATCAGCATAACGTAAATTGTTGTTATATTGTGCCCACCAACCACGATTCCAGGCATATCAATTAAAGAGCTTTTCCTTTCTTCATATGATGTAGTGCATCCTCTACTTCTGCAGTCATTATTGGTGGACCATCATTGTTGGTCTGCAGTTCTACGTCTGGTCTATTATCATCATACAATTCCCCTATATACTCTGTCCATCTGTTAATTATATTACTATGTCCCATTAATAAGTCTCCATCCTTTGATTTCAAACATCCAGTGCTGTTACGTGTCATCTTTCCTGTTAACATATTTATCTGTTGGTACATGGAATGTGAGTCTTTCCCGTGATTTTCCCCAATCTCTGTACACATTTGATTCAGCCAGGCTTCTTTAGCCACTTTGCATTTGTTCACTATTTCTTTTTGTATTCTAGAGTATTCTTCTTTATCATTCTTTTTCTTCCTTCTTCCATCCATCAACTGCAGAATTTCGGTTGACATCCATTTCTTTTTTGCAACTGTATGGGTTGGTGGGATTGTCTCTTTTGATGTCTGCTGAATTGACTCACGCAACATATCCCACTGTTCATCAATAGTCTGTATAATTTCCATTGCATTATACCGGTTTTGTACAGTGACGTTGTACTGTTCCTTAATTTCTTTATCCGTTCTAAGAATTCCTAAATTTAACTTGATGTTCTGTGGTGTTTTTCTAATGTTCTTTAGTTTTATTCTAATTTTTCCTACAACTGGAACATGGTCACTAAAGCAGTCTGCCCCTGGTCTAGTTTTTGCTCCAACTAAGCTGCTCTAAAATCTTCTTGAAATCAAAATATAATCAATCTGATTGCGGACATTATCACCAGGACTTTTTCAAGTCCACAATCTTCGAGGATGGTGTTTAAATCAGATGTTACCTATTATCATGCTGCGCGACTCAGCCCATGCTATTAATCTGTCACCTCTCACATTCTTTTCTCCTAGTCCATAGCCACCCGTTATTCCGTACACTTTTTCACTTCCTACTTTTGCGTTGAAATCTCCAGGTTCCATTGTTACTTCACAATTTTTGCATTGATCAACAGCCATGTCTAACTCATCATAAAATGCGTCAATGTCTTCCTCTGAACTATCTGCTGTTGGGGCATACATCTGTACTAAGTTGATCCCGTTTTGTACGAGTGTTCTGACATTCCATGTACCAATGTTCATGATGTTTTTACCATTTACTTTTTCTACAGTAGCTGGATGGATGACGGTCGGGTATCACCCGTAGAACATGATGCTCCCTACCGGACGAGGTGATTCCACCGGAATCCCCATTCACGTCGTTATCTGAATACGTATTATTTTGAGGCATAAGGCATGTGTTCTGCATACACACACTTTAAAATGAATACGGTCATCAGAAGTGCTAACACAAACAGTCTGACATAGGAAATGCAGTTCATCATCGATAGTAGCAGAGGTAACCAACAAGTCAGCAGTTGCACACGCGATCAATTATAAACACATAAGCACACCACCAATATTGCGACGGCAAGCCACGCGCCACTTTCTTAATCTTCAATTCACAAAATCATGTTGGTCCCAGTGGAAAAGCATCCCAAATGAAATCCGCAGCTCACAGTGTCATGTCATGCACTGAACTCAGTAGCTGAGCGACGAAACTATATCCTTTCAGTCTACAAATAGAGCAAAAATGCAACGACCACCGTCTGGCAGAAGCAAGAACTTTGTTACAACTCAAAACAGTGACCCTGTCTAAAGTCTAATTTTGACCAGAAGAAGATGCTGTTTACTGACCATCTTCTCAAACGGTGTTCACAAAAGCCCTTAAAAAAATATTTCATAATTTCAAATGTTTTATTAATCTAGACCAAGATTTGTTTTCTAGGTAAAAACAACAACAACAACAATACAACAACAACAACAACAACATTGCCAGTAATTTACCATAAAGTGTCCATTATACTAAAGCTGAAAAATGATGATATCCTAAAAAGATGCCAGTAATGTGTTCTGTTGTGCACCCACAGATGCAAGATACGATATTCTATACATAATTACCTTGTACGCTGAAGCAATCCTTGTCCTGTTTACGAGTTTACCTGTAACTGGTAACACATGGTCTCAGCTGAATTCTTAATTTTTCAAACGTTGAACCAGTTCAAGTGTAACTGTGTTAACCACACAGAGCTCTGATACCGGCTAATGTTCTTGATTAGAACCACTTTAGATGTCTGTCCTCAAAAGTGGTTCTAGGTTTTACGAAAGTGTCATGTCATGTTTGAAATCTGTCATCAATGTATGTACATCTGTGTTTCTTGTTCTTGCTATCTCTAAGTATCAAAGGTCTGGTCTGATACTCATATGAAATGTTACTGTGAAATGTTACTGTGAAATGTTACTGTGAAATGTTACTGTGAAATGTTACTGTGAAATGCTGCTTTGAAATGTTACTATGAAATCTTACTCTGAAATGTTACTGTGAAATATTACTGTAAAATGTTGCTGTGAAATGTTGTTGTGAAATGTTGCTGTGAAATGTTGCTGTGAAATGTTACTGTGAAATGTTGCTGTGAAATGTTACTGTGAAATGTTGCTGTGAAATGTTGCTGTGAAATGTTACTGTGAAATGTTGCTGTGAAATGTTGCTGTGAAATGTTGCTGTGAAATGTTGCTGTGAAATGTTGCTGTGAAATGTTACTGTGAAATGTTACTGTGAAATGTTACTGTGAAATGTTACTGAGAGGTAATAAAGGCTGTCTTTCTGTCTGATTTAAATTTTTTTTTACTGTTGATAGGGGTCTGTGAGGCTAATGTTTTAGGGCCACATGGCTAGTGCTGTCGCCATAGATTGTGCAGGTTATGATGGATAATTTTGAGCTGGACAGAAAAATACTATCACCTTACCGGGGATCGAACACGGGTCTCCTGCACGAGAGCCCCAAGTTGTAACGGCTTGACCAGCTGCTCCTCTTTTGTTTATAAACAGCAACATTTTTGACTGGCACCCAAAAGAAACTGTTCTGAGTTTTTTGGGATTTCTAAATATAAAATCTCTTGACATGAAGAGGGGTGAGGGGGAGGGGGTGATGTTTCTAGTAAAATTATGTTCTAATTGTCCATTCCAGCAGAAGAAGAAGAAGAAAGAAGAAGAAGAAGAAGAAGAAGAAAGAAGAAGAAGAGAAGAAGAAGAAAGAAGAAGAAGAAGAAGAAGAAGAAGAAGAAGAAGAAGAAGAAGAAGAAGAAGAAGAAGAAAGAAGAAAGAAGAAGAAGAAGAAGAAGAAGAAGAAGAAGAAGAAGAAGAAGAAGAAGAAGAAGAAGAAGAAGAAGAAGAAGAAGAAGAAGAAGAAGAAGAAGAAAGAAGAAGAAGAAGAAGAAGAAGAAGAAGAAGAAGAAAGAAGAAGAAGAAGAAGAAGAAGGAAGAAGAAAAGAGAGAAGAAGAAGAAGAAGAAGAAGAAGAAGAAGAAGAAGAAGAAGAAAAAAGAAAAGAAGAAGAAGAAGAAGGAGAAAAAGAATAAAAAACCAAGGAGACGGGGAAAGAGAGTTAGATAAAAAAAAACACAAAGTGGCAGAACAAGAAGGTTGAAGAGGAGGAAGAGAAGGGTAATGAGGAGGGGAAGAAGAAGAAGAAGGAGAAGGAGAGGAGGAGAAGCAGAAATAGTTGGAGAAGGAAAAGAAGAAGAACTGGAAATCGGACAGGCAGTCACGCTAGCACAAACCCCCATGCCACACTACCCCCCCCCCCCCCCCCGCCCTCACAACCTCGGCCTCTCCCAAACTCCACCCTATACCAGCAACATATCTATGACATAACTGCACCAAAAACCGGGATCGCACACAAATAGAAAACACAAACTAATCTGGCAATTCTAGCCATACATGGGAAGCTTTCAGACCAGATGCCAGGAAAAAAAGAGAGGGGGGGGGGGGGGGGGGGGGGGAACCTGTCTAGAAGCTTCCTTTTTCAAAAAACTGTCTGACAGAAGTCATTCTATCCCGACTATTTTACTGCCTGATTCTTGTGTACACGGCTTAATGTTGTCTCTGTGGCTTCTGTAAATTTTCATTTTCTGGTAGAGCCCTGAGGTTAGCACTTTTCTCATCGAGTTTAATTTGCAGATGTTTGGGTCTCGTTTTATTGTGCCATATGCCAAATTGAATTTCTCTGAGTTAGTGGTGTCGAAGGAAGTTCGGCTTTTACTAACCAGCTGTTGGCAAACTGCATGATCTAGCTGGAGTTGTGGCTATGATATTTGGTGCCCTCGTTTCGTGTCGGGTAAATTGTCGCCATTATCTCATTTGCATAGTGCATAAAAGGCAACCATCAGTCCCGGGGGAACCAGGGGATGGTTCTGCTGCGTTTTCTGGTAAAGCGTCCGCTGTGACCGTTAATTCCAATGAAGGAGTGGTAGTCTCTGGCACATAGTCCAAGTAGAAACGCTGATACCCTGCCGTTCTGAAGCTGGTGTGCCCTTAGGCGCCTCCTCTCTATAGCCTGCTACTTTTGGCCTCTTTCAAACTACGACAATCCGTCTTCCAGAATTTATATCTAAAGGAGCCACCAAAACGCCAAGTTTTCCCTGAGTGTCTGCGTGTTGTGTGTATGTGTTTTGTGTGTGTGTGTGTGTGTGTGTGTGTGTGTCTGTGTGTGCAGTGTTTGTGTGTTGTATTTGTGTGTTGTGTCTATGTGTGTTTTCTGTGTTTAAGTGTGTGTGTTTGTGTGTGTATGTTGACGCCTTCCATTTTTCTTTAAGATTCGTAGCCACAATTCAGTGTAATCACTTTCAGACTACAAAGACAATTATCAATATCTTTTAATAACAATTCAGGGGGGGGGGGGGGGGGGGAATTGCAATGAAGAAGGCATCATTCGAGTTAATAAAAATAACGGCTTCTATACAATCAATACTACAGGACTTGTCGAAGAGGAAGAGGAGAAAATATATCTCAAACATAACAACAATAACATAGATACGCAATCTGGCTGAGTTGCTGGATTTCACATATGCGAACATTAGGTCCATTGCATCTGATCACCAGAGATAGATGGATCAGATCACCCAGTAGACATTCATGACCCTATGATACGAATACGTTAGAAGATAATGATCAATATCATTATCATGTGGCATGTCCTTTGTAGATCCTGACTAGTAGTAGTAGATTTTACCCCACCAGGACATCACACAAGCGATAAACACCTGATGACACAAAGTGACCAACGTGTGGATTAGGATCACCGTGGAGAGGTCCCAGACAAACCGCACTCAGCCATTAGACTATATTTATTTTCGGGCTATATTGCGGCCCCTGGCAAGAGCCAGAGTAGGACTTCAAAATACGAAAATCTCACAAGGGGATGACTGGAATATATCCCTCACCAGTTCTTTCGCCTTTCGGTACATATCCCTCCCAAAGGTGTCACTTATATTCTGTGCTCCGTACATATCCCTCCCCAAGGTGTGACTTTTATTCTGTGCTCACTATTTTTCTGGTCAGCCCCTGGACGGTTAGCTCTGGATGCCACTGTTAAAACCACCGCAAGGTAGTCTGCTCTCCAAACTCCAATAGGCTTGTAGATTACTTTCAGCTAGGGTATATCGGAATTGTGAAATACTTTCCACAACCTCTGGCCATAGACGCTAAAGCCTGGAAAACTAACATAAATCGAAAAGTACATTAAAAAAAAAACTTAATTCATACATGTTTAAAAATTCATATCAGAGACGACCTTTAATAGAAAGATGACACTAATTGATTTACTTAACATAATCAAAAGGACACTGGAGACAGTGTTTTCTTGTTTGAAAAAAAAAAAAAAAAAAACCCCACCAAGATTTTGAAGCTAAGACCCGGAATTCATGATTAGGTATTCAATGTCTTCTCCTGATTTATGAAAGACGTGATCGGCCTATAACATTATGCATGCGTCTAGGCCGATGCCTCTTGAAAGACTCCTTTATGTCTGTGTGTATGGCACATAACGTTATGCAGTCACACTGGAGCTGTATAAGTAACAGACACATAAACGTTGCAGACTACGATTGCACTCGTGCAACCCAAGATATATTAAACAGAGCCAGTGTATCAGTGTGATTCTATCCTGTAGACAAGAAGTGAAATAAGATATAATGTGGATGAATCGTTTTCCGTTATCAGCTAAACAATACTGGGTATTTATATCACCGTCGTGTATATAATTATGACTATTGCCTCTCAGACAGAAAAACTACGACTTCGAAAGAAACACTCCTAAATTGTCGCCTGCTATGACATGCTTCAAAGACTTGGGGTGAGTTGGTGAAGGGTTTATGCTTCATTGAGGAAAATGAGGCAAGAAGAAGAAGATGGTGACATGGTTGTTAGGGTACGGTGAGGCCTATTTTTTTTTTCCCTCGAAACTGGGATCCAGGAGCCACAAGATAAAGATGTGATCAGTTATTGGGGAAGGAGAGAAAGGAATAACCTGGTCGGTTACAATCGACAAATAGAAAGGACTAAATTATTATACACTTCTTCAGTGAGCTGAAGACACAGATGATGGGTGGTGTGTGCTAGTTCTTCTGTGTATACACCTCCACGACCCACAGTTATGTAAGATTTTTCCGTTGCATAACAATCAGATTTCACCTGTGCGTATGTGAGGTACACTGCTGGGTTGCCTGTTAATGGCTATACAACAGAAAGTTCAATGTAACTAATCGACCTTTTACAAAAACACGTCTTTAACTTGTTGTACGTAAGTTTTGAATAAGAACACAACTGTTGTGCTGAAAGTGTGAAAATGTGCTATAAAATCAATGTGATGAATTGTCTCAGACTTCGTGACAAGTTGTGAACTTTTGTGGTTAGGTAGGTAGTTGTAACACACCAGAACATGATACAAGCGATTAACACCCGGTGACGCGAAGTGTCACCACGCGCATGAGGATCACCAGTGGAGAGGTCACAGAAACCCCTTTCAGTCGTTATGCAATATCTATGGCTAGGCCATGTTTATGCTTTGGCTTTATTCAGGGCCCCCGGCAGAAGCCAGGGTGGGGCTTCAAATAACAACAACAATTGCATCACACATAGGGACCATAGTGTGCATATGTGTGTGTGTGTGTGTGTGTGTGTGTGTGTGTGTGTGTGTGTGTGGTTAGGGTTTAAAGTTGTAGTCATTCAGGTCAGTACTGTGAAAATGTGGCTTGTTTCCTAATTAAAATTGCACAAGTCGTGACAAAAACAAAGAAATCTTCTGCTACGAGACAAATGGGCAGTATAAGGAATTGTTTATATACAAAACCCTAATTTCGAGGTGGAAACGCGAGCCTATGCAAAATTAAAAATCACGCTTTCAAGATAAGTAGTTACAAGAAGTTATCGAAAATACAACAACATGAATTTAAAAATGGACTACAGGTGTGACCTAGAGATCTGGTCACACTCTATGAAATTTAAACGTAATCAAACTGCGATTGGCACCATCTAAGTAGAATCTCTTCGATGACTGCCGAAGATAAGAACGAAGCTTTTATGGGAATGTTATGCATGTTGTATGTTCTTAGCTCAACATGAGACAGCTCAGCGCGACAACGGGTTTTACTGACTGTGTGCTGTTCCCTCATTGTTATGGCTTGTCTGAGTTTTATTCCTGTAATTTACTGGCTTTCTGTCAGTCTTTTTTCCCGCTGCGATCGTTTCGTTGAGGCATGTTGTCCGTGGCAGTTAATACTGCCGCTCACCGTTTCTTCTGTTATTTCTTCCGGGATTTTCTGGCTATAGATAACCTGCCGAAGGCAGAGAGTTACTTCATTTACATCCCTTTCGACCAGTCTTTCCTTATTTACTTTGTGGCGTGGAAGCATCGCAGCATCACATTTAGCCTCCTTCTGCTTTCATAGAGCATGCCAGTACCTTACCGCGATTGTTTCTCTTTCGTGCTTATATCGGAGGCAGATAAATACAATGTCTTTTAGCCTGTTATTCTGATAGGGTCAGTGGCTTAGGCATTGCGAACGCTGTTCGCAATGCCGGGGTGCCTGGTTTGATTCCAGCTGCAGGCGATTTGGCGGAAGCCCTCCTTGCGTTGGCTACAAGAGTGTTATCGAGAACTGACCGTACAGGGGCAATGACAACATGCTGAACGTAATTTTGCCTAGAAAATCCACAACAGCCAGTAAATGCTGGGGTTGCCTCTGCAACGTCCTCTAAATGACACGCAACTAGCGTAGTATGTCTAAAATAATGTAGTTGTTGCTTTAGTATAGCTAGGTTTGTCTTTGCATCTAAGAAACGAGTTATTTTATGTATAAATCTGTTATCTTTGCCCCCCCCCCCTTTTACCCCTAGCTGAGCACTCACTACTACCTCCCTTCCCTCCTAGAAAAAAATAGATACATTTATACGAGTACAAACTTTAGTAACCAACTCCAGCATTGTGTGGCAGTTTATGATTTTATACTAGTTTGCCACTGCTTTCTGGACGGTTAGCTCTGGATGCCACTGTTAAAACCACCGCAAGGTAGTCTGCCTCCAAATCTCCATCAGCGAACCCGACACCACTAACTTACGAAGCGCGTTTGCAAGGCCTAATCCATAGACGCAACGAATATATATATATATATATATATATATATATATATATATATATATATATATATATATATATATATATATTATATTCACACCCATACGCATACACTAGATTTAATTGTCCAGCTACGCTCGAAATAGTTAGAGAAATTTTCATTCTTAGCTTGATCTCCACCGCTGCCGTATGGTTAGTAGAAACTCCACGAAGGAGCGAGCCCAACATGAACCTTCCGTTGTTAAGTTTCTCTTGGATGCCCTCATTTCATGAACCTGTCAATGTCCCATTTCGGAGAATGTCTGGTGATTGTCAAAAAAATCTGTAGCTAATAAGTGTTTACAGGAAGCGAGATCTGGCCCTTGAGTCACGGTGGAGTGGTAGGGGCGTTTTAGAATAGCTCTTCCTATATTTAGCTTTACCGACATCTTAGTGCAATTGTGGAGTGATGGAGCATTGAGCCGTGGTTAAACTCAGGGTTTAAATCTGGCATGTTGCCAGTCCCCCAAGTCTAAAACAACAACCTGCAATAACGCTCCTATCTTACAGTCTACGTTTCAAAGCAGATAGCAACGAAATGTAAAGAGAGAAAAATATTCAAAGAGCTATAACTGCAAAGAAAGTTTACTTTTACTGATTTACAATAAATAAAAGGAATGCATAGTAACATGACCGCAAGTGTGACACACTAGTCACAATGGCAACTGAATATTCTACCTTTGTATTGGTCATGGTCTAGGATTGGATTGGATTTTTTACCCCACCAGGACATCACACAAGCGATAAACACCCGATGACACAAAGTGCCACCATGCGGATGAGGATCACCGTGGAGAGGTCCCAGAAACCGCGTTCAGACATTTGGCCATAATGATGACCTGCCTATATTGCGGCCCCTGGCAAAAGCCAGAGTGGGGCTTCAAAAAACAAAAAATAACGTCCTAAGAAGGACGAAAAGAAGTATGGTCTAGGAGTCGTTAACAGTTAGTTTAAAATAAACACACGAAATAAGAAAGGGTTTGTGTTTTCTCGTTAGGAAAGACAGAGAGAGAGAGAGAGAGAGAGAGAGAGAGAGAGAGAGAGAGAGAGAGAGAGAGAGAGAGAGAGAGAGAGAGGGAGGGAGGGAGGGAGAGAGAGAGAAAACGAGAGAGAGGGAGGGAAACACATAATAAGAAAGAAAGAGGAGCTCTCACCTGCAACCAACATTGTTAGATGATGATGGTGAGCTGGCCGGATGTAGCCAAGCAAAATTGTTCCGGTAATAACGACAACAAACCGTCAAATTCTTGCAAGCAAAATCCTCTCCCTTGACAGGAATGTGTCAGTCATTCATCGCCCCTCGATATCTTCCCTCAATGAAAAGCGGATTGCTACTAACACATGTCCTAGATTTGATATTGCATGGAATCGGTTTCAAGCACAAGTGTGTGTCAATGTACAGCTTTAACGTTAGTTGTACGTATTTCCTGAATTTTTCACAGGTGGTACCTTCCATACATTAGTTCGTCTCCAAGGAACACAGTTTTATCCAAACACACGTATAGTTTAGACCTTTATCTAAAGTCTCGTATATTGCCCGTAATCTTGTATGAAAAGACACTAATCCACGTGAATATATTTATTATATAAGATCGTCAGTTTGAGTAGCTACTGTATGTCTACGTAAGGAATCGAATTTGGACAAGGTAATTCAAAGAAACACGTGGATAGACAACATCAAGAGATTAACTGGAAGATATCTGTGCGAATGCCCCACGAAATCTAGCGTTAGGTTGAACCGGGGAACTAACGTTTATTTGGGGATGGCACTTGATGACGATGATGCAGATGTTTACGATGATGACGATGCTGATGATGATGATAATTATGATGATTGTTATGATGATGATAAGTCTTTACTCCTTCTTCGCGTTCACCGTCTGTAATCTCCGGCGGAATGTGTGGTTGTTTACCCATCTCCGGATTTTCGTCTTGAGCAAGAACTTGAGTTCTGAACGCACAAACGATTTTACAGATCTGGCTTTCTGTATGCAGGCTATTGGTTCCTCACACTTCAGGCACATGTAATCTGACTTCGAAGGAAACACCCCTAATAAGTCGCTTTTAACAACATTCACGCATTTCAGAAGTAGTATTAGTAGTAGTAGTGGTAGTGGTAGTAGTAGTAGTAATAATAGTGGTAGTAGTAGTAATGTAGTAGTAATAACAATAATAGTAGCAGTAGTAGAAGAAGCAAAAGCAGAAGGTGAATTAGTGATAATGTCACTAGTTACAATACCACAAGTTTAAAGAAGATTTTAATAAAGGAGCTTAAGAGACTAGAGGAGGTGAACAGAGAAGATGAAAAGAAATACAAAGAAGAAAAAAAGAATAATAAGGTAATGATTTAAAAAAAATAATCATGTTTTTAATTTCGCCTGTTTTTTAATCAGTCATTATAAAGTGCACGACCAAATCAGACCATTACAGACATTAGGAAAACTGAATGCGTCAGCCATCATTGTCTTCTCTGTTGGATGCGAGTCCACATTACGAAAATAAAGGTCACAGTATCGACAAAAAGCAATCAACGCTTTCATTCCCGCCTGCATGAGCCAGATTTCATACGTAAACAGGACCGAAATAGAATCTGTTGTTTGCGAACGTAGATTAGATTTTAAGTGCCACTGCAACCATCTGGGTTAATTAATTGTCTTCTGCGGAGATGTTGTTTTTAAATAGATGTTTTCCATTAACAGTTTTTTTCAAGATTTGATTTTGTTTTTATTAAAAAAAAAAAAAATATTTTTAACTGTTGATCTCACATATGATAATAATGAAACCACAAACAAGGTATTGCGCACTTCATTGCCTGGCATGAGACGTTACCACAAAGGGCGTGGTAAGGCACTCCGGCTTACCACCGTCATACCAGTGTAATAGGCAAACATTAGGAAGACGTTTCAATGGGCTGATAAAAAAAAAATGATTATCTTTTTCCTAAACAAGATAATTTTTTTAACTGTTCCTTTTACCACCATAACAGCTACTACTATCACTAATATTTTAACCACTACTACTACTACTTGTACCAGCTCTTCAACTACAACTATTGTTACTTCTAATATCACCACCACCACTACTCTTACTACTACGACCACCACTGCTCTGCTACTACAACTCCTATTGCTATTACTACCACCACCACCACTACTATTGCTAGTACTACCACCACCACCACTACTACTACTACGGACCCACTACTGCTAGACTACTCCTAGTGCTACTACCACCACTACTACTACTACTACTACTACGATCCCCTACTACTATTACTACTACTACTACTACTACTACTACTACTACTACCACCACCACCACCACTACTGTTACCACTACTACTCAGACTACCACAACCACTACTCTTACTACTGCGACTACCACTGCTCTACTACTACAACTCATATTGCTACTACTACCACCATCACCATTGCTACTACTGCTAGTTCTACCACTATTACCACCACCACTATTGCTACTACTACTATCACTAACACCATTACCACTACCACTACTACCACTATTACTGCTACCACTAGGGAGGAAGACTTAGAACATCTATGTTAGTGTCATAGAGAGATTGGAGCACACATACAAATAAAATTGAAAAAGCTGGGGCACATATAGAAATGTATAGAATGAACGGAAGCACAGTAGAGATATAATGAAAAGTCTGGAAGCACATATGGAAGTATAACGGAAATTGCTAGAGCACATATGGAAATATCATGAAGGTAGGAAGGGCTGCACCTATAAATGTATGATGTGGAAAAAGGAGCACACATCACATATCGTTGATCTAACTGGTGAATTGTAAAAGTATTGAGTGTTTAACCGTAGCCATCGACAGTATTAAAGTTTGGCTATGGTTTAACTGAGGTGGTCTATGACAAACGAAATAATATTCTGCCATGTAAACACAGCTTACTAAACACTACCAGGAGCCGCCAAATCTTTTCGTTATACAAGCCAAATTTTAGTGCTCAACAGGCCAGGTGGCATGTTTATTCAGTAATAAAATAAAAAAATCCTGGTCCACATGACTAGTCATCGAAAGTGTCGCACAAAGCACGAAATTATGCAAATCCAGAGAGGATCTGAGAAATCTCCAAGGCATACACAAGGGCAAACTGAAGGACAGAGTTCGAAATCGATCCTATGTCCTTCAGAATGTGAGCCAAATAGAGCATTACTTCATCACGTGTAGCCGTATTGGTGTAGTCTCTAAAAGCTTGTCTGTCGGTCTGAAGGGTGTACGTTCGAATAATAATAAAGTCCGATTATATCGAAAGTAACCTTGATTTTCAGGTTTTTTAGCCTAAAATGGGTTCTGGGCTACTTCCTGGAAAGTGACGGCGGCTGGTGCGATGTTTACCCCATCATCTGATTAGTGATATATGAAAACATGAGTAGAAAACGGTAAATATCAAATTCGAGTGGATCGACTTCACTGCATCGGCTTTTATCCCATATTGTCTGGTCTCTCTCCCCAAAACTGCCAACCTTCTCCCCAGAGCGGCGCACACATCGCGAACTCCGTAGCTTCGGTGACGATTCCCCAGGGATCTCCGTACAAATTGTCCCCGTGAAATGAATGGTGCAGCCATGCATCGAACCCACGACCTTTAGAGCGCTAGGGAAAAGGCTTCACCACTTTGCCAAGGAGCAACCCCCCCCCCCCACCCGGGCCTAGTATGGTATGCCCAATGCGCCACTCACTGAAGTGTAAATGGTCTTTACTTTCTGACTTCTTATGAAAACAGACCTCTATCACATTATTTAATAAATATAAAGGAAAATGACCATTTTCAAATCCTTGAGGCATTTTGGGCATTAAGTAAAAATGAAGGTCCATTTTCCACGCCGTTAGGCGTATAGGGCATATAGGGCTAGACCTATATTTTACAGACCAATCGGCACTCGGTCGGCGATGTGGTCAACATCTTGCCGGTCGCCTTTACCTCCCGGGATTTCACCTGCTACAAATTCAAGGCTGGTTTGACCTGGCAGCTAAGGTCATGTCTGACAAAATTCGTGCTCCGTTCAGATTCGAACCCATGAACCTCGGATCCGCAGGCGATCGTATTAACACCTATTAAAGGCTAGTTGTGTATCCTTTACAGGACGTTACAGAACCAACACCAGCAGCCCCTGTCTGTTGTGTGGTTTCTCTAGGCAAATTTACGTCTAGTAGTTTGTCATTGCTTCCTCGACGGTCGGCCCCCTGATACCACTGTCGAAACCAAGGCAAGACTCATGGTCAGCAGCTGGGATCGAACCCGGCACTCCGACATTACGAAGCTTTCGCATCGACTTAGCTACAGAGCCGACATTAACATCTATAGCTCACATTAAAACCTACCATATCTGAAACCAGTTCTACCAAACATTGTCTTGTGGTGAATTAAATGTTAGTTATAAATTTTAATAAATCAGTAAAATTTGTTCTACTATTAACTGTTATCACCCTAAACGCATACTACATAAATTAGCTCCAATACAAAATATTGTGAAAGTGTTTACTAAGAGTTAATAAGCTAATTCCATAACTACTACAATGCTATAGCCACCACTGAAACTATTTAAAACCACACGTGATGACGTTACACAAATTGTCTGGACTTTGGGATTGAAATCGTCACGAACAAATTGTGCTGGACAAGCAAGCACTACGTGCAGCATCGAATGAATTAACTACAACAGATGTGGCTCCATTCTGCGATAGACTGCGCCAGCTACCCGTCGATGTGAGCCTTTCTCGCGTTGGCTGGTGAGTTTGCGAGAGTCCAGGATTTCCAGTCCCGAGCTGCTGTTTTCTGTATGATACCTCGCGGTGTAGTCAGTTGCTGTTTTCTGTATGATACCTGGCGGTGTTGTCAGTTGCTGTTTTCTATATGATACCTGGCGGTGTAGTCAGTTGCTGTTTTCTGTATGATACCTGGCGGTGTTGTCAGTTGCTGTTTTCTGTATGATACCTGGCGGTGTTGTCAGTTGCTGTTTTCTATATGATACCTGGCGGTGTTGTCAGTTGCTGTTTTCTGTATGATACCTGGCGGTGTTGTCAGTTGCTGTTTTCTGTATGATACCTGGCGGTGTTGTCAGTTGCTGTTTTCTATATGATACCTGGCGGTGTTGTCAGTTGCTGTTTTCTGTATGATACCTCGCGGTGTTGTCAGTTGCTGTTTTCTGTATGATACCTGGCGGTGTTGTCAGTTGCTGTTTTCTGTATGATACCTGGCGGTGTTGTCAGTTGCTGTTTTCTATATGATACCTGGCGGTGTTGTCAGTTGCTGTTTTCTGTATGAAACCTGGCGGTGTTGTCAGTTGCTGTTTTCTGTATGATACCTGGCGGTGTTGTCAGTTGCTGTTTTCTGTATGATACCTCGCGGTGTTGTCAGTTGCTGTTTTCTATATGATACCTCGCGGTGTAGTCAGTTGCTGTTTTCTGTATGATACCTGGCGGTGTTGTCAGTTGCTGTTTTCTGTATGATACCTGGCGGTGTTGTCAGTTGCTGTTTTCTATATGATACCTCGCGGTGTTGTCAGTTGCTGTTTTCTGTATGATACCTCGCGGTGTTGTCAGTTGCTGTTTTCTATATGATACCTCGCGGTGTTGTCAGTTGCTGTTTTCTGTATGATACCTCGCGGTGTTGTCAGTTGCTGTTTTCTGTATGATACCTGGCGGTGTTGTCAGTTGCTGTTTTCTGTATGATACCTGGCGGTGTTGTCAGTTGCTGTTTTCTGTATGATACCTGGCGGTGTTGTCAGTTGCTGTTTTCTGTATGACACCTCTCGGTGTAGTCAGTTGCTGTTTTCTGTATGACACCTCGCGGTGTAGTCAGTTGCTGTTTTCTGTATGACACCTCGCGGTGTAGTCAGTTGCTGTTTTCTGTATGATACCTGGCGGTGTTGTCAGTTGCTGTTTTCTATATGATACCTGGCGGTGTTGTCAGTTGCTGTTTTCTGTATGATACCTCGCGGTGTTGTCAGTTGCTGTTTTCTGTATGATACCTCGCGGTGTTGTCAGTTGCTGTTTTCTGTATGATACCGGGCGGTGTTGTCAGTTGCTGTTTTCTGTATGACACCTCGCGGTGTAGTCAGTTGCTGTTTTCTATATGATACCTGGCGGTGTTGTCAGTTGCTGTTTTCTGTATGATACCTCGCGGTGTTGTCAGTTGCTGTTTTCTGTATGATACCTGGCGGTGTTGTCAGTTGCTGTTTTCTGTATGATACCTGGCGGTGTTGTCAGTTGCTGTTTTCTATATGATACCTGGCGGTGTTGTCAGTTGCTGTTTTCTATATGATACCTCGCGGTGTTGTCAGTTGCTGTTCTGCCAACAGCCAGAGACTGTGTTGCATCAAAAACAAAGGTCCCAGTTCTACCCCTTTTTTGTTTCAAATTTATATTTAAAGCAGATATACACGATGTTAGGGGTGTGAGGAACAAACTAACCTACTTTATTTTTAAAGGGTCACAAATTGGGCACGCAGGCCCATATTATATTCGGCCTTCAAAACAGCCGTCTTTCACACTGCTGCTGTATTTTATCAATAAGCATGTTATATCCATTTGATAATATGCATATTATGAATATCTAAAAAAAAAAAAAAAAACAGGCACACACAAAAGCTTGGGTGGTAAAATGCATGCATACACTAGCGCATGAACACACACAAACACACACACACACTCACTTAAACACACCCACATACCTTCACATACACATAAACACACCCCCATTCACCCACAATTATGGGGCCAACATTGTTAATGCCCTTTAAACAAGTCGCGGCATCGGGGGCTAAGGCGTTGCGAGTCTGACTTGTAATTCAAACGTACCGCGATTGAAACCCACTGCTGGCTGCGTGGATTTTCATTATAGTATGGAGCGTTGCAGGTCGACCAAGCGTAAAATTAGTACCAGGATGAATTTCCTGGGAATTAAAGATGGCCGGTGTAGTGCTGACCACACTACCTACCTAGTGCCGATGGTCTGTAAAAATATGGGCGCTTTTTCCATTTGCCCGATACGCCTAAAGGCGTAAAAAAGGGATCTTTAATATTTTTGTTTTTGTTTTAAGTCTGGTCAACCAGGTGAGGATTGCCACTGATGTGTTCGTCTTTTACAGAACATCGCTCCCATCACGGTCTGACCAAAAAATTGGTCTCTCGTCAGCTCTCTCTCTTCTAGTACACTATCCTGCCCCAGACGTCTCTTATATCCTATACTTCTAGTAATCTGGTCATCTGGTAATTTTAATTTCAGCTTCATAGCAAACGGGTCACAACATCTTTGCTCCGCTCCTGTGCCAACGAAAAACACACAGAATGTTTATCACAGTCCCTTGTGGAAAGACTGACAAACTGCTGTCTCAGCAAATCTAGCATACACTCGCAATAAAAGCATATGGTAGCATCCGAAGTGCTAACACAAACAGTCTGACGTTAGAAATGCAGTTCATCATTGATGGTAGCAGAAGTCACCAAAAGATCAGCAGTTGCACACGCGATTAATTTTAATCAAATAATGGCCCCACCAATATTGCGACAACCGCCATCGCGCCATTTTCTGAATCTACAAATCACACCACCACGCTGGTCAGTCGAAAAACATTTGAAATGAAATCCGCAGCTCACAGTGTCAGGCCATGCACTCAACTCAGAAGCTGGGTAACGAAACTATATACTCCCAGTCTACAAATGGAACAAAAAAAGCAACGGCCACAGTCTGGCAGAAGCAAAAAAAAAAAAAAAAATTCGGCTTAAAACAGTGGCAGTGCCTAGTGTTCATTTGGACCTGAAGCATTCTGTGAGGGCTAATAAACTGTCACCCCAGCAGTACCCTACTATTAGCTGGGGAAGGGATTTAGGACATTACATCCACCAGCAAGCGTCGCCCCAACAACGACCTGACTGCCTTCGTTAACGACTGTTCACCCAACAGCCATGCAGTTCTTTGGCACGAAGGAGACACCTTGAACTTGGGTTTCCGACTGCCGACTGCCTTCACGAAGATATATGTGTGCTACTGGTGTCCCGTAGCCAAAATACTATCTCACTGTATTACTCAAATTCAGCACGCATACTCAAACGCGCAGTAGTTAACACATACACACACACACACACACACACATACATGCACTCATTACCTGCCACCCGTTTGCTTGCTGGTGCAGCACACATGACTACATATTTATATAAGTATATATATATATATATATATATATATATATATATATATATATATATATTATATATATATATATATATATATCGGGAGAGGGAGAGAGTGAGACAAGGTAAGAATCATGCCGAATGACCACAAATATGTAAGACACTGACACAGGGAATTCCCTATGCACATAAGGTCGGCATGACTGGCTCTAAGAAGGGGACAGTAAATTCAAACGGCTCAGTCAGATCAGATACAGTCCCTGCTGTGACAGAAAGTTGGCTGTAATAAAGGACTGCCGTAGAAAGGTGCACCCAAGGGACGGTTTCAGAAAGAGATGCATACTTTGTGGTAGGGTAACATTGCTTGAAAAATGTAATCTGCAAGCCACCAGGCGTTGCATTCACATTTTCTAGGTTCTAACAATAGTAATACACTAGCGATGACTAATATTAATTATTAACAGCTCAGCCAATACATGCATAAATCGGCGTAGACATAAAGATAGAGATGGAGAGAGAGAGAGAGAGAGAGAGAGAGAGAGAGAGAGAGAGAGAGAGAGAGAGAGAGAGAGAGAGAGAGAGAGAGAGAGAGAGATCACCGCGTAGCTAATTACAGCAAATGTAAAGCGTTCATTGAGTCTTCTGTTTCGATATCCAAACGTGCTTGTTGTCAGCCATACCGTTTTTGTGTATGCTTAATGTGCTGGTTCCCTCTTTCCTAGTACTGTGCTTTTTGCTGTTATTCATTCCATTCCACCCTGCCGTGGACAAAATAGTTCAATTCCCGAGACTAGGTACATTTTATGGGCTATTTTTCCTTCCTGTCGAGATCTTTTAGAATGTCAGTAGTTCTTCAGGGCTTCGTGGGATACTACTCCGATTACAAATAACACCCGTTTACATTGAAATTTCTAGACGCTTTCATGTCATTTCTGCTATCCCGAAGATCTTGCTGTCAAGTCCCCATTGGGACGGATTATATTTTTGTCTATGGCTCATGTGTATAACAAGAATAACGTGGGCATCAAGAAATAAGTCGCGGAGTGGGAGAAGGTGGGGGGGGGGGGATGGGTAAAGCTGGGCAGGATGACTTCGACACAGTCACACACTGAAAAGTGATTCATCTAACCTTATCAGGATCCTATGGTGCCTTCCTGTGTCGAAATGAAGTATAATTTACAGGAAAGTGCCCATTTGTGTGTTACACATAGGGGGATTACCAGAGACTCTGTTATTCCCTCTGTCCGTGGTTTATATGGTCGTCCTCTCCTTGACTTCCCGCCTGGTGTGTACTTCACTGTTGCCTGCTGTGGTATACCGTTTGTTGTCATCCGTGTTATATGGCCAAACCATTGCATTTTCTGACTTTTAATACAACACAGGACTGCCGCCGCTCCCATTCTCCACTGGATGGCTTCTTGTTTTATTGAGAGAACTTCCTAGGAATCTCAGCTTAGTTGTGTGCTGAATGACCTATACAAAACGGAAGTCTAGCACCGCATGTCAAGTATACAAGCAACAAGAAATAATCTGGTACAATTTAATGGATTTTCAAACACTTGGTCACTGACCAGCAAGCAAGTGTGATAACGATTGGGCTATAGCGTGAACCTCTAGGCTTTAGTGCGTTTTAAAAGTCGTGCCCTGAAACTTTAACAAATATCTCGAAAACTCCTATACGGATCAACGGAAATTGTTTGCATGTGGTCTTAGATTTGCCATAAGCTTATGGTGTTATAATTTACAATTACACAAGGGTCAATGTTTTCTTCAAGCAGCAAATTTATGTGATCATTGTTTGACTAATGGTCTGTTTACACATTAGATATAATTTACAATAACTGACACATGCGTGGAAATTGCTTGGAAAGCAGTTCCTATCTGCAGCGATGCGTGGCAATTTGTGTGATAGTCTATTCCGCATACAATGAAAATTTACAACTGGGGGGGGGGGGGGGGGGGGGGGGGGGGCTAATGCTCGGTTTAACTACCTGAGATTGAAACACCTATAAAACACGCGCAATTTAAAGTTTTGAAAAGTACTCTTTGATTATTTCATTGTCAAATGTTGCTTGTTTGCTCTGAACTGGTGCAATGACTCTGTTCTTTATCACTCTGGCTCTGGTCACTTGCAGACTCCTCTTCCACACGCCGACATCAACACCACAAGTAAAAATGGACGGCAGTGAACAACAAAATGCGGTTTCACACTTTATTCTCCACTCGCTGTTTCTTCAGCCGGTGCATGATGAAGGACATGTCTAGGTATTCATATCTAAGATTGATTCAAACTAACAATGGTTCCAAAAAAAAAACAAAAAAAACAATAGGTCACTACGAAAACCGGAAGTTTGCTTACATAAAAGGAAAAGAATTCTCGCAAGGACATGATTGTTAACTAACTGACTGACTGACTTTCTACCCCACCAGGACATCACACAAGCGATAAACACCCGATGACACAATACACACCATATTTATGGCCAGGCTATATTGCAGCCATTGGCAAGAGCCAGAGTAGGGCTTCAAAAAACGAAAAATGTCATCCTAAAAAGGACGGGCAGTATGATTATTAACAGATACAAATTTCAACAACCCGTACCGAATGATGTATACTGAGTTACAGATTTTTTAAACTGGTTACGACTTCTGGAAAGGACTATAGCAACAAATGCATTAGACGTGAACACTTTCGTTAGTAACGGCAGCTCGACCCAGACATTAGATGGTTGCTCATGTGATTGGACTCTGGTGTACGAATCAACAGTATTCACAATGTCCAGCCGGGAACGGATCCGCCAAAGAGCCATCCCAGGGGTCTCATTATAAGAACTGGTATGCCAAGGAAAACTAATGCACTGGTTGTTTATGAGAACATTAACCGTGTCGTTAGTACTGGAGAGCTGATAGATTGTGTTAGTGATAACATGTATTTTACTGTGCTGTTGACTGATTGATTGTGTTAGTGATAACATGTATTTTACTGTGCTGTTGACTGATTGATTGTGTTAGTGATAACATGTATTTTCCTGTGCTGTTGATTGATTGTGTTAGTGATAACACGTATTTTACTGTGCTGCTGATTGATTGATTGTTTTAGTGATAACATGTATTTTCCTGTGCTGTTGATTGATTGTGTTAGTGATAACATGTATTTTCCTGTGCTGTTGATTGATTGTGTTAGTGATAACATGTATTTTACTGTGCTGTTGATAGATTGTGTTAGTGATAACATGTATTTTCCTGTGCTGTTGATTGATTGTGTTAGTGATAACATGTATTTTACTGTGCTGCTGATTGATTGATTGTTTTAGTGATAACATGTATTTTACTGTGCTGTTGATTGATTGATTGTTTTAGTGATAACATGTATTTTACTGTGCTGTTGACTGATTGATTGTGTTAGTGATAAAATGTATTTTACTGTGCTGTTGACTGATTGATTGTGTTAGTGATAACATGTATTTTACTGTGCTGTTGATAGATTGTGTTAGTGATAACATGTATTTTCCTGTGCTGTTGATTGATTGTGTTAGTGATAACACGTATTTTACTGTGCTGCTGATTAATTGATTGTTTTAGTGATAACATGTATTTTACTGTGCTGTTGATTGATTGTATTAGTGATAACACGTATTTTACTGTGCTGCTGATTGATTGATTGTTTTAGTGATAACATGTATTTTACTGTGCTGCTGATTGATTGTGTTAGTGATAACACGTATTTTACTGTGCTGCTGATTGATTGATTGTTTTAGTGATAACATGTATTTTACTGTGCTGCTGACTGATTGATTGTGTTAGTGATTACATGTATTTTACTGTGCTGCTGATTGATTGATTGTTTTAGTGATAACATGTATTTTACTGTGCTGTTGACTGATTGATTGTGTTAGTGATAACATGTATTTTCCTGTGCTGTTGATTGATTGTGTTAGTGATATCATGTATTTTACTGTTATGTTGATTAGATGGGGAGGTTGATACACTGCATTGCTGATAGCATGTATTTTGTTGTCACGATGCGAGCCACGCCTGCCGACAGAATTAGTTAGGAAGGATAATTAATAATCCTTTTACATACCATCAGTCGCATTTGACCTACAGTACAAGACCTATATTTTCTAGACCAAAAGACAATGACGGGCTATGGGGTCAACACATCGTAGGCCGCCTTTACTTCCTATGACTTTATCTATTTAAGGCTGGGTTGATCTAGAACTTAAGATCATTTAAAAAACTTTTCGCTCGATGCAGATTTGAACCTACAACCTTGGGTGGCCGAAGCGAACACTAGCCGCTAAACCACTGACGTTGTTGCTGGTAACTAAGGTTTACTGATTTGTTGGTTGGCCATTTTACTCTTTATTAGTGGACCATAGAGAAAGCAAAGGCAAATCTAATAACCCCCCTCCCCCCCCCCTTCCCCAACCCACCCTCCCTATCCGTCAACTCTATTCTACCATGAAAAAAGTGGCTTTTTCAACATGCAAAAGAGTGACACCAACAAGAAGATGTCAACTCCTGTGAGAAAAAGAGTTTTGAAGTGCCACGTAGAACCTGTCTTGTTCTATGCATGTGAAGCATGGACAATGAATAAACAAGATGAAATACACAAACTCGCTGCAGAGATGCGGTTTCTGAGAAGAATGTAAAGAATATCATAGGAGGGTAGAAACACAAACGAATCAGCCCTCATTGAGACAGATGACAGTCGTAAACTTATTAGAACATTTATAGGTAGACTGTCAATGATTGGTAGACATGCTACAGGAAGGAATGACAACTGGCAGAATTAATGGCAAGAGAGCAAGAGGATGGTAAAGAGATAAATACCTGGATGACCTGGCCAGATAGATGGGGAGATAAATCAATATTGACCTGATCCGTGATTGTGGTGAGATTTCGGAAAGATGACAGCCTACGCTTACCGGCACAGCACATGATGATAATAATAATCCTACCAGTGTCAAACATCCAACCTTTTTTCAAGTAATGAGTGCAAACATAACAAGAGACGAGATGAGGTGTCTTAGAAGAGCTGTTGTGCTGGAGTAGCTCAAAGAGATAACACTAACTATGAAGACAAAAGACGAAAAAAGTTGCGAATCCTTTACAGGACGTTGCAGAGCCAACCCCAACAGCCCCTGGTTTTTCTAGGCAAATTTACGTCCTGTAAATCAAGGTGCTTGTCCCGCATCCTGGCATTACGAAGCGTTCGCATCGACTTAGCTACAGAATCAATAGACGAAGACTGAGCTTAATTAGCCATGCTTGATTCTTCTTTTTCTTCCGCATTTCTAGCCCCCTATGGAGCATAGGCCCTCTCCCAACTCGCAACAAGTCGTTCTATCCTTATCTATCGCACGCAGCTCTCCCAATATCCTCCCCAACTGTTTAACGTCACCCTCTAGCTTCCTTTGCCGTGTGTGCTTTGGTCTTCCTTAATTTATATGTCGGTGTGGGTTCTAATTATATTGTTCTCCGGGTTTCTCGACCGGTGTCTTATCCAACGCCAGCGTCTTTTCTTAACCTCTTGGTCCACTGAAACTTGTTTAGTTTTCTTTGAAAGCTCAACACTAGCGATTATTTCATACCATTAAATTCTAGCTTTTTTCTGCGGAGGCACCAGCTATTGAGTATTTGTAATTTATTAGTAATTGCCTTTGTTGTTGTCCATGTTTCCGTTCCATACAACTGTACTGATTTGACATTTGAATTAGAAGTTTTAAGTTTATTATTTGTTTTAATTTAATTTTACCTCTACAAATTTTCTAGTGTCATGAAAGCTTCTCTCGCTTTTTGTACTTTAATATCTCTATAAGTTCCCCCATCTTTATCTACAGTGGTTCCCAAATACGTGTACGATTCCAGGTCTTAACGTAAGCTGAAACTAGTCATACCCTTCATTAAAGAGCATTTTCTTTGATACTTTGACCATTTCACGATAATTTCACTATCTGCCACAGACAACCATGCCGAAGAACAATGCACTCATAGAAAGGGAAAGCCCATGCACAGACAGAACGATTGCATCAAGAAGGTCCCCACTCTTTTTTCCTCAAATCAATTTTGTTTGTTTTCAATATCAACTTGTGAAACTCCTTAAAAAAAAAAAAAAAATAGAAAAACTCCTTACAAGAACACTTGCATCTCGCTATGGTGACTAGAGTAGAGGATACAATAAGGAAAATATGGACAACTGGTGTAGTTACTGTCAGGCTAGGAGGTCCATAGACTTGAGGTTGATGGTACCGTGTAGTTACAGTCAGGCTAGCAGGTCCATAGACTTGAGGTTGATGATACCGTGTAGTTACTGTCAGGCTATCAGGTCCACAGACTTGAGGTTGGTGGTACCGTGTAGTTACTGTCAGGCTAGGAGGTCTATAGACTTGAGGGTGGTGGTACCATGTAGTTACTGTCAGGCTAGGAGGTCCATAGACTTGAGGTTGATGGTACCGTGTAGTTACTGTCAGGCTATCAGGTCCATAGACTTGAGGTTGAATGTACCGCGTAGTTACTGTCAGGCTAGCAGGTCCATAGACTTGAGGTTGGTGGTACCGTGTAGTTACTGTCAGGCTAGCATGTCCATAGACTTGAGTTTGATGGTACCGTGTAGTTACTGTCAGGCTAGGAGGTCCATAGACTTGAGGTTGATGGTACCGTGTAGTTACTGTCAGGCTAGCAGGACTATAGACTTGAGGTTGATGGTACCGTGTAGTTACTGTCAGGCTAACAGGTCTATAGACTTGAGGTTGGTGGTACCGTGTAGTTACTGTCAGGCTAGCAGGTCCATAGACTTGAGGTTGATGGTACCGTGTAGTTACTGTCAGGCTAGGAGGTCCATAGACTTGAGGTTGATGGTACCGTGTAGTTACTGTCAGGCTAGCAGGACTATAGACTTGAGGTTGATGGTACCGTGTAGTTACTGTCAGGCTAACAGGTCTATAGACTTGAGGTTGGTGGTACCGTGTAGTTACTGTCAGGCTAGCAGGTCCATAGACTTGAGGTTGATGGTACCGTGTAGTTACTGTCAGGCTAGCAGGTCTATAGACTTGAGGTTGATGGTACCGTGTAGTTACTGTCAGGCTAGCAGGTCCATAGACTTGAGGTTGGTGGTACCGTGTAGTTACTGTCAGGCTAGCAGGACTATAGAATTGAGGTTGGTGGTACCGTGTAGTTACTGTCAGGCTAGCAGGTCCATAGACTTAATTGCTTGATGATGACACATAGTCTTTGTCTTACAGGTGGGTCCAGAAGGCTTAGAAACTTGATTAGTGATAACATTATTTTTGTGTTGCTGATGTAGAGTCATAGACAGACACACATGCAGAGGAGCAGATGGATGGATGCCTGCAGATATGGACAGACAGATGTAAAGAAATTGTAATAAATATAAAGATAAAGTGAAGGAAAGTAACGGATAAGAAACTCAGGCTGTGTACACGTGTGTGCTCGCTCCCAGGTCGACCCAGCCTCAAATGTGTACCATGTGAAACTCTGACAAATAAAGGTCGCCTTGGAGATGTTTATTGTTTATTTTTAGACAACGGATCAACGTCATGGCACACGGGTGTAACCCATAAGTGCTCCATTCTTCTTCCTACTCAAGCCAAAGAATCTCAGCGCAGTGTACAGTCTCTGCAGCTCCGGCGAGGATCCTTATAATACGTTGGAAAGATTTTTAATTCTAAATTTTGCATGGGCTACTCTTTTCAATTTTCAACTGTCAAGGGATTCTTTACGTGCGCAACAATACACACAGGCGTCTGGTTTTACTACCCAGAGACCAGGAAAAAAATCCCAGCACTCACCGGGCATGAACGGGGGGACATCTAGCACTCGAGGCGAATGCCATACCTCGAGACCACGCAGCTGCCTAAGCCGAGGAGATGTTGATCATATTACCCACCGAGTGACTATTGGTCTGTAACATAGTTTTTGCACTATATACATATACTTCTTGCACTGTAATATATAGTTCTCGCACTATATGTCCAATTTACCTTAAGGCGTACAAAGCGGTCTTTTACTTAACTTTATGCTCGGGTGGGCGTACATGTACATGGTGAAGTGTGTGTGTGTGTGTTTGTGTGTGTGTGTGTGTGTGTGTGTGTGTGTGTGTTAAAGCCTTCATTTTCCAAACACCCACACAATCTACAATCACCCACATTATCTCTGCTCCCCAAAATATCAGCACTTTAAAATGTTGTGTTATTTCGCACACATTTCTCCCCGACGGGGTATTTCTAAATTGGAGGATTTATTCCCGCATCATCGCCAGAAATAATCCGCTAAATCCTCCCTGAACTTTCCCGCTGAACTCACCGATTGTAATCTATTTGCGTCTAATCTGCATCTGAGCTCACCGAGTTTTCTCATCCCGCAGTAAATATTGTAAGTAATGCCTTTTTGATGTTCTCTCGATAGTGCCCATGTCTTCCCAGTTTGTTTCATTGTGGCTGTTTCTTGAATATTGGAGTTTTCCAGCAGTGGGTGTTTCATTTGAGAGCACTCTAACATCTACAATAAGGGGGCTGCGAGGGGACCTAGAGTGCTGGAGGTTCTGGGTTCAAACCCCGATGAAGGCTAGGTTGTTTCACGTGGACTTGTAATTTCCCAAGGTCTACGGGTAAGAAAGACCGGATGCCACGTGAACAAAAATCCCTTGGCAGGTGGAAATCAAAAAGTTGTAGCCTAATGGCGCTGCCCAGGCAAATTTTGGAGTGAAAAATCTGTCCAAAATATTTCAGGATCATCGCCGGGGAAACGGAGTTCGTGCACTGCGCTGAGAATTTTCAGAGGCAGGCTTGAGTTAGAAGTAGAAATTATGGATCACACCCGTGTGCCACGATGTTGATACATTCATTGAATAAACATAAATAAACGTCAACAATAAGGGGATTAGAAACTGGCACTATATGAGATGTTTAACTCTCGAGAAAAAACGTGAATTTATTTAAACTTAAAGTGATTTTCAATTTGGCATTATACATTTCAGGGAAGACGCTGTGGTGTAGCAGTTAAACGCTCCATCGAGCTTGTGGGTTTAAATCCCAAGTGAAATGGACAGTTTAGTCTGTCAAAAATAACCTTGACTCTCAGCCTTAAATAGGTAGCAGGTAAAGTCGTTGAAAGTAAAGGCGGTTGGCAGGATGCTGACCACATCGTTAACCGAGTGTCGTTTTGTTTATGAAATATGTATATAGTACTATCGTCCAATACGCTTGAAGGCGTAAAACAAGGATCCTTTACTTTCACTTACTTATTAGACATTGGCTGCATGTCAATTTCAAACTTACACCAAACGCTCGTTAAGTCACATATTTTTTTCTAAGTGATTACGACTTTTGGAACGTGCTATAGCCACCTGTGACCCAGGTTAAAAAAATTAGAATTCCCCGTTTTAAAGAGGTTTGAGGTTTGAACAACGGATTAACATCATTGCACACGGGTAAATTGTGCACTAAAGTGTGCACATAAGTGCTCTGTTCTTCTTCTAACTCTAGTCTGAGTCCGAAGAAGCTTAGCACAGTGCACAGGCCCTGAAGCACCGGCGGGAATCCTGAAATACTTTAGGTTGATATTCAACTCCACATCTTACCCGGGCAGCGCCGTTAGGCTACTCTTTTCGATTTCCAGCTGCCAAGGTATTTTTTTCGTGCGAAACAGTGCATACGGGCGTCCGATCTCACTACCCAGAGACCAGGGGGAATTACTAAAGTCTAAGTCCACGTGAAAACATCCCAGCCTTCAACTGGGATTGAACCCGCAACCTCTAGCACTCGAGGCGGACACCATGCATCGAGACCACCCAGCTCCTCGTTGTAATGAGGATACGACTAAAAGACTACAGTAAAGGTTGGCATATGTACAAGTTTTTCACTCCTCCCCCTTTCCCAACCCATCTTTTCAAACATCAATTTCGCAATCAGCTTTTACATGTGCCTCATAAATCTAAAATCGTTAAATGCGCAATGTCATGGCTGATATTATAAAGTAAACAAAGTCACGGTTAAGCTAAATTCTGACATTGATTTCACGAAAACATGTTCATCTCAGGAACTTTACTGATCATACAGACTGCTGCTTTTGTTTTTGATTTCCTGCTTAGAGTCAGTCGTTAAGCATCCGTTAAATCATCAGAGATAATGCGGCAAGTTTTCTCTAGGGAAATAATGTTTGCAGATAATGCGGAAAGTATTGAGCAAAGGTGAAGTTACGCTGCAGAAATTGATTGATGACATGCCTCAGGCTTCTGCTAGATTTACATTCATTACGACGTCTATTTCTTCTACTGCTTCAGGTTTGAGGGAGATGTAAGGTTCTACTTCTGGCTCTTTAGCAGCTTCGACCTAGGACGCGTAGTGATGTTGTAGAGTTTTTCTAATCATATCCTTCTATTTTGTTCTTGATCTACACTGTATTCAATGTCCTTCTCCTCTTTTACTGTATGCCTTGTATGCTATGGCGTCACAGGATATTATATCTAAGTGGCCAAACCATTTCATTTGCTATCTGCGTATGTAATCTTTAACTAGAAGCCGCGTTAGCGCAGTCGATAGGAGACTCGCTTTCAAATCCAGCTGCGACTCGCGGCAGCCCACGGCCGGTGTTCGAAAGCGGGCGGTAACCCCGTGTTTACCCAGCCTCTAGAAAATGGGTACCAGAGTTTAAAACACATTTAGGGTACAAACTTGAGGAAACGTCGCTGTGGCTACGGAGTTACGTGCGAACGGCGACACAGGTGGAAATTTCTTATCAGCTGTCCGTACTGGTGGCAGAGCAAATTGTGGTTTTATAAACCGTGTGCAAGGAAGTGGTTCACATCTCCAGACTTTACCTTTTTTTTGCAGTCTATAACGTGGTTCTTTGCATACTTTTTACCCCTCACTATGACCTCATTCCTGATTTTATCTCTTTCTGGCCACTTCTGCAATCTTTCGCAACTATCTCGTTTACGCCTGATTACGAGCGGGAATAAAATGGTAGTGTGACGTCGCAATGCGGTAGAAACCTGACATTACAGTTGATCGTGACCCTGCGACCCAGGAAGGAAATGTGCTTAGATTCAATCTTTTTTAGATAAACAATTACGCAAAAAATATGAGTATCATACCATTGTCTAGTAAAAATCATAATATATAGCCATCTCATCAATGTATTATCTCATTACATAATAATTCCATCTACTCAATATCTCTTTTTTGTAAAACTATTGTATCACTATAGAAGCATTAGTTTTGTTGTCCAATTATCTCAGAATAGCATTAACAACATCCGATTATCTAATATTTCATTTTATCAGTCTCTCAGTCATTCTAATTCTCTCATCATCATATCTATCACTCTAGCCATCAAATAATCTAATCATTTTATGTAGATCTAGAGCATTAGCAGTGCGACACCCTCATATCTTATCTTAGTAGTACCTCAGCTTTGCAACCTCCATCATATCATTATCTATTCTACTAGTATTAAGCAATGCAAATCCCCATAATCTCAATGTATTAGTATCTCAGCAGTCCAACATCCTATCATCTCATATCATGAGTTCCCCACCCAATCATTTCGTCGGATCACACCATGAAACATGCGTCATGTCATCCTATAGTTTGGTCATCAAATCTTTTCACCGTCATAACAGGTAATAAAATACACACATCATTTGATCATCCCACAACACAGCATCATTCTATGACTTTATCATATCATCCTTTCATCATGCTGTCATCTCTTGATGTCTTCGTTTCACTATTCAACGCTCCATCATCATTCAGAACTGATTAACATCTGTGACAAACACTTCACGGCTGGGTAAGGAGGCACACATAATTCACGTTGTTTTGAAACAACCTACTCCACGCATACACTTGTTGGACTGACAAACATGCATCTTCATGCCGGATCTCCATTGGCCGATGTATTTCTACAGATTTCAGCACTTGACCAAAAAACACACTGATAACAAAAAGCTGCACCTCCTTGGTGCATGCCCCAATCTGTGCAGCAAGTGCTTTAAGGTATAGAAGCTGACTGACTGTTCTAGTGGTACACCGGTTGTACACAAATTGTACTCTGCGTCTAAAAAACAACAACAACCAATTACTGCCTTTACTTTAAGCACTTTTGCGGTGTAGGCAGGAGGGTCTTTGAACCTGAGCTTTTACGGTCGCATGGCTAGTGTTGTGGCCATGACTGTGCAGGTGAGGATTTTATTTTGCTCCCGATAGAAGAAATCCTTAGCCTTACAGAGGATTCGAACCCAGGTCTCACGCTTGATATCCCATCATTCTAACCGTTGCTCTTCCTCTCATGATGTATCCACACTTAATTCCAAGTTCACACAATCCTTTCATTATATTGCATCTTACATTGTATCTTCCGTCATCATTCGTTATTTCATGGCTATTATAACATGCTTCGTTGATAAAAATACAACTGATATGTGAAAAGATAAATGAATATCTGGAACATCCGAATGTAAGACGGGCCTGCGTGTCCAATTTGCGACCAATTCGTGACCCATGTGTTCGTTCATGTGTTCGGTTCTTTGTTTAGAATGCCTTTTTTGTTTAAAATGAGTTTTCTCACCGCTGTCGCCGGTGTAGCAAAATAGTTTGTTCTTTTAATAACGGTCACACACGCATAGGCTATACTTTCTAGAAGCTATAGTCAGTTTCAAAAGTCTTGCCCAACTTTCACAATCTGTAACTCGGTAGCCCATATTACCAATACATGTAAGACAGGTCAATGACATGGAAATCAGAGAGGCAATCAATTCATTAGCAAACAAAAAGGCAGTAGTTGATGAGGAAATTACTGCAGAAAGAATCAGAGCAGCAGATAATGTAACCATAAACAGACAGAAAGATTTGTTCAACAGAATCTGAGCAGAGGAAAAAAAAATCTCAGATCAGTGGAAAAATAAAAATAATGATTGTTAAAATTCCAAAGAAAAGTAATCTTATTGACTGTAATAACTGGTGTTATCAGTATTGCCAAAGACTATTTGTAAAATAATTCTCAGTAGAATTAAATGGGAAGTGGACACAATCTTGAGTGAGAAACTGGCAGGTTTTTGACCCGGAAGAAGTTGCTTAAATCAAATATTTAATCTCATGGTTATTTTTAAGGATTTGTTTGAAAAGCAACAACTCTCTATTTTGTAGAGCATTGAATTTAAGAAGGCTTTTGATAGTTTATATCAAACATCACCATGGGTAATTCGGGAATGCTATGACGAAATAGGCCAGCCTTAGACATCCCAGTGGAAACAGTAGAAAACTGTGGCCAACTCCCAAAAATGGATACTGGGCCAATCAGCGTAAAAAATAGAAACGGTGACAAACAGTACAAAGAATGTGAAAGCACCAGTGAAGACCGAGTTAGTGCTGACATGTTAAAGGCAGACTCACAATTTACAGCAAAAGCATTACATGGAATATTCAACAAAATATGGATCAACGAAGTCGTCTCCACAGACTGGACACATTGTGTAATCATCCCACTACAGAAGAGAGGTGATCTCTCACACTGAAACAACTGGAGACAGAACTACTGCGTAGAACTACAGGTTACCCCTGACTGGCATAGCCGTTGCTGAGTATAACGTTTTTGGATGTTGAATGGGGTAATCCAGGATCTGCCTTGTTGGTCTACCGTTCAGTCTGCAATTTTAATATCTCATGATGGTATGGTAAACCTCCAGGTAGCAGCTCGGAAAAAACATACTCAAGGAACGGTCAGTCTGTATGCCAAACGCTCCTAAGACCACCATATACCCCAATATAGCATCAAAACCTGCTAGAAGGTCTTTGATTCAATCTTTTTTATATATTAAATGGATTATCTATATTTTCGCAGATACATTGGTCGTAGAAAGTGAGGCCTCAGTTTGAATATTGGAAAGACAGAAGTAATAGTGATTTCAAAGATAAGAATAGTGCCTAAATGTATGATAAAAGACAGAGGCGTTATTTTAGTATACGTACGAACGAACGAACTTTATTTTCAAAGGGTCACAAAGTACAGAAATGTAGGTATCTAGGCACATGGATAACATCAGACAGAAGATATATCACTGAGATAAAGAATTGAATAGGAGTGGCCAAAACTGCGTTTACGAAATGAATAACATTTTGTGCAAAACATCCAAGTCATTGGAGGTTTGGAAAGGAATTCTCGCAAGCTACAAAGAGCCAGATCTAACATACGACTGTGAACGTTAGACAATTAATAAACAAGCCGAACAATGCCTTCAAACCTCGGGGATGTGGTTTTAAAGAAGAATCCTTAGAATTACTTGGACAGCTAAGAAAAGCAACTCAGATGTTTCGAAAGAAGCGAGGGCTCAAAGACAACTTACCGCAAACATCAGAAAGAGACAGTCCTCATTTTTTGGTCATGTTATGAGAAGAGAAAAAAAAATCGAACACTGGGCAAAGATCTGTCAAAAGAAAGTCAAAGGAACACAGCCTGAGAAGTTTTTTGACAGTCTTTTGTCCTGGCATGGAGGGGTGTCAGCACACCAAGTGATACATGCAGTTGCGGATCGCAGATTGTGGAGAGGCACGATCTCCAGCGCCAGTCGGCAAGGCACTTAAAGATGATGATGATATTTTCCTACCAGCTTACAACCAGCAGACAACATAACTTCCATTCCCCATGTTTGAGCTGGGGATTAATGTTTCATTTCCGTCATCAAGTTGCTTTTTTCCTGTAAATCCTCCCCCATGCTGTCGACATTACTCAGTGTTTTGAAAATTGGAATTTCGGCGACAGGAGGAAAACGAAACAAAGAAGCATATGATATAAACATCATTTACAGTCGAAAATGGCAAAACATGACTTTAATTAAAGTGCTTGCAATAATACCACAGAGCTGGTAGTTTGATGAAATGGGAATCGAAGCTGAAATAGATCATCATTGTCATCATCATCATCATCATTATCATCATCATCATCATCATCATCATCATCAGAAGCATATTGTGCCATTATGTGTCACACAGGATTAGCAATCTATTCCTACTTTTCAGGCACTGATACTACCCTTCATTGTGGAGAAGTCCCATAATTTAAACAAACATTTGAAATGAAATCCTCTGCGTCTTCTCCTTCTTGTTGTTGTTCATGGCGATCGTGCCTCTCCATAATCTCTGATCTCCTGCAGCATGTATCAGTTCGTGTGCCGACACACCTCCATGCCATGCAACACGACTGTCAAGCATCTTCTCTCGTTGTCTACCTCTATCTCTCCTTCCACAGATCTTTCCAGTGGTCACAACATGTTTTATTTTCTCTCTTTTCATAACATGGCCAAAAAATGATGACTGTCTCCTTCTGATGTCAGTGATAAGTTGTCTTCGGGCTCCCGCCTCTTTCAAAACCTCTTGGTTGCTCTTTTTGGCTATCCAAGGTATTTTAAGCATTCTTCTGTAAAACCACATCTCTGAGGCTTCTAGAAATTGTTTGGCCTGCCTACCGATTGTCCAGGATTCACAGCCATATGTTAAAACTGGATGTATGATGCAAGCAAGAATTCCTTTTCTTACTCTCAATGACAAGGATATATTGAACAAGATGTTTTTCATTTTATAAAATGCAGTTTTTGCTTGTCCTATTCTGTTTCGCTTTGCTACATCTTCTTTTGAGAGGGCTGCGTGGTCTCGAGGCATGGCGTCCGCCTAGAGTGCAGGAGTCCTGGGTTCAGGCCCCGGAGAGGGCCGGTTTTATTTTTTCTCGGGGACTTTTAGTAATTGACCCTGGTAGTAAGATCGGACGCCCGTGTGTTTTTTGGAAATTTAAAATAAAAAAGAGTAGCCTAAAGTCGTTGCCCAGGCTAAATTTAGAGCTAAAAACCTACGCAAAGAATTTCAGGATCCTCGCCGGTGCAACGGAGTTCACTCACTGTGCTGAGCGGCTTTAAACTCTGGCTTGGGTTAGAAGTAAACAGAGCACTTATGGGTTATACCCGTGTGCCATGATATTGATCCGTTAAAAACCCAGACCAAACTAAGTTTCAACGTCTTTCGTCCTATTGTCATTACATTTATCAGCGACAAATGACAACCAACTACAACCAACCATGGATAAGATGAGGGGAGGCTCTTCAAATAGAAGAAGTATGACACGGTGTGGAGAAAGCCGTAAGGAGTCCGGATCGTTGACGTACCTCCTCTCAGCTAGGAAAACCTCCAGAACTGGCACCTGGAATGTTAGAACTCTCTATGATATAGGGAGAACAATGGAAAATGTCTTTGCATTGGAACCCATAGGGGCAAAGGAATAAATAAATACCAAAAAAAAAAAAAACACACGGAGAAGAGAGCTGGAGAATGAAGTTAGAAAGATGGGAAGGACATAGGGAGAGCTCCATGCAATGGCAAAGGATAGAACGACTTGGCGTTAGTTAGTTGAGGGCCTATGCTCCATTGGGGGATAGAAAGGCAAAAGAAGAAGACTCAAATTAGTTGTTTAGATTTTGTCACAGAAGTTAGATGTTACAATTTCATGGCTGTTGTTGCTATCAAGGCCTGGTCATCAGCTAAGAGTGAAAAATGTTTCTGACTAATCTTTTCTTTTCTAGGCTTGTAATCTTTGCGTTTTCTATCTTTGTAGGTGCTGGATAGCAGTGGTGATAAGATACATTCATGTCGTACTCTAGATGTCTTCTGTAGCACCTCGTTAAAAATATTTTGAAAGTGATAATCCTGAAACTGCTGAGTCTGAACGATGGTCTCGTTTTAGAATGGGGTAAACTTCGACTAATTGGGATCTTCCTTCAAAGTCAGAGTGCATCTGCCTGAGAGGCAAGACACCAACAGTCTGCATACAAAGTAGTCTTATCTGTCAAACGGATACACATGCAACACTCAGGTTCTAGAACAGGACTGCAGTCTAGAGCTGCCAGAACTTTCCGCCGGAGTTTACAGCCTGTGATTGCGAAGAAGAAGAAGAAGTGGGATTAAACAGCTTTACACCTGAGGTGATTTGAGTTATATTGAGTCAAGAATTGACATCAGAGCACTCGGGGCATTCCCATGCATGGTCCGTCCTCATCTTCATCAGCCAGCGCAGAGTTCCAATACTGATGGTACTAATCCAGTCTGGTTAAAAGTCCGTCTTGCCTTTCATCTGAGTGCAGTAAGCTGGCCATACCCTCTGGTAACACCCAGGTGCCTCCTTCTCTCAAGGCCATAATAATCTTCTTTCTCTACTGATTCATTTGTTGCTTGTTCCCAAAGGGCCTTACTGGCACTGTTCTGATGCTCTGGTTGAAATGGAAAACCATCTGCCTCAAGCCTTCATCACGCAAAAAAAAAATTGTCATTCCTACTTCAGAAAATAACATCTGTCTGAATTCAAAAAACAGAATCCTTCCTACTTTATAAAATATGTGTTCCAATTTAGAAAAAAGAAACCTTCCTACTTTATAAAATATGTGTTCCAATTTAGAAAATACAATCCTTCCTACTTCAGAAATTATAACTGTTGTCCCCCCAGAAACTAGAATCTCTCCAAATTAATAGAATAACGGCTTTCAGACTTCAGAAAATAGAATCTTTCCCACTTCAGAAAATAGAATCTTTTCCACTTCAGAAAATAGAATCATTTCCCACATTCAGAAAATATTATCTTTTTTAGTTTCAGAAAAAAAGAATCCTTCAGAAGATATAATATTTTCAACCGCTACCCCACACACACACAGCACACACACACACACACACACACACACACACACACACACACACACACAGGCGCACACCCACACAATTAATTTCAGAACATATTTACCAAGGCTATCAAAAAGTACGCCGTGCGGAAAATAATTTGTACGTAAAATAAGCATGCATGACAACGTATACGTAACCGTAACTGCCATTATCTAAAGATAACCATTGATGAAATGTCGGGCTCTCACTAATGGACCTACTGTAGCTGATAATGTGGAATGTCTAACAGTAGATGGAGGAGATAATCTCTGCGACATTGAAAGCTTTCTAGTCATTATGGGTGTTAGAAGCAAGAAAGTCCAAAGAACATTAGGCCATCAATTCTAATTATAGTAAAGGTAAGCTGCACAGTTAGGCCATTTAGTTTGCTTTTAGTCAAGCCTATATGCACATACGGTGTACCATTATTTTAATTCTTCTTATTATTATTGTTTTATTCTGCAGCTTATGCTGTTTAACGTCACAGAGAGAGGTTAGATATAAATTCCTCTCTTGTGGCAGCTGCGTAGATTGTTCAATGTCATATTGCGTTTGTGTAGTGTCTCTTCTACTCCATCCATCCATATTTTTCTTGGTCGACCTCTTGACTTGTAACCTAGTATTCTCATGAAGTACGATCCAGCCAATCACTGGCTGATTGTGTTCAATTCTCATCTGATTATTTTAATAATAGTGTATGTCTTCTGCAATTAGTTAATCAATGACTCAACCAATCTATTATTAAACCAGTCATTCAATCAATTAGATTATCTGAAGATTGATTGAAGGGGACCCTGAAATTTCACTGCCTCTGGCTGTTGATTCTCTGAGACTAGTGTTCGCCCACAGGTAAAACAGAAGATATTCAAAACCCCTATCTTGGTAGAATGAAGCAGCGGGGAATGTCTGTTTGCTTTCATGCACAAGACGAGAAGTTAACCACGCGACAACGGGTACCGTGAATAGGGAGACTCTTCGCTAGCTGTTGAGGAGGGAGAAAGAGCTGATATGGGACTGTCCTGAATTCTGTGAAGCCAAATCTTACCCAGATGACCAAGATGTTCCTCAATGTCTTTAGTGTTATCCTCCTGTTTGTCTCGATCTCTCCATTGCTAGCATGAAAGTGATGCACCATGAAGCTCCCGTCTCACAAACGATAACCAGCTTGTGGTTTCTATTGTGTTGTACAAAATGTTTTTATATTATTTAACGAACCCTGTGAGAAAAAACAACTAACGCACTGGAATTATAAAGTTTACACGTTCGTCGATTACATCTCTTAAATGCAGGTATTATTTATGAAGATGTCAATCGTTTTCAGCAACAAGGAATTTATAGAACCAGGCGAGAAAGACAGCGTTTCAGACCAAACAGGATAATTGGCACAACAATACAAATTCATAAATACACTTTTGGAAAACAACGGCTCTAAAAATGTCTTTTTATCTTTTTATATTTTTAAAAAATCTCAGACACTTGCATGCCGCAAAAACGCTTTCAGGGTTTGACTCACTTTGTATGCTCCCTCAAAATTTCTCTCTTTCTCTCTCTCTCTCTCTCTCTCTCTCCTTCTCTCTTCATCTCTCTCTCTCTTCTCTCTCGTCTGTCGGCTCTGCGGCTAAGTCGATGCGAACGCTTCGTAATGCCGGATGCCGGGTTCGATCCCGCTGCGAGTCATGGCTATGCGTTTGGTTTCGACAGTGGTATCAGAAAAAGCTGACCGTCCAGAAAGCAAAATGGCAAACTGCTGGACGTACATTTGCCTAACTCTCTCTCTCTCCCCGCGGATACACAGACAGACCCACACTCGCACGCACACACCACACACACACACACAACACAACACAGTTATGTGTTATTTTCTGTCGACTTTGGTGAGTCCACATGTGAGAGGAGTCCACTCAGCGTAAAATGGGTACCTGCTACACTACAAGGAGTGAAGGCCCGCATGATGTTTATACCACATAACCCACTGATTGTCGAGTGGTCTAGAGGCTTTATGGTCTAGCCCTATAAGTCAAATACGTAAAGAGGTACATACAGGATGTATGTGTGTGCTTGTGAGTGTGCGTAAGTGTGTGTATGTGCACTCGCACAAGGTGTGAATACTACCAGTTTGCACAACAGTGGCTAGAACGTAGAATACGAGGTTACGCAATGTGACATATTAAAACTGCTTTGATATCGACAACCCAAAAGTGTCGCCTCTGTTTTCTCTCCACTTCCCTAAGTGAAGCCACTGTTCTCTCCACTTCCCAAACGTGTCGCCACTGTCTCTCTCCCACTCCTCAAACGTGACGCCAACTGTTTTCTCTCCACTCCCCAAACGTGATGCCACTGGCCCTCTCCCACTCTAAAACGTGACGCCCACTGTTGTATCTACTGCCCAAACGTGTCGAAACTGTTCTCTCCACTACGCATATTTAAATATTTATACCCAGTAGTAAATCCTTATCGTGATTGTTCTTTCTGTGATAAATTGCAAATTCTGCTTTATATACAATATAAAAATTACATTCTTCGACATGTTCTTGGTTGTTTTTCAGGCTTTTGCCACAGGTATAACATACTCCATTAGTGATATTCTGTCTTTCCCTCTAGTATTTAAAAATATTTTGTTTTTAAATTAAAATATTTAAAGATTTGCCAATTATATGAGATTGTTTTGACTGGGGATGGTTGTGTAACATGAGTTTTCACACGACTAGTCATACTCAAATATAATACAGAAAAGTATTGCAGGAATGAAAAGTCCTGCCGGCGCAATATTTGGTCAGCTCTCATTGGGTTCTGCTGTAAAGCCTGTTCCAGTGATTAGAAATACGTCATCCACCGCTTTCCACAATGATGTTTCGCAACAAACTTTAGGGTTACGTCGCTACATTTACACTTTTTAGTTTTTTAAAGTGAAAGTTTGAGAACCACTTAACACATAGGACAAAACTTAAATGCATTTAAAATCTCATGCCTGAGGAAAATGTTGAACATAAAATAGGATGAATTCAAGAGGAGTGCAGAAATTAGAGAAATAACTTCAGTCAAAAGACACATAAGATGCCGATGTAGTGGACATCCTTAGAAGAAATGAGCAGAGAATCTACAAACATGCACTAAACTAGGAATCAATTGAACTGAGCAACCAAGGATATCCAAAAGAAACTGTGCAATAGAAGAGAGGTTAAATATTTAGATTGAGGGAGCCGAGTAAGCGCAGACGATAGGAGGCTCGCTTTCAAAACCAGCTGCGACTCGCTGTAGTCACATCGGTGTTCGAAACCGGACGGTTCGTGGGTTTTACCCAGCCTCTAGGAAATGGGAACTAGAGTGACACTCTAGGGTAAATTGAGGAAAGTCGTTGTAGCTACAGAGTTACGTGCGGACGGCTACACAGGCGGACGATTCTTATCAGCTGTCCGTACTGGTGGCATAGCACTTATGGTTTATAACGGTGTGCAATGACGCTGGTTCACATCTCCCGACTTTACCTTTAGTTGGACTGGATTCCATCAAAGATATTGAAGGGATTGTACATGATATAACGGAATGGAGGAATGAACTGCGAGCCCTATGTGACAAAAAAGGCAACAAAAGGACAATGACGATGCAAATGATATGGGATAATTTTTAAACAATAAGTTCGTCGATGGCAGACAGAAAATAAGTGGTGTCCATGGTATCCAGTAGGAGAACCGCTGGTCTATTCAAATGTAGGCAGCTGTTTTATATAAGTGTGAAGTGAGGACAGGGCTGTATCAGAGCCGGTTTATTATTTGAAACACAGCGCAGAGTACCGTGGAATTATATTGATTAATTGCGCAATTAGATCGATCAATAGTGCGGTTAGATTAATCAATAGACCAACCTCACACGAATGTAATGCATGATAGTTTCATAGTGTTTTTTTTTTAAATTCGTTTCTAATTTCACGGGGGGGGGGGGGGGGGGGGGGGGATCTAACCTGCATAGTCTGTGGCAGTTGCACTAGTCGTGTGGGGGGGGGGGGGGGGGGGGGAGGGGGGGGGGGGGGGGGGGGGGGGGGGGGGGGGGGGGGGGGGGGGGGGGGGGGGGGGGGGGGGGGGGGGGGGGGGGGGGGGGGGGGGGGGGGGGGGGGTGGGGGGGGGGGGGTGGGGGGGGGGGGGGGGGGGGGGGGGGGGGGGGGGGGGGGGGGGGGGGGGGGGGGGGGGGGGGGGGGGGGGGGGGGGGGGGGGGGGGGGGGGGGGGGGGGGGGGGGGGGGGGGGGGGGGGGGGGGGGGGGGGGGGGGGGGGGGGGGGGGGGGGGGGGGGGGGGGGGGGGGGGGGGGGGGGGGGGGGGGGGGGGGGGGGGGGGGGGGGGGGGGGGGGGGGGGGGGGGGGGGGGGGGGGGGGGGGGGGGGGGTGGGGGGGGGGGGGGGGGGGGGGGGGGGGGGGGGGGGGGGGGGGGGGGGGGGGGGTGGGGGGGGGGGGGGGGGGGGGGGGGGGGGGGGGGGGGGGGGGGGGGGGGGGGGGGGGGGGGGGGGGGGGGGGGGGGGGGGGGGGGGGGGGGGGGGGGGGGGGGGGGGGGGGGGGGGGGGGGGGGGGGGGGGGGGGGGGGGGGGGGGGGGGGGGGGGGGGGGGGGGGGGGGGGGGGGGGGGGGGGGGGGGGGGGGGGGGGGGGGGGGGGGGGGGGGGGGGGGGGGGGGGGGGGGGGGGGGGGGGGGGGGGGGGGGGGGGGGGGGGGGGGGGGGGGGGGGGGGGGGGGGGGGGGGGGGGGGGGGGGGGGGGGGGGGGGGGGGGGGGGGGGGGGGGGGGGGGGGGGGGGGGGGGGGGGGGGGGGGGGGGGGGGGGGGGGGGGGGGGGGGGGGGGGGGGGGGGGGGGGGGGGGGGGGGGGGGGGGGGGGGGGGGGGGGGGGGGGGGGGGGGGGGGGGGGGGGGGGGGGGGGGGGGGGGGGGGGGGGGGGGGGGGGGGGGGGGGGGGGGGGGGGGGGGGGGGGGGGGGGGGGGGGGGGGGGGGGGGGGGGGGGGGGGGGGGGGGGGGGGGGGGGGGGGGGGGGGGGGGGGGGGGGGGGGGGGGGGGGGGGGGGGGGGGGGGGGGGGGGGGGGGGGGGGGGGGGGGGGGGGGGGGGGGGGGGGGGGGGGGGGGGGGGGGGGGGGGGGGGGGGGGGGGGGGGGGGGGGGGGGGGGGGGGGGGGGGGGGGGGGGGGGGGGGGGGGGGGGGGGGGGGGGGGGGGGGGGGGGGGGGGGGGGGGGGGGGGGGGGGGGGGGGGGGGGGGGGGGGGGGGGGGGGGGGGGGGGGGGGGGGGGGGGGGGGGGGGGGGGGGGGGGGGGGGGGGGGGGGGGGGGGGGGGGGGGGGGGGGGGGGGGGGGGGGGGGGGGGGGGGGGGGGGGGGGGGGGGGGGGGGGGGGGGGGGGGGGGGGGGGGGGGGGGGGGGGGGGGGGGGGGGGGGGGGGGGGGGGGGGGGGGGGGGGGGGGGGGGGGGGGGGGGGGGGGGGGGGGGGGGGGGGGGGGGGGGGGGGGGGGTGGGGGGGGGGGGGGGGGGGGTGGGGGGGGGGGGGGGGGGGGGGGGGGGGGGGGGGGGGGGGGGGGGGGGGGGGGGTGGGGGGGGGGGGGGGGGGGGGGGGTGGGGGGGGGGGGGGGGGGGGGGGGGGGGGGGGGGGGGGGGGGGGGGGGGGGGGGTAAAGCCTCATTTCTGGGTTAATTGAACTTTTTTTTGTGGCCTTTCCCTTTATTGTC
>CAJHNH020000285.1:252500-296654 GCA_905116865.2 Candidula unifasciata | reverse complement strand
CATTCAATAAATGCTGCAAATATGTGATGAATAGGATTATTGCACAAGCATGTAATCTTAGTTTATTTTCACTTCTGTATTAAGTGATGATATTTTAATATTTCTGTCCAATCAAGATCTAGCTTGAATAGCCAGTGATTGTATTCTAAAGCAGTTAACATCTTAACACTATATTGCAGAAGGGGTAAAACTAATGGAGCTGACGTAAAAAAGTTATTGTAAATAAAACAAATGTTATCTTAAATTTTTTTTCTATCGAAAATAGTCAGAAATTTTTACCTCAATCAATTGCTTAGTGGAAAAACATGAGTGGCATGAATAATGAATTAAATCTAATTACGTAATATTATGCAAGGAGTAGGGTTTCTCATAAAAGTTTTATCTTATTTAATACAAGACTACGTTTGATTTCACCAGTAATTCGTGTTCGGTTGATAGTAAGAGGCTTCTTATTCTAAAAAGTTGAAGAAAGTTTTTGACAGATCAGCTGCTTCTCACTCTTACTCTTGGAGTTGTTGGCCTACAGGAAACACCTTGTAATGGGAACAAATGAGGACATTCTGAAACATTTAGACATGAATGCTGAAGGTGACATGAGATTATATATAACATGTGTAAGATATGTGAACATGGAATAAATTAGTAGTTGGATCAGCAAGAGGGGAGTACCAAGAGGAAGAAAAGGGGGTGTGAATCTCAGTGTTTAACATCAGAGCAGATTTACTTCTACACCTTAAGACATTTGATGGGGAGATGGAGCACCTCGTGGGCATGCCTAAGTGCTTGTATATGTTGATCTTATATTCTCTGGCTTGTATTTTTTGCCAACAATGTCTTTCTTTAAACTAATCTACTAAAACAGTCTGACTGTTCTCAGGTGAATAATCTTGTAACCTGTTCATTCATAAAATTATTGGAAAATAATAATTGCACCAACCAGGACAGATTTTGTCTTGCCCCGCATGCAAGGGGCTAGCAAGCGACATTGGTTGTATTTGATTACTACATTATCAGGACCACATTGTGAGATGGCTGTCTCCCCAAGGTCCTAAGAACACTAGGACGAGACATGGCTACGAAATACCCCAGCGTTAGAGAGATAAAGTTGGAATTAAGACCATGTCTGGATTATATTGGACGGCAAAAAAGAATGGAAAGGGTCGGCAATCTAATGAGAATGCAAATGATACTTTTACTACAGAACACCTGGTAGGAGGCGAGGAGGAAGACCAAGGAAGAGATGGATGAATGGGTAGCTAAAAACCTGCAAAAAACGATATAACAAATCCATCACTAAGCCACCTGAGAAGCGCAAGAAAATACAGAAAACCATGCACTGGGCTACAAGCTTGTATCAGTGAGATGAAAATAGAGAATAAGAAACTAGGAAATGTAAATAATACAATAAGTAATCATAAAAAAGTTGATCAGGTCATTCTCTAAACAGAAAGCTAAAACTTTATTTAATATGAGTTCTTCGGGGGGTGGTGGGAGGGGGGAAGAAAAGTTTTTGAAAAAATATAAGACATTGCTGTAAAGTTCATAGCGACGTTATGTTCTTTTTCTTACAGAAAAATGTGCGATCATTGGAAACAGATGTGGTGGCAAGAAGGGCAGACCTCTGTTTACAGTGACTGTCATACTGTAATCTCAGTCTACCCAACATATTTGGTCCATTCGATTGTGATGCCCGTAATGTTAAGTAACTTTAACCATGTGCAAATGACTGCTTAATAAAAAGTTTTAGCGGTGGAATGGAGGTATAAATAAGGAGCAACCTGCTGACATGTCTGATGTAATTGTGTGTCACTGAACCCTTGTATTGATGATGTAAAATCTCTTATACGTTGCACACAAAACACTTTAGCGTGAACAAGGAATGGTAATATTATATCAGAATCCACACAATACTATGTATAAATTAGGTTAGTTGTCAAGTTTTGACGTTTGGCTAAACACAGCTATCTTTTTAACCCAAAAATTTTTTAACCAAATCCAACTAAAAAAAAAAATATATTTTTAAACAGTGTGCACACATTTAGTTTAGTTGCATTTTTATAACAGGCAATGTAACCAACCCAAGCACTAAGCTGTTGATGGTATTATTAGGCAAAGTACGCCAAGTAGTTTGCCATGCTATTCTGGACGGTCAGTCTCGGTACCACAGAAAAGACACCATCGAATGACAAACTGTCCGCAGCAGGGGTCGAGCTGACGTTCGCAACGCCTAAGCCACAGATGCCGTACGTGCACACATTACATGTTCTATTAGAAATGTAACTGTCCGTACGGGCTCGGAAGAAAAAGACCAAGTCTCCCCTTAACAAAAATTAGGTCATAAAAGGTGACAATAAGAGAATTGCTGAAGTTGGATGTGTTGGGATGAAAAAGGGACAGATATCATAGCCTAGCTGTCAAAGCAAAAAACACTATGTGTGCCGACCCACAATACCATTTTCAATGACAAATTGATTTCAGACTCTGCCACTAAAACTGTGCGCCTCTGGTCTCAAAAATTCCTCGTCTCAAAATATTAGCAAACACACGTAAAGGGCTCTTTTCCACGCTTCAGGGCATATTATGGATATAGTGGCTAGACCTATATTTTATATTACACAATCAAGCAACTCTGTGGGGTATAAGGTCAACATCACATTGGACGCCCTTCGCTTTCCAGACTTTACCTGTCACATTGAAGGCCTGGGTTGACCTTGGATGCCAAGGTTTATTTTAAGAACATATTGGCCTTCCTGTTTTACAACTCCCTCAAGATTTTTAACGCTTCCAAGTCAGTTCTTGCAGTTATATTTTGTTGGAAAGATCAGGCAATTAAAAAAAAAAAAAAAACAGTCTTGTCTAAGCCTATTTTTATTTTTTTAAATTATATACTAATTTCACAAATGTTTTACTTCTTATACTGACAGAAAATTACGGAATATTTAGATTGTATATCCAAAGTAAAAAAAAAAGGGTTATCGTTTTAAAACATTTCTTTAAATACATTTAATAGGTGTCTGTTTATCTATTCACTAGTAAACTATAGTTTGGACGGGTTTTTTTTCCCCTTCCAAATATTGCATCCTTCCTTGCAGACAAGCTGAATGTGAAATTTCCCCTGATTCCTAAACCTGTTGGTGATGACCCAGACAAACAGACTCTAACCACAGCACTCATTGACTGTAGGATGTTCTGCTGTGATCTCATTGTTATCATTCTGGTTACAAGTTTTTACAGTGTGCTGCATAATGAAGAGGTAGGTTGTTTTTTCTGTTTCATTATTTCTGCATATTACTATTTACATATTTTTACCATAACTGCTAATAATCGGTAATGTTAGTTTCAGCTTCATAGCAAAACGGGTCACCCCATAGCTGCTTTGCTCCTGTGCCAACAAAAAAACACACATAATGTTTAACACAGTCCCTTGTGGAAAGATGACAGACTGCTTGTCTCAGCATATGCACTAGCATACGCACGCATCAAAACCATACGCGGTAGCCATAAGAAGTGCTAACAAAAACAGTCTGACATTAGAAATGCAGTTCATTATCGACGGTAGCCCAGAGTGAACCAAACAAATCAGCAGTTGCACAACGTGATCAATTTTAATCACATAAGGAGCACCTCCCATATTGAGACGACAAGCCACGCGCCATTTTCAGAATCTGAACAAATTCACAACACCACGCTGGTCACAGTAAAAAAACATTCGAAATGAAAATCCGCAGCTCACAGGGTCGCACCATGCACTCAACTCAGTAGCTGGGAGCGATGAAAACTATATCCTTTCAGTCTACAAACTGGAGCAAAAATTCAACAGCCACCGGCTGGCAGAAGCAAAAACTTTGCCACGACTCAAAACAGTGACTGTGCCCTAGCGTCCAGTTTGACTGGAAGACCTCACCATAAGTGCATTACATTTATTGATTGTGCATCAGGAATCAATGTCTTTGGCTTATCCCAATATTTTTTTTTAAAGCTATTTTTTAATATTTTATTATTATTTTTTTCTTTTTATTTTATATTTTTTTTGTTTCCATAGTTTGAAAGCAGTCTTAAATACCAGGATCGCCTTCAGCTGTGGTCACTTTGGCATTACTGACTGCTTTGCATCCAATTTCAACAACAGTATGAATGTTGCACTGTTCAGAACGGCAATAGCAAAAACTAAAGAAATAATAACAATTTCCTAGCAAACCTTAATAAACAGGTCAAACAAATGCTGGGGTTGTTTGAGATATCCTATAAGGCAGTATTCTTTAAAACATGGGCCTGCTTGCAACTTTATGACAAAATCTACCACTGGAATGAATAAACTTGCAACTTTATGACAAAATCTGCCACTGGAATGACTTTTAAAACTTGCAACTTTATAAACAAATACCAATGGAATGACTTTAAACTGCAAACCTTTATTACAAGATCTACAACTGTGAATGACTAAACTTGCAACTTTATGATAAAATGTACACTAGATGACTTTTTAAACTTGCAGTTCTATGACAAAAATCCTATTAACTTCCAAAAATGTGTCATGTAATTTTTTAAATTTAGATTATACAGCCTCTAAAAATATCCTTCATATTATCTTGTATTTAAATTTTACACATTAGATAGCTTTCAAAAATAAAATAAAAAATAGTATATACGTGTTTTGATACTATACATCAGGTTAAAGACCAGTCAGCTGTTTCATCATAATCATTTTATTGTGAGATTATACACATAGGGACATATTCTTCCACTACCTTTATATATAATGTTTCAATATAATGGATGCAATTCTAATCCAGTACTGTTAGCTTATCTCATAAGTGTTCATTTTTAGTGTTACTTTTGGACATAAAGTTCCTGTCCATATGTTTCACATTAAGGGCTTGTTTCGGGGATATCTTCATTTGTTTCTCCAAAGGATATGCCCAGTTATCGGCATCTTCTTTGTCCTAAACTGTTTCTACTGGTGGTTGTCCAGATCATTTCTCTTACTTCTATTCACCTTTCCTTAAGTCACCACATTTAATGTCCCGGGTCAAACGTTGCTTGCTGATAATCATAATAAATTAGCCCACTAAAGTATCTCACACCCGAAGATACTAGAATACAATACACACGGCAAGAGCAGATTTCCCTAGCACAGGGGAATTTGTGGGCTCATACCAATTCAAACCCCCCTTTACTAAACTAACCATTTGTAATTTAATGTCAAATCTGAGTACTGTTTTATGGAAGCCCAAAACATGGAGAGCAACTAAGGCAATTAATAATAAATACAAACCCATTCATTCACAGGTGCCTGTGCATAATTAGAGGCTCTTAAATGGTATGACAGAATCCCTAATGTAGAGTTTTGGAAGAGAACGACATACAAGTTCCAGTGGACAAAGAGGTGAAGAAAAAGACGCTAAGCTTGGACTAGGATACACGCTGGGAAAACCTGAGAAACAATATAAACTAGAATGTCTTTGCACTGAAACCCACCAGGGCATAGAAATTAGAAGGAAGGACAAGAAATAAACATGCGAGAAGGGAGCTAGAGAGCGAAGTTAGAAAAAATGGGGTGGACAATAAGAGAACTGCATGTGATAGGCAAAGGATAGAAGGTCCTTCCTTTTCATTTTTTGTCAACTATTAGTTGTTTTGAGAACTTAGTATTAGAACAACTTGGGGCCTATGCTCCATTGGGGGTTAGAAAGGGAAAGAAGAAGAAGGTATATCACATCAGTCATGTTGGTAAGTGTGTAATCCAAATATAATTTTTAAACTGCAGGGCTGACAGGCAAGTAATAATGCTTTATCGGCGTCATCATGTTGCCCATGCCGGTAAGCACAGGCTTCTCACATTTCACCATCCTCACATGATCACCAGAATCACAGGATCAGTTCAAATGTTTTATGCACAATATATATGGTCATTTCAGACGCCAGAAAGGGAGGAGGCGGCGGTCAGCTCAGACAGGATGGCAAAAGACAATCCAGCTTCCATGAAATGCCCTTCACCGGCAAACCTATCCAGATACAAAGCTTCGCCAGTGGGCAGACAGCAACGTCTGCCACCCAAGATATAACCAGTAGGCCTAAAGGAACTATGGGACCTCTCGCCTTGAACTCTGGACCTGATTCTTCTTAGATACCATTAGTATATAGAGTACATTAGGAACTACTTAGTGGGATTAGTTAGGCAGAGGGATGAAAACATTAATTACTGCTTAGTAGAGGGACTAAACATTAATACTATGTAGTAGAGGATCAAAACAATAATTAAAACTTACTAGAGGGGATAAATATGAATAAAACTCAGTGGATGGATCAAACATTAATTACTACCTAAAAGCGATTAAAAACACTTAATTAGTACAAACGTGGAGAGATTTAACATAATCACTATTTTTAGTAAGTAAACTAAACATGAATTACTTATCAGTAGAGGTGCTTTCAGCTAACAAAACCATTAATCTATTGTTTTTCAACAGATTTTAATTAAAAAAAACAATATTAATCTGTTGTGTTAATGTTTCAATAAAATATTACATTATCATGAAATTAGTGGGTTTTGCTAAGCCTTTACAGCTGAGCGGCTCTGTGGCTAAGTCGAGATGAACGCTTCCTAATGCGGGATGCCAGGTTTGATCCCAGTTGTGGGCATTGCGCCTTGCGGTTGGGTGTTGACATTGTGTATCAAGAAAGCCGACCGTTACAGAAAGCATGTGACAAACATCTGGACGTAAATTTGCCTAGAAAAACCACACAACAGCCATGGGGCTGTAGGGGTTGGTTCTGTCAACGTCCTGTACAACATCCTGTAACAGGATACAATACTAACCTTTATGGCTCGGAGGTACAATTCATCCAGATCATATTGTTCCTAATATCTGAAAACTGAAACTGATAGATTATATCACTGGGCAAGACAATAACAGCTAATAAAAGAAAGATCCATCACCATTATATATGTTTCTTTGTTCACCTTCTCATGATATAAACAAATAGCGAGCTACCTTGAAGGATCAAACAGACGATTGTAGAATTTCTGTAATATCCACCTTAAATAAGTCTAGGGAATTATAACGGTGGAAAATAGAGGAAGGAGAATACAGAAAGTTAAAGGATAGGGTGAATCCCCGGAAATTTCCTAAAGAAATTCAGAAAACAACCAAAGTCAAAACTTTGTAAATTTAACTCAAATAAATTGCAATGAACAATCTTTAGTCTACCTAAGAAGTTAAAATTGATAGGATGAAATCGATAAATGGAGTTTCTAAATAACAACTGTATTGATAAAATACTGATATTGAATTCAACAATTTTCAAATTAACATATAGAAAATAAATCACGGTGTCATCATGTACACCACAAAACTCTGAACAAACATCAAATTTCACTCAGCTTTCCGATAGTATTGATGAGCCGAAATGTAGTTTCCTTTGGAGGAAAGTCCACTGATAACCCGGCAATTATGAATATGGTTCACGTTCTCCAAGCAACTAGGCAAACAGGCCAACCGGAATCCGGAATTACGGTCCTCTGGTAAACAGGCAGGCAAGAATACAGTAACACGGGATTTTGGTCCTCTGGTAAACAGGCAGGCAAGAATACAGTAACACGGGATTTTGGTCCTCTGGTAAACAGGCAGGCAGGACTACGGTAACACGGGATTTTGGTCCTCTGGTAAACAGGCAGGCACGACTACGGTAACACGGGATTTTGGTCCTCTGGTAAACAGGCAGGCAGGACTACGGTAACACGGGAACCTGCGGATTACATCGACAGCCCTGTGTTGAGCATTATGTCGACACATCTGGAGCAGGTGTTGGTGGTTGCGGTGTCTGTGGTGTTTTTTCAGAGTAGTAAGCAAGAAAGAACAAGGTTCATATGTTGTCTTTCCCTACAAGTAAATCAAAATTATACATCTCCACCCTATTATAATATGTTGGTTTATCTATCTAAATTATGGCACGATCATATAAAACTTGACCTAATTAAGCGGACACACATTCGCCTGCGGATTGGACAGTTATTAGTTCGAGTCCCAAAACCCAGGTCGACTTCGCCTTAACGGACACCAGGTATAGTAATGGGAAGTAAAGGCGGCAGGTGTGATGTTGACCACATCAACACCCAGGTACCACTTGGTCTATAACACATAGGCCAACCCTATATGCCCACAATGCTGACGACTTTCAACCAAATCATGGGTTGCATAATCTAATAACATAAACAATGTAATGTATACCCAACTGATGATACCACATGGCACAGGATAATGGTTTCTACTATAAGATCTTTACGCAAGTAGACCGAATGAATATAAGAGTGACAGAGGGAAGAAGGGTTCGCTATTGAATAGTCCTAACGGGAAATAGTAACTTTAAGAACATCATAATATGTAAGGACTAGTGAATTGTCCAACGGACAAGTATCAAGGTTGATGAAGTCACAGAATATTTATACAATGGTAGAATATAGAATAGTAGGATCTCAATAAAATATTTTAGGATACAGCTAAGGCTTATAGGGGATCTCGGCTACTCCCTACCATTATAAATCTCACCTGAAATTGTATATGGTATTTTTATTGTGGGTGTTAGCCGATGGTATGGCTGGCAATCGTTCTGTGTTGTGACGAAATTAGATCTCCTAGTAACACCACAAAACGTCATAAATTATGTGCGCCTTCGTACCTTTTTTTTCTTTTAGCGTCTATGTTTAAATATATTTATTTTACGTGCGCAATTCTTTTAACTAAAACTTGCAATTAACTCTTGCCGGACTGAAATTATCCTCCCGTTTTGTCACATATGCCCCCGGAAAAGAAAATTTCAGTTACGAAATTTAAATAGAGGAAATTTAAGTTCCCAAAGAGTTAAAATTCAAATTATTATTTTCTTGCAATCTCACACATTTCATCATCCACTATGCAAATATAAAATGTATGTGTATAAAATTTTAATTTTGTGGACCTTGTGTCCGAATGATGTTGTTTAAAATTAAACGGAGAGTTCTCAACTAAAGAGGTTACTTCATCTTGGGAAGAGCCTACATGTATCTCACAGTGATTGCTGGAATTCCGTTGCTTATATGTGTATCTAGAATCTCATTCGGTTAGGGCAGAATTTCGGTCATCTAAAGAATCAAGACCAAGTTACTTCATCTTGGGGAAGAGCCTACATGTATCTCACAGTGATTGCTGGAATTACGTTACTTATATGTGTATCTAGATATTGTTACCTTTTCCATGCAATATCACTACCTCAAGATTCAGTACCCCATTAGCTAAATGGATACCCCCGTTATGGAGAACAAAAAGTATTCTCCTGGAATTTCTTAAGCAAGTTTATATGAAAACTTCTTACTTTCCCATTTATAGAAATGTCAAACTTTCTGCGGGAAACTTTATCCACCACAGGAAAAGGTCCCTGAAACCCAATTTCCATTTTATCACTGACTGATGGTAACAACACCATAACTTTATCTCCTACTTTCAGATTCCTACTTTTCACCTTTCTTCTAAAATTAGAAGTCAACTTTGCTTTAATTTTCTTCCAGCATTTTCCAACCAAGTTCCAGCCTGATTTTATTTTCGCTTTCAATTCTTCCACATATTTGGAAGTGGCTACCACAGTCTGGTCCAAATTCTCATTCGTCCATGACTGCAACAGGGCTGACAATGGCCCTTGAATTGGACGACCAAACAACAAGGTAGCTGGAGGAACACCTGTTGTGGTATTGGGAACTTCCCTATATGCAGAGAGGGCTGCCGTAAGATATTCATCCCACATGTCTACTTTTATCTGAGACAATTCTCTCAAAAGAGTGACTAGAGGTCTAGTCAAATTCTCTCTGCTGTTCCCTGGTTCTGAGCATGGTACAGACTCGTAGGGATATGGCTGTTCTGGAAAATCTGGAGTACATCATCCATCAGTTTTCCCCGAAACTGGGATTTTTTATCAGTTAGGATTTGGTTAGGAAATCCTAATCTAGTAAATATTGTAATGAGAGCATCTGCAACTCTCTTGGCATCGATTGTGGGCAGCGCTACCACTTCACTCCACAACGTGCCAGCATCGACTATCGTTAGGATATAAACATTCCTCTTCCTCGTCCGAGGCAGAGGTCCAATGATGTCGAGCGCAACTCTTTGGAAAGGCTCATGCATAATAGGCATGTCCTCCAATGTTACCGGCGGGTTTGAATGTCTCGGAGATACTCGTTGACATTCTGGACACGAGCTTACATATCTCCTAATGTCCCCCGTCATTCCTGGCCAATAATAATGACAGGAAATTCTTTGGGAAGTTGCCGCTATCCCCATATGGCCACTATATGCTAGTGTGTGTCCCATATGGAGGATAGTTTTCCGGTACGGCAAGGGAACAACGAGTTAGCCATACTCTCGTTCTGCTATCCCTGCTCTCCGGTACAATAAATTTTTCTTCATATAGAAGTCTCCTCTTTCAGGAGGTTGATGGGCATAAGGCAACTTCCGGAAGCAGGACTTTAATGATGAGTCCTGTTGTTGCGCAGCACTTATGTCCTTTGGTAAAGGATTCTGGGGTTCTGGATCAGATACTGCTGATGCTTTGGTTGATGACCGGGTATCCATGGCCCCAACTAGCATAGGCGTCTTTGGAACTGCAAGATACAAATATTTGCATCCTAGTAAAACGGGAAATATTGGGTTAGGGAGACAACCCGCGACAATAGTTCCTTTTACATATTTGCAGTCAATGTTTACCTTGGCAAGAGGTAATTTTAATGTCTCAGACTCCTGTGCAGCAGTCTGCATCTCTATAAATTCCCCAGTGTACTGCGTTGGGTCGACGAGTTCGGTAGAAACCAAGGCATCGAATAACAGACCAGTGTCAAACAGGCAGGTTACTTCTCTGCCGTTCAAAAGAATGGTATCCACAACAGGAGGTCTCTCCCCATCATGAGAGTTCATCCTGGTATTTTCCTGTTTATCATTAGTTAAACAGGCGGCGCAGAGTTGAGGGGGTTTCTTTCGGCAGTCTGCTGTATTATGTGTATTCAGACGACAATACTTACAGTAAAGCCGGCCCCTCCACTCTGACGATTGCTGACCCCTTCGATTATCTTGTGGATGGTACCTATGAGTGGTGTTGTTAGTGTTTGGTGTGTTGGACCTACCATTACGAAATTCAGGTTCCCTATGTGTGTTACGTTCTGTTGGCTTTTCGGTAATTTTGGGAGGGGATTTTGAAAGGTGCATCTTTGCCCTGGCACCCACCTGTTCAGGGTGTGCCAAATCAAATCTCTCAGCCAGCTTTAATATGTCCGCAATTCTTTCCGCACCATTCTCAGTCAGAAAGGTTTGGAGAGGTTTTGACATGGACTCTTTTAGCTGTTCAGCCAATATCATTTCCTCTAGATCTTCATAGGTCTGGGTAAATGATGCTAAACTCTGCCATTTCAGCAGATAAGATTTAATTCTTGAAAAGAATTGAGAAATGGTTTCTCCCGGCTCTTTTTTAGCATTTCGAAATTTGTTACGATATGCAGAGGCCGTCAACTCATATCTCTTCAGCAAAGAATTTTTCAAGAACTCGAAGTTGGTCTCTTGACCAGGAGGCAATCTCGAATAACATTCATAAGAAGGACCTCTTAAAGACAGTGAAAGTTTCAGACACCACTTCTCTTTATCCAACAAATAAGACCTAGCAACGTTTTCGAATTTTTCCAAAAACACATCCATTCTATCCTCGCGTTCATTAAACTGCGGAAAAAGAAAAGACATCGGCCCAAGAAGGTGAGGATGGCCAAAAGAATGTGCCTCAGAGGTAGAAGATTGCGCATTAACTGCGGTACTAGAGGTAGACTGAGATTGTAAGTCAAGCTCTCTGAGACGGAGTTCATGAGCTCTCATCTCTCGTTCTTTCTCAGCAGCTATCTCAGCTAGTCTGATGCGTTCTTGTCTTTCTCTTCTCTCTCTCCTCTTGTTCTTTCTCCTCTTGACGCCTTTCACGGTCCTCCTGTCGCCATTCTCGTTGTATCTCCTGAAGATATGCCTTTAATTCTTCTCCAGCATAACCGAGAGTTTTCCCCAGCTCCGCCATCTCCATAAGTGAGGGTCTTGTTGCCATTTTACCTGCAGAATATACTTTAAAAGAACACACGCAAACACCAATCAAATTAACACAAGTGTAAAGTTATTATATTGTTTTCCCTAAAGTTAATTTTTGCCTAATATTATTTACCTTTAAATTCCTACCAATTTCCTATTAATGACTACTTTTAATGTCCTAACTTTTGAAAAATCCCGGACGAGCGCCCAATTCTAATAAACTATTGTTGGCGGAATCTATCGTCGCCTGGAGATCCCCTATATCCTTCCAAATAACTGACAGGGCTCGAATTAAATAAGTCTAGGGGAATTATAACGGTCCCTGAGTTCTGGAAAATAGAGGAAGGAGAATACAGAAAGTTAAAGGATAGGGTGAATCCCCGGAAATTTCCTAAAGAAATTCAGAAAACAACCAAAGTCAAAACTTTGTAAATTTAACTCAAATAAATTGCAATGAACAATCTTTAGTCTACCTAAGAAGTTAAAATTGATAGGATGAAATCGATAAATGGAGTTTCTAAATAACAACTGTATTGATAAAATACTGATATTGAATTCAACAATTTTCAAATTAACATATAGAAAATAAATCACGGTGTCATCATGTACACCACAAAACTCTGAACAAACATCAAATTTCACTCAGCTTTCCGATAGTATTGATGAGCCGAAATGTAGTTTCCTTTGGAGGAAAGTCCACTGATAACCCGGCAATTATGAATATGGTTCACGTTCTCCAAGCAACTAGGCAAACAGGCCAACCGGAATCCGGAATTACGGTCCTCTGGTAAACAGGCAGGCAAGAATACAGTAACACGGGATTTTGGTCCTCTGGTAAACAGGCAGGCAAGAATACAGTAACACGGGATTTTGGTCCTCTGGTAAACAGGCAGGCAGGACTACGGTAACACGGGATTTTGGTCCTCTGGTAAACAGGCAGGCACGACTACGGTAACACGGGATTTTGGTCCTCTGGTAAACAGGCAGGCAGGACTACGGTAACACGGGAACCTGCGGAATACATCATTCAGCCCTGTGTTGAGCATTATGTCGACACATCTGGAGCAGGTGGAGGTGTTGCGGTGTCTGTGGTGTTTTTCAGAGTAGTAAGCAAGAAAGAACAAGGTTCATATGTTGTCTTTCCCTACAAGTAAATCAAAATTATACATCTCCACCCTATTATAATATGTTGGTTTATCTATCTAAATTATGGCACGATCATATAAAACTTGACCTAATTAAGCGGACACACATTCGCCTGCGGATTGGACAGTTATTAGTTCGAGTCCCAAAACCCAGGTCGACTTCGCCTTAACGGACACCAGGTATAGTAATGGGAAGTAAAGGCGGCAGGTGTGATGTTGACCACATCAACACCCAGGTACCACTTGGTCTATAACACATAGGCCAACCCTATATGCCCACAATGCTGACGACTTTCAACCAAATCATGGGTTGCATAATCTAATAACATAAACAATGTAATGTATACCCAACTGATGATACCACATGGCACAGGATAATGGTTTCTACTATAAGATCTTTACGCAAGTAGACCGAATGAATATAAGAGTGACAGAGGGAAGAAGGGTTCGCTATTGAATAGTCCTAACGGGAAATAGTAACTTTAAGAACATCATAATATGTAAGGACTAGTGAATTGTCCAACGGACAAGTATCAAGGTTGATGAAGTCACAGAATATTTATACAATGGTAGAATATAGAATAGTAGGATCTCAATAAAATATTTTAGGATACAGCTAAGGCTTATAGGGGATCTCGGCTACTCCCCCTACCATTATAAATCTCACCTGAAATTGTATATGGTATTTTTATTGTGGGTGTTAGCCGATGGTATGGCTGGCAATCGTTCTGTGTTGTGACGAAATTAGATCTCCTAGTAACACCACAAAACGTCATAAATTATGTGCGCCTTCGTACCTTTTTTTTCTTTTAGCGTCTATGTTTAAATATATTTATTTTACGTGCGCAATTCTTTTAACTAAAACTTGCAATTAACTCTTGCCGGACTGAAATTATCCTCCCGTTTTGTCACATATGCCCCCGGAAAAGAAAATTTCAGTTACGAAATTTAAATAGAGGAAATTTAAGTTCCCAAAGAGTTAAAATTCAAATTATTATTTTCTTGCAATCTCACACATTTCATCATCCACTATGCAAATATAAAATGTATGTGTATAAAATTTTAATTTTGTGGACCTTGTGTCCGAATGATGTTGTTTAAAATTAAACGGAGAGTTCTCAACTAAAGAGGTTACTTCATCTTGGGAAGAGCCTACATGTATCTCACAGTGATTGCTGGAATTACGTTACTTATATGTGTATCTAGATATTGTTACCTTTTCCATGCAATATCACTACCTCAAGATTCAGTACCCCATTAGCTAAATGGATACCCCCGTTATGGAGAACAAAAAGTATTCTCCTGGAATTTCTTAAGCAAGTTTATATGAAAACTTCTTACTTTCCCATTTATAGAAATGTCAAACTTCCTGCGGGAAACTTTATCCACCACAGGAAAAGGTCCCTGAAACCCAATTTCCATTTTATCACTGACTGATGGTAACAACACCATAACTTTATCTCCTACTTTCAGATTCCTACTTTTCACCTTTCTTCTAAAATTAGAAGTCAACTTTGCTTTAATTTTCTTCCAGCATTTTCCAACCAAGTTCCAGCCTGATTTTATTTTCGCTTTCAATTCTTCCACATATTTGGAAGTGGCTACCACAGTCTGGTCCAAATTCTCATTCGTCCATGACTGCAACAGGGCTGACAATGGCCCTTGAATTGGACGACCAAACAACAAGGTAGCTGGAGGAACACCTGTTGTGGTATTGGGAACTTCCCTATATGCAGAGAGGGCTGCCGTAAGATATTCATCCCACATGTCTACTTTTATCTGAGACAATTCTCTCAAAAGAGTGACTAGAGGTCTAGTCAAATTCTCTGCTGTTCCCTGGTTCTGAGCATGGTACAGACTCGTAGGGATATGGCTGTTCTGGAAAATCTGGAGTACATCATCCATCAGTTTTCCCCGAAACTGGGATTTTTTATCAGTTAGGATTTGGTTAGGAAATCCTAATCTAGTAAATATTGTAATGAGAGCATCTGCAACTCTCTTGGCATCGATTGTGGGCAGCGCTACCACTTCACTCCACAACGTGCCAGCATCGACTATCGTTAGGATATAAACATTCCTCTTCCTCGTCCGAGGCAGAGGTCCAATGATGTCGAGCGCAACTCTTTGGAAAGGCTCATGCATAATAGGCATGTCCTCCAATGTTACCGGCGGGTTTGAATGTCTCGGAGATACTCGTTGACATTCTGGACACGAGCTTACATATCTCCTAATGTCCCCCGTCATTCCTGGCCAATAATAATGACAGGAAATTCTTTGGGAAGTTGCCGCTATCCCCATATGGCCACTATATGCTAGTGTGTGTCCCATATGGAGGATAGTTTTCCGGTACGGCAAGGGAACAACGAGTTAGCCATACTCTCGTTCTGCTATCCCTGCTCTCCGGTACAATAAATTTTTCTTCATATAGAAGTCTCCTCTTTCAGGAGGTTGATGGGCATAAGGCAACTTCCGGAAGCAGGACTTTAATGATGAGTCCTGTTGTTGCGCAGCACTTATGTCCTTTGGTAAAGGATTCTGGGGTTCTGGATCAGATACTGCTGATGCTTTGGTTGATGACCGGGTATCCATGGCCCCAACTAGCATAGGCGTCTTTGGAACTGCAAGATACAAATATTTGCATCCTAGTAAAACGGGAAATATTGGGTTAGGGAGACAACCCGCGACAATAGTTCCTTTTACATATTTGCAGTCAATGTTTACCTTGGCAAGAGGTAATTTTAATGTCTCAGACTCCTGTGCAGTAGTCTGCATCTCTATAAATTCCCCAGTGTACTGCGTTGGGTCGACGAGTTCGGTAGAAACCAAGGCATCGAATAACAGACCAGTGTCAAACAGGCAGGTTACTTCTCTGCCGTTCAAAAGAATGGTATCCACAACAGGAGGTCTCTCCCCATCATGAGAGTTCATCCTGGTATTTTCCTGTTTATCATTAGTTAAACAGGCGGCGCAGAGTTGAGGGGGTTTCTTTCGGCAGTCTGCTGTATTATGTGTATTCAGACGACAATACTTACAGTAAAGCCGGCCCCTCCACTCTGACGATTGCTGACCCCTTCGATTATCTTGTGGATGGTACCTATGAGTGGTGTTGTTAGTGTTTGGTGTGTTGGACCTACCATTACGAAATTCAGGTTCCCTATGTGTGTTACGTTCTGTTGGCTTTTCGGTAATTTTGGGAGGGGATTTTGAAAGGTGCATCTTTGCCTTGAGTGGGTACTGGGTGCAATCCCGGGAAGTAGAGGCGGCCGGCGTGATGCTGACCACATCACCCATCTTGTGCCGTTGGTCTATAAAAATATAGGTCTAGCCCTATATGCCCTATACGCCTAAAGGCGTGGAAAGGGTTTTTTACTTTACTTTACTTACTTACTTTACATGCTTTGTTTATTAATCTTTAGCCAACTTTTCTTGATTATTGCCGCGGCATCCCTAGCATACGCTTACGGCACGCCGGGGTGCCTAAGCACCCAGTTTGCGAACCGCTGCTTTAATGCATCGTTAGCCCGACCCAGTGACGTTATCAGCACCTCCCGTCAGCTGGAGCCGGTCGTGTCCTGACAGTCTAAGAAAAGTGGCGCCTTGGAAGAGACAGGTCTCAACACCTAATATTTAAAAAAAAAAAAAACAGCAGCAGGCATGTATATTCACGAAGCCAACCTCTAATGTGTGGAAGCCACCGCGGCATAGCGTCTAGACGCTCGTCTGTTTATCAGAAGGTCGTGGGTTCGAGTCCTAACGGAGCCGGACATTTTTTATTTAGAAAATGACCTAGGCTCCCAGGGCGACCCAGCCTTGAGAGGGCACCTGGTAAAGTACTGGGAAGTAAAGGCAGCCGGTGTGATGTTGACCACATCACCCACCGAGTGTCGATCGGTCTTAAGCAGTGTCTCTCCACCTTCCTAAAGCGGCGACCCTTTAATACAGTTCCTAATGTTGTGGCGACCCCCAACCATAGAAGAAGAAGAAGAAGAAGAAGAAGAAGAAGAAGAAGAAGAAGAAGAAGAAGAAGAAGAAGAAGAAGAAGAAGAAGAAGAAGAAGAAGAAGAAGAAGAAGAAGAAGAAGAAGAAGAAGAAGAAGAAGAAGAAGAAGAAGAAGAAGAAGAAGAAGAAGAAGAAGAAGAAGAAGAAGAAGAAGAAGAAGAAGAAGAAGAAGAAGAAGAAGAAGAAGAAGAAGAAGAAGAAGAAGAAGAAGAAGAAGAAGAAAATGAAGATGAAGATGAACAAGAAAAAAAAAGAGGAACAAAAAGAAGATGAAGAATAGGAGGAAGAAAAAAATAAGAAAGAACAAGGACAAGAACTAATCAAAAAAGTATGTTTTAAATAAGAGGCTTCCCCTTGTGGTTTCATGAGCCTAAATGTTTGGGTAGGAGGGGGAGAGGAGGGGGGGGGGGGGGGGGGCTGCATGTCATAAAAGGTCAACTTATTAACGGTGTTTCCTTTGAAGTCTTGTTAGATAATTAATGTTGACAATGATTGCGCAAGTCCTCAAAAAAATAGTGTAGATAAAAGCCTCAGCAATATAATTACGAAACCTTATAGTAAACCTTCCACATCAAATAAGAAAATATGTAACAAAAACAGACAAACCTGGCACAGTTGTGTCTAATGTTATAATGAGGTATTCGGACAACAGAAACTGTATGCCCATGTTGGCAGTTTGGATAAGAAAAGCCAAATGCCAACACAAGTTCGCTTTCTGTTATTAATCAAAGTAGAACTAAGCAATGGGGAGGTAAGTAAAAGACCGAGCTTGCCACAAATTGGGGAGTCGGTTATCGGACTTCATGAATATAACATGTCTAAACTGTCCATGGTCGGCGAACTAATCTTTCCTCTGAGACAAAATATGGGCGCCTGTCCAACTTATTTTCTTCTAAAATGCTTGTTCATGTTTTTGGAATGCTCTATTGTGGGTGTCGGCGTCTGTGGCTTAGACGTTGCGAACGAGCTTCGTAATGCCGGGGTGCAGGGTTTGATTTCAGCTGAAGACCTTGCACCTTGCGTTGGTTCTGACAGTGGTATCGAGAAGCCGACCGTTCAGGCAGCAATGGCAAACTACTCGAAGCAAGTTTACCTGGAAAAATTACAATACCTAACAAATGCTTGGGTTGGTTCTGTAATGTCCTGTAAAAGATATACACATAACTAACTATTATGGGTGGGAAAACAAAGGGATGGAGGGGTTGGGGTGAGGGTGGGGGGGGGGGGGGGCGTTTAGCTGAGTCTAGTAGCGTTAAATGAACCCTGATTTCTTCTTCGTAACCCTTTAAAGAGCGGTTCTTGTGATTTATAGCTGGGTTGCGATATATGCGCCGTCCAGCTCTACAAGTCCGACTTTAGAAACAAAACTTAATTAGTATACTTGTTAAGAGTAATGCCAACACCCCCCCCCCCTTACCCCTTTCCCAAGCCCCAAAGCCCCAGAAAAGTTGGACGCCGGAATCCACATGGGAAGGAGAAGGTACTATTAGCAGACAATTTAGAATTGTATCAGAGTTGCCCAGACAGAAGAATCAACGATGAAAAGGGCTGGTCATCCAAGCGAGTGAGAGAGAGAGAGAGTGAGAGAGAGAGAGAGAGAGAGAGAAGGAGAAAGAAAGAAAGAGAGAGAGAAGGAGAAAGAAAGAAAGAGAGAAGGAGACGGAAAGAAAGAGAGAGAGGGAGAGAGAAGGAGAAAGAAAGAAAGAGAGAGAGAGAGGGGTGGATGGAAAGAGTGATAAGGGAAGGGGGAGGAATCTATGTTTTGCACACATGCATGACCTGTATTTAGAACGTTACTGAAACATCGTGCATCTACCGCTATGCTCCACGAACTCTAAAGGAGGGATATCGATAACTGCATCGGTGCCACTGATTGCCTCTACCTGAACTGCAGGACTTCATTCATTTTTTTTCTCCAACTCCCATCTCAGCATTCAAAGCACCTCCAGCATTTCACTATCGTTGGTGCATTCTCTGGATTTCATTGTCACCGTGGATACTTAAGGCCTCAGGACTTTTGTGTACAAGCCTACTGATTCCCGTGCTTTTCTTCTTATCCTTCTTTCCGAAAGAATTCCATTCCTTTCTCCCGTCTTCTACGCCTCCGCAGACTATGCCAGGAGAACCACGACTTTCACCACAAGTTCCTAGAAATGCTGGACTTCTTCCGGCTTTGAGGGTATCATGAACATGTCTTATCTGCTGCCTTTCACCGAACCAGTTACCTCCTGCGTCTAAGACCTACTTCGGCGCGGTCTCTTGCAACGAAATAATTTGCAGGACCTGTCCATCTGTGGTTTAGGAGGTAAGCCTGAAATTCCCGAATGCCATCTTCCACATAAGTGAAGGATTCATTCTATTGCACGAGCCGCATTATCATTTACACCATCAACTGCAAGAGGTGTGGCATGAAATACATCGATGAAACGGGTCTACGACTGGCAGACCGGCTCAGGCAACATCTTTTGGTTGCGCACAAAGGTGATCGTTGTAATTCAGCTCCCAGGATCACCAATGTGTCCACGACATGAATGTGACAGCCCTTAAATCTAAAGAGTCCGCAAATCTCTTGAAAGTCTTTTTATATTTACCCTGGGCACCCTAACTTACAGGAGACTAAACTCTGAATAGTTTTATTAACAATTATTAAGTTACACCCCTTGGCCTTTAAACGGCTATATATTATCTGGCCCAACGTGTCTCTTCATTCCACGTTTATGAACGTGGCTGTTTCTGGATACGTCAGCTAAGTGATTTTGTGTATCCGTGTGGTGTTGATTGATTTATGTATGCAATGATGAAGGCTCTATAGCCGTAAGATTCTCGTTGTGTTTGTGTGTGTTATATTGTGAAGCTCGTTGATTTACTTTTCGTTTCGTTTAAAAACTTTGCCTAAAGATTGAGAGTTGAGCGTATGAGAAGAAGCAAGCTAAATACACTTGATTGTAGCAACGGTCTGGAAATCCCATGCTCTAATTGTGGAAGACTGTTCTTAACGAGGATAAGTATTGATAGTCACACTCGCTATCGCCATAGGCTGTGAGTCCTATGCTCCCTAGCCCACAATAACGTCATGGAAGATGAAAAAAAAAAAAACTGAGTATGTGGAGGCTCAACATATCGCATCCTATCGTCTGTATATGTTCTGAGATTATCTTTGAACTGTAACACTTCATAGACTAACAACAGTAAACACTACAGGACTTGCATAGCTAGGATGCATCGTATGCCCGCTCTCAGTTTTTCTCTTAAAGCTTGACATCTTGAGATTATACAATCTCAATTCGTTTGAAAGATCAACAGAACATGGCGGGTAGCTGGTTGCAACGTAATTGACTTTGTGCTTATGTAGTAATGCGTGTGCAGGTGCTAGTTTTTTTACTTCCATCGAATACAAATTGCCACTCTAGTGACACATTATTGATGATGGAACCTCTGGCGGCTGCCTTATGCATTTGATGCGTGGAAAGCTGTTGGATTTTACTAAGACTGCTGTCTGACTTGTCTTACTAAATAGTGATGGGCATTCAGTTGTGCTTTTCACTGGCACAAGAACTGAGCAATTATGGGGTGTGTTTGATTATTTGACCACCCAGATAAAATTTACTCCCCACCCCTCCTTTTTCTTCCCAGGTTTGCAGTATGCATGATTAATAATTTAGGAATGAGACTCAAACATTTACAAATCCCGAAAACCACGTTCAACCGTAAAACTATATAGTATAGTTACTCTGCAAAAATAGGAAGTAACCTGTGAGTAAGTGACTGAGTGATGTGTGAGTGAATGACGCTTAACCCCACCAGGACCGCACAACAAGCGATTAATCCACGATGACAACGTTCGGATAAGAATGCCCCCTTGCACCAGGCCAAGAAAACCCGTTTAAGTCTGAAGCTATATTAGGGCCTCTAACAACAGGCGGGCGGGGGCTTTACAATATCAAAGAATTGCGTCCTATATTGGGACGTCGTTATTGTAAAGAGTTGTTCAGAAAGAGGATAGGGACTTTTCAGCGGAAATGCTATAGAAATATTCTCAGAATATCTTGGACAAAGAAGAGGAGAAATACTGATATCCTGAAAGTTCTGAACATCAAGGAAGATTGGCTAATAAACAGCATCCTGTCTCGGAAGTTGAAATATTTTGGTCATATAAAGTGTCAAGACGGAATGGAAAGAATAATAACATAAAGTATGGTACCAGGAAGGAGGAGCAGGGGCCCAGCAACATGAAGACGGGCACAGGATGTAAGTGGCTCCTTGAGTATGAAAGTACATGCGGCGGAAGAGCTGGCGACAGACCGAGTTTCTTTTAGGTAAATCGTGATGAGAGCGACGTTCTGCAAAGGACTTACTAAATAATGATGATGAATCTAGTGTATTAAGTAAGTAAGTAAATTTTTACCCCACCAGGACATCAAAGAGAGCGATAAACACCCGGCGACACAAAGTGCCACCATGCAGATGAGGATCACCCTGGGAGAGGTCCCAGATATCGCGTTCGACCGTTAGGTTATAATAGGGTCCCTCAGCAAAATCCAGGATGGGGCTTGAAATAACGAAATATGAGTCCCACAAGTAGATGAGGATTAGAACATCAGTAGTGTAATGTAAGTGAGATACTGAGATATCTCAACACCAAGACCTAATGACTTTAAGAATGAATGCCAGAATGCATGTTTATTTCTTGTGTGTGTGCGTGCGTGCGCGCCCGCTACTGTATGTGTGTGTGTGTGCGCATTCTTACCCAACCCCTCGCCATTTATCAAAACTGCATTTATTTCATGCATTTAGCTGCTGCAAAAATTTGTCAAAGCCGAAAAGGCTGCGAGTTATTACTTGTGTTATTTCCCTTTGTATATATTTATAAAAAAAATCATATTTCATTAACCTTCAAGAACGCACACAGGTTCATACTTTATACAAAATGTAAACACATGTGAGGGAAGGGAAAAACTCATTCCAGTTGCCTGACAGGAATAATAATGAGGAAATATTTTATGGGTAATTAATAACTACAAAAAGAATAGAGCAATAAATAATACCCCCCCCCCCTAAAAAAACGTGGGGGTGAGGGAGGGGGGGGGGGAATACAGGATGAACGGGGTTTCTGGGGCAATTCTCATTTTATCGGTGGCACTTTGTGTCAGCATGTGTTTGTCGCTCTTAGAGCAGTTTTGGTGCGTTTGGACGTCAGTCAGTCGGCGACTGAGAGCTGTTATTTTTATTTATAATTTTAATCCCAATCGCGGCCCCTCAGGCAACGTGTGGCAACTTTTCCGGGTAAAAGAAGAAGAAGAAGAAGAAGAAGAAGAAGAAGAAGAAGAAGAAGAAGAAGAAGAAGAAGAAGAAGAAGAAGAAGAAGAAGAAGAAGAAGAAGATGATGATCAAGAAAAAGAAGAAGAATGCCTTGATGACCACTAGCCTTTTATAAATAAACTCACTACTTATTGGTGCAGAAGCAGCCAAACTGTATGTCTGGTTGGTGCCTAGGACGGTGCACCGTTCTATCTCTTTGCCTTACCTCGTTCACTTCATGCCTATAATGTCCATGATTCTCATTCTTGGTTCCAGACGCCAGTTCGAGAGAAAGAGAAAAGAATTATGTCGTGAAATGAAACTTTTGAAATATCACAAGTCAGGAATATGAAATATAAGGCGTAGACATCACAATGTGCCAAATACATCAGCAAAGACAAGTGTCCTTGGTACTCATAACCCCCATTGAGCTAGTCCACCACTGCTGACTTCTACCTTGTGCAGTCAATGCGCGTGTATGCTACTGGATTTGCTGAGACTATGTCATTTCTGTTTCATAAGGAGCAGTGGTGGGCATTTTGGGCTGTTTTCGCTGGCACAACAACGGAATCAACAGAGAAAAAAAAATTATTATGGCCTGGAGAGAATGAGGCACCTCGGTGTAACCAGAGGGTCTGGCCGGCTCACTACACTCAGAGGAAAGGCAAGACCGGCATATAACCACATTGTGACCGGTACCATCAGTACTGGAACTCTGCGCTGGCTGATGAAGATGAGGACGGAGCATGCATGAGAATACCCCGAGTGTTGTGACGTCAATTCTTGACTCAACTCGGTGCTTTATTAATATCCTATCCCAAACAGGGGAAATCCAAAGGTCACGGGACAGTCTAATTTCAGTGGGTGGTAGATTTGCTGCATGCAGTCTTGGGACCTAGGTTGCACTGTCTCCTGGGACTTAGGTGGGTTGGGGTTAGGGCCAGTTCTATTCGTTCTGGGGTCGTTAAAAGCATCAGAAAACCGGAAAACCTAGTCTTACCACCCTATAAAATGCTGGTCAGTCATGTGACGTCATCTGAGGGTAGGATATTAATAAAGTATCCTCGGCTAAACTCAACTCAACTCGCTGGTACAGGAACGGAGCAACTATGCGGTGACCCCTTTGCTATGAATCTCGGACTGTAATTACGTGAGTGGTTGAATACAAACTACTGTCACGGATGAATGTTAGTTGCGTGTGTTTTACAGGACGGTGCAGAACTAATCCCAGCATTTTTTGTGTGTGGCTGTTGTCGTTTCTCTTGGCAAATGTTACGTTAAGTAGCATGTCATGGCCCCTGAACGGTAAACTCTCGGTCATCATCATCATCATGTGCCCTGCCAACTGGCGTAGGCGCTCATTCGTCTCCACATATCACGATCCCTGGTTTCCTGAAACAGCTCTCTTGATGATACCCCTCAATGCCATCTTTTCAGCGCATCCAGCATCATCTCGCTTGGTCTGCCTCTACCTCTTTTCCACTGATCTTTCCAATTGTCACGATGTTCTCTCCTCTCATAATGTGGCTAAAGAACCGTGTTTGTCTCTTTCTTATTGTTGTATATAGAGATATACTTTCATTAGCTTGTTTCAAGCAATCTTTGTTAGTTACTCTAGCTCTCCAAGGTATTCGTAACATTCGTCTCAGAAACCACATCTCTGTGGTCACTTGATATACACAGATCAGCATAGCGCCACTAAACTCCATTAGCGCTCGGTACCACTGTCGAAACCATCTTAAGACAAATTGTCCGCAGATAGAATCGAACCTGGCACCCCGGCATTGCTAAGCGCCTTCTGAACGCCTAAGCCCACAGACTCCGACTGCCCACGGATACCGGAGTTAAATCATATTATGTCTGAAGCTGTGGACAAACTCACAGTGAGCGGCCCGGCACAGAAAGAGTTAATGGTTGTGTGCAGGACTGCTGTCAAGAAACGCAACAAAATGCAGATGTTGGATTGCACGTAGTCAGCACATGTAGTGAACACATGTGATCCTTGTGTGATCTCCCTTTGCACTTGATGTGGTCTGCATCTGGGCGGTGAACTTTGAAGACTCATATCAAGAACTTATGATGAATAAAGATGAATAAACTAACAAATCTTGCCAGCAGTTGCATGCACTTCAACCAGACGGATGTTGCCGGGTTGCCACAGTAGATGTAATCCTGAAGGTTGAAGAAAATCTGTTGGTAATCATTTGTAAACGGAAGCCTCAAAAATCATCATATAGCGGGTCTTTTGCAGAACGTCGCTCTCATCAGCGTCTGCCTGAAAGAAACTCGGTCTCTCGACAGCTCTCCCGCCTCATGCACTTTCATACTCAAAAAGTCACTTATATCCTGTGCCCATCTTCGTGTTGGTAGGCCCCTGCCCCTCCTTCCCGGTACCATACCTTCTGCTATAATTTTTTTCCAATCTGTCGTGGCGCTTGACATGACCAAAATATTTCAGCTTCTGTGACAGAATGCTGTTTTTTAGCCAATCTTCGTTGATGTTCAGATCTTTCAAGATATCATTATTTCTCCTCTTCTTTGTCCAAGATTTTCTGAGAATCTTTCTATAGCATTTCAGCTCAAAAGCCCCTATTCTCTTTCTTAAGTACTGGGAGATAGAAACAGAAGTCTACATTTATGAAAGGCGGGGTCAATATTTGTTGTTGGTTTCCATAAAATGTGATCCCTGTGGGTCAATATTATGAGAAGTTCTACCTAGACCCGGCTCCACAGTATTATGGTCCCCTGGACAAATCAGTGTGTTGGGGGTACCTGCAATCACTCACAGGAATGAGCTGTAAATGGTCACCTGAAATAGACAGATCAGCATGATGCCACTATGCTCGATCAACTTTTGATCGATTATTTCAATTCAATGTGTAGAAATTATCTGTAAAAGTATTTGTATATATATTTCATATTATTTCAAGTGTGTCAGTACACCAACTTGCTATTCAACATATTATTGCGAATATTAGTCTTGTTGTTATTATTAGTGTTGTTGTTGCTGTTGTTGTTGTTACTATTATTAACATACTGAATGATCGCTGGTCTGAGCACCCAAGTTCCAGTGTTTATTAGTGTTTCTACACACGGTTAGCAAACCCAGGGAGAGAGGGCGGAGATTTGTGATTTCTGTCTGCATTAGCGACCCTAGTGACGCATGTCAAAGGTTATGGAATATCTAGTTTAGATGATGGTGATATGTGCATGTATGTGTGTGTGTGTGTGTGTGTGTGTGTGTGTGTGTGTGCATGTACACATGCGTGTTAAGGATCTGTGTATTGTTGATTGTGTGCACATAATTACGAACGTGTGTATGTCTTTGTGGCGTTTATGTAGGGGCGGGAATCTTTGTGGCGTTTATGTAGGGGCGGGAGTCTTTGTGGCGTTTATGTAGGGGTGGGAATCTTTGTGGCGTTTATGTAGGGGCGGGAATCTTTGTGGCGTTTATGTAGGGGCGGGAGTCTTTATGGCGTTTATGTAGGGGCGGGAATCTTTGTGGCGTTTATGCAGGGGCGGGAATCTTTTTATGGGTTTACATTTATGTATTAATGTGTAAATGTTTGTAAATGTGTGTGCTAGTTAAGAGTTAGTTTCGTATCATTTAGAGAACGTTGCAGAACCAGCCCCAGCATTTTCTGGCTGTTGTCGTTTTTCATGGCAGATGTTACGTTAAGTAGTTAGTTTGTCATTGCTTTCTGACAAGTCAACTCTCAGTACCACTGTCGAAATCAGCGCAAAAGATCGTAACCGGCTATCCGGCATTAGTTTATTTATCATTAGTTTATTAGTTGATTCAACTGATTACCATCATGGCACACTGGTAGTAACCCATAAGTGCTCCGTTCTACTTCTAACTGAAGCCTGAGTCCGAAGAATCTCAGCGCAGGTTCGTAGCACCGACGAGGATCTTGAAATACTTTAGGTAGATTTTTAACTCCAAATTTTGCCCCGGCAGCGCTGTTAGGCTACTCTTGTTGATTTCCAACTGCCCACATTTTTTTTACGTGCGCAACAATACACAAGGTCGTCCTCTCCACGTTCATAAATATAATAACTTCTGGTTTAAACCTCAAGCATTCGTTTGTTTTCAGTTAATTTTTCTGACAATTTTTCTTTTCTCAATAAAAAAAATATGAACACAATATCCTTATCTCTTAAACTTTTAATTTCCTCACACACATATATAATAACACAGAATTTTAAACAAGCTATAATCTGAGCAAGTATTATCAGATGGAAGAAACATGCAGGTAATTAAGCCTCCCACTTCAAGACGATAAGGTGAGAAAATTCCATTTAATTTTTTGCCATTCGTCTTCTGAACAAACTCGGACTGATTTCCGAAGTGATCAGTCACTGCCAAAAACTCTCCTCACAAGCAACCTTCGCGATCACAACCTTTGAACACTCACCTCAAAAGGAAAAAAAAGTTAATAATCCTGCATTTTCTCTGTCCAGGGTTGCCAATGGGATTTAAAAAAAAAATCAGCTAAGCTGTACAAAAAGCCAAGGAATTCAGAAACAAAGACTAAAAAAAAAAAAAAAACCTAGATTGTTGAAAGAGTACAAATTTTATAGTTACGAAACGAAACATTTACCCACTTTTACATAAGGATATATTTTTTAAGTCGGCTCTGTGGCTAAGTCGATGCGAACGTTTCGTAATGCCGGGATGCCGGGTTCGATCCCAACTGCGGACCATGCGCCTTGTGTTGGTTTCGACAGTGGTATCAGGGTGCCGACCGTCCAGTAGCAATGGCAAATTACTGGACGTAAATTTGCCTAGAGAAACCACACAACAGCCAGTGGTTGCTGGGGTTGGTTCTGCAACGTCCTGTAAAAGATACACAACTTACAGATTAAAAAAAAACACACCTAGATTTCAACCCAAGGTGTCAAATAAAAACCCAGATTTGGGTGTAACACACGATCATTGGCAGCCCTGTCTCTGCCTATTCCTTGGACCAGGTAGCATCTTTTAACCTGATTCCCATGCCACGTGCACCTTTTTGCTAAATTTAGCACTGACTCATGGAAGGTACTCCGGGTTTGACACCTGTTCTCCACCTGCATTCTAAGAAACCTTGACCTGTTTAAAAATGGGGTGGATTTTTCGTGGGAATTTTTTTTAGTGCTGAGCGTATTAGCGGTAAAGCTGTCAGGGAATCCTGGAAAAATTAATCAAGGGGGAAAAAATTAAGTGGAAATTGTTGGCATGGAAAATGGCATACATATTTCAAGGGGTTACATGCCGGACCAAGTCTCATACTTTAGAGTTATTTTAAAGGTCTAAATCGTGTCTAAGTTTGTGTGAAATCGAGAACATACCTGACTACTTAACTGCAAGCTATATGTCTGTCTGCGTTTTTGCCTGCTTAGTTAATTACCTACCTACGAACCTACCTACCTGTATGTCTGACAGTATGGTTGTCTGTCTGCGTCCCTACCTGTATGTCTGACAGTATGGTTGTCTGTCTGCGTCCCTACCTGTATGTCTGACAGTATGGTTGTCTGTCTGCGTCCCTACCTGTATGTCTGACAGTATGGTTGTCTGTCTAACTACTCATTAAATACATAAAAACCCAACGGACTGCCTGCCTGCCAGCTTACCAGCTTGTCTGTCTATTTTTCTGTCTGTTTGCCTGCCTACACGCCTAATTATTTAGCTACCAATCAACCTACCTATTTAGCTACCTGTCGTCATGTCTGTATGTCTGTCTTTATGTTTACCTGTGTAACAACTTAACTAATTACAAATGTACCTACCTACCAGCCAGCCAGCATATCTATTGCTTGCTTACCTGCCCGAACATCTTGGGTTCCTATATTCTAATCTTGATGTAAACAGATAGAGACACTAATTTTTGAGCACACTAGGTTAACGGTGTTTTCATACCACTAGATTTGTATAAGTCAAAGACAATTTAAACTAATTCTAAACTTTAGAGTTTTCACTGTAACGTCAAATCGGTACTGTTGTTTGTGGTTGAAACATGGATAACAACAGAAGCAATTACTAGGAAACTCCAAACATTGGTTAAGAGGTGCCTAAACAGAATAGTGGGAATTAAATGCTTTGATAGAATCATTAATGTCCTAGTAAAAAAAAGTTTGGGGTGGGGGTAAAAAAAACGGGGGGGGGGGGGGGGGGTTGCTGGCAGTAGGACGCACTCTGAGAAAACTTGACAACAGTATAACAACAACATGCTCTTTACACTTTAACTCAAAGCGGCACAGAAAAGCATAACAGTATAAAAACAAAATGCTCTTTACACTTTAGCCCATAGCGGCAGAATAGGGTATAACAGTATAACAACAAAATGCTCTTTACACTTTAGCCTATAGCGGCATAGAAAAGTATAACAGTATAACAACAAAAGGCTCTTTACACTTTAGCCCATAGCGGCATAGAAAAGTTTAACAGTATAACCACAAAATGCTCTTTACACTGGAGCCCATAGCGGCATAGAAAAGTATAACAGTATAACAACAAAATGCTCTTTACACTTTAGCACATAGCGGCATAGAAAAGTATAACAGTATAACAACAAAATGCTCTTTACACTGGAGCCCATAGCGGCATAGAAAAGTATAACAGTATAACAACAAAATGCTCTTTACACTTTAGCCCATAGCGGCATAGAAAAGTATAACAGTATAACAACAAAATGCTCTTTACACTGGAGCCCATAGCGGCATAGAAAAGTATAACAGTATAACTACAAAATGCTCTTTACACTTTAGCCCATAGCGGCAGAGAAAGGTATAACAGTATAATAACAAAATGCTCTTTACACTGGAGCCCATAGCGGCATAGAAAAGTATAACAGTATAACAACAAAATGCTCTTTACACTTTAGCCTATAGCGGCATAGAAAAGTATAACAGTATAACAACAAAATGCTCTTTACACTTTAGCCCATAGCGGCATAGAAAAGTTTAACAGTATAACCACAAAATGCTCTTTACACTGGAGCCCATAGCGGCATAGAAAAGTATAACAGTATAACAACAAAATGCTCTTTACACTTTAGCACATAGCGGCATAGAAAAGTATAACAGTATAACAACAAAATGCTCTTTACACTGGAGCCTATAGCGGCATAGAAAAGTATAACAGTATAACAACAAAATGCTCTTTACACTTTAGCCCATAGCGGCATAGAAAAGTATAACAGTATAACCACAAAATGCTCTTTACACTGGAGCCCATAGCGGCATAGAAAAGTATAACAGTATAACTACAAAATGCTCTTTACACTTTAGCCCATAGCGGCAGAGAAAGGTATAACAGTATAACAACAAAATGCTCTTTACACTGGAGCCCATAGCGGCATAGAAAAGTATAACAGTATAACAACAAAATGCTCTTTACACTGGAGCCCATAGCGGCATAGAAAAGTATAACAGTATAACAACAAAATGCTCTTTACACTGGAGCCTATAGCGGCATAGAAAAGTATAACAGTATAACAACAAAATGCTCTTTACACTGGAGCGGCATAGAAAAACACAACAGATAAAGGAGACGGGAACTAGAGAGTGATCTCAAACATAGATAAGACAATGGGTGAGAAGCATGCGATAGCAAAGGATATGACGACTTGGCCTCAGTAAGTTGAGGGCCTATGCCCCGTTATGGAATAAAAGGGCAGCAGGAGAAGAAGAAGAATTTGCACAAAGGAAAATTTTAAATAAGTTGACTTTGGCTGTCTTTTGTTTAGCTGGAAAAACAAAAATATCTTTACGTTCAACTAGCATCCCCGAAGGGAGAGCTTTAGGTTATAATTGTGACTAGGTTATGTGCGCCCTATAAAATGGCTTAACACTGCACGCCATCAAGTGCACTGAAACGTATTCCTGCAGTGTTGATGCGATCAATGGAGACAGACCCAAATACTGTCCTGACCAGCGACAAAGTCGTCTACCGGCAAGCCAATGGGCAACCCGATCGCCGGTTACATTGGCTGACTGGTCGACCCAGCCTTAAATAGGTACCATAGGGCACTAATGGGTGGTGGTGGGGGGGGGGAGGGGAGATGAACAGATTCAATGCCTCCTAACTAGCATGCCGAATGAGACGAATAATTAGGGACTGTTTGCTTTAAAGTTGAAGTGCGTCTGACTGAGAGGCTAGGAACTAACAGTCTGCATATGAATAAGCTATATTAGTAAACTGGATGTGCACGCACAACTTATGCTCCGAAACAAGACCAAAGTGCAGAAGTGGACGAACAGTCAGAATTTCAGCCGGTGAAATCTAAGAAGAAGAATAGTACTGTCATTTTATGAATGACTTGGTTAACACCAAAAGATGGTAAAGAACAGAATAACAGAACATTCTAAAAATTAGAAAATAACTATGGTGTCAAATGGAATTGAAATCAGTATATCTTAGACGTTTTCCTAAGGTACTACATATATTAGTTCAGCGAGCATCTTCTATATATCACCACTAGGTGCTTCAGTCAATGTTCAGTTCCGAGGCGCCGACACAAAGAAAGGCCGAGCTCAACCCCGTTTTAATTTTTAGGGGCTGTTCCAGAGGCTTAAGACCTATTTAAGTGCGCAATAATAACAATAATAATAACAGTCATTATTGTTATTACTATTATTTTTACGTGCTAAATGACAAATATGAAAATATAGTTGAAATAATCTAAAATGATTAAAAATAGTGGCGCGGTGATTTCGGTCACAGGCATGAGGCAAAGTTAAGTCTGATGTGAGGTGTATAAGGAGATAGTTGTACCCCACTCGGGCGCCAGTCCTTCACTGTTCTGGTTTTACGGAACCTCATGCAAGACTCCTGTTGCACGTCCCCGTCGTGCGCCACGGATAATGTCTCAAATGAGCATTAACAGAGTTGGCAGGGGATCTCGGAGCTGGCGGCCCCCAGAGGTGTAGTGTCCTTTCTGGCTCTCACCAGCCCGCCCCCAAACGCATGGGTGAAAAGTCTAACAAAACTCAAAATTGCTTGTTAAATGTACCATCAAATGACAACTCTCGGTTAAAATTCGGGAGGGAATTTAAAACTGTGCTGCTGAGACTCAACCCTGACCGAGAGATTTACCCGCAGCCAAGACGAGTAACATCTCTTGTGGGCGACTTCTCGCAGCAAGATCCTACCTACGTACATCCTCAATCCTCAGTGTCGTCGTCACCGCGCTGAGGTACACCACGGCAGCAACTTTTCAAATGCTGGTTTGGAAATAATGTCCGACAAAGTTATACCCCACGGCACACATGCAAGCTCAGAGTCCGACGATCATAATTCGTACCGATTAGGGAAAAGTCAGAATGTCCGTATCCACTGGTCCAACTCGCCCGAGTGTTGGGACCAAAAAGGTGAAGCCACGCCTGACGCATTTTGCTTCCCAATTTTGTCGTGCTAAGGGCACAGCTGAAAAAACGTTAAAGGTGTCTAACGTAAGATGAAAAAGAACGTACCTATTTGTGTGGCCACAAAGGTCCTAGACCTGCGGGCTACTCCCCGCTGATCTCCGGAGAGCGCAGCCTTGTAGCGCGGGAAGCTCAATACACGGTTGTGAGGTTAAGCAGTCATGGGCAGGACGTGACGATTCCTCGGGTGAGCCCAGAACCAGAGCATCATGTGTCGGCTCTGCAGTTATGGAAGCCTCCTTGGATGGCGGGGAATGCCTATGATCTGCCCCTGCCTTCCCTTGAGGGCTGAAAACTCTACATAGAGCTGCCTTAAGGACGACATGCCGGGGGCCACACCTGTTAAAAGTCAAAGAGGACACCACACAAATGAGGCAACATCTCGACCCACACAAAACAATGGCCACAGTCAACTTAGAAATAGGCCTGACGTTTTCCTCCGAAGTCGGAGTACATCTGCCGGAGAGGCGGGGAACGAGTACTGCAAACAAATAAGCCAGTAAAACGGATGTACACGCAAAACTCAGGTCAAGGTAAAAGCCAAAAGTCCATTTTGGACGAACAACCGCGACTTACCGCCGGAATTCACAGCCGGTGAACAAAAAGAAGAAGAAGATTAAAAATACTCAAAAAGGACATTTATACATGGTAGAGGGGAAACCACTCACCCGCCTACACACTTTCTAGGGAAGGCGTTGAGCCCCACCTCCCCCCCCCCCCCCCCCCCCCCCAAGGCCGCAATCGTAAATTTATTGACGGAGAAAGTGGTAGGGGTTTCGGGCCCATCCTATTTTTTGTGGCTTTAAAAAAGGGCGGGAGGGGGGGGGGGGGAGGCAGGAGGAGTGTCACGGTGCCTGGGCTTCCATATTGCCTTGCTCATTTTCAGTCACATTAATTCTTTTATCATCAATGTTCACCGTCTGCATTTTCCATCATATTATTGATTTGCCATGTCTCCTTCATCACAAAGACCGTACAACAATCATTTATATTTTATTATACAGTCCAGCAAGGCATTTATCTGATACCCTTCTAGCAGGGTGTGTGGTTTATGTCTTCTTTTGCATATTACGACAATCATGGGGGCTTCGTAAGTGTTCCTCTCATCTGGGCGAGCTGACGATGATAATAAACCACGAAATCAGACATGAAACCTTAAAGAATAAATCAGACCTACCCATGAGATATAAAATAGCACCCGGTGTAATAACTGAGAGCTAGGAGTGCAGTCAATTACGGGCAGAACGCAGTAGTTTCCCAGAGATTGCACAGGGAATCTTCGTAGAGAATGTATACAGCATCTATTTGTCAGGGAGCCGGAGGCATATTAAATATGAGAGATAAATGTTGCTGCTGGTAAAGATTTGGTTTGAGAGAAGAGGTATGCTACCGCATAGTTAGATGATCTTGTTTCTGGAACTTACCAGGCAAAAGATTAGGAACTGGCGCTCGGGCTCACACACGCGCGCATTTACACCGAAACACACACTATCTCTCCAACACACACACACACACACAGACACGCATATGTTTAGATGAGAAATATAGAGAGCAGGAAGGCATGGAATGAACTACAAAAGATATCGACGGGTGTGAGGAGCCTGTAGAGACGGTTAAAGGTTGATATTCCTTAATTGTATATTAAGAGTAGTTAGAGGTGAACTAGAAGGAAGATAATGATGAAGAGAAGGATGAGAAAAAGAAGAAGAAGAAGAAGAAGAAGAAGAAGAAGAAGAAGAAGAAGAAGAAGAAGAAGAAGAAGAAGAAGAAGAAGAAGAAGAAGAAGAAAACGAATAGAAGAAGGAAGAGGAGGAGAAGGAGGAGAAGAAGAAAAAGAAGAAGAAGAAGAAGAACAAGAAAAAGAAGAAGAAGAAGAAGAAGAAGAAGAAGAAGAAGAAGAAGAAGAAGAAGAAGAAGAAGAAGAAGAAGAAGAAGAAGAAGAAGAAGAAGAAGAAGAAAACGAATAGAAGAAGGAAGAGGAGGAAAAGGAGAAGAAGAAGAAGAAGAAGAAGAAGAAGAAGAAGAAGAAGAAGAAGAAGAAGAAGAAGAAGAAGAAGAAGAAGAAGAAGAAGAAGAAGAAGAAGAAGAAGAAGTAGAAGAAGAAGAAAAAGAAGAAGAAGAAACAGAAGAAGAAAACGAATAGAAGAAGGAAGAGGAGCAGAAGGAGGAGGAGGAGGAGAAGAAGAAGAAGAAGAAGAAGAAGAAGAAGAAGAAGAAGAAGAAGAAGAAGAAGAAGAAGAAGAAGAAGAAGAAGAAGAAGAAGAAGAAGAAGAAGAAGAAGAAGAAGAAGAAGAAGAAGCAGAAGAAGAAGAAGAAGAAGAAGAAGAAGAAGAAGAAGAAGAAGAAGAAGAAGAAGAAGAAGAAGAAGAAGAAGAAGAAGAAGAAGAAGAAGAAAAAGAATTGAAGATTGAAGGGAAAGGAGAAGAAGAAATAGAAGAAGTAGAAGAATAAGAAGAAGAAGAAGAAGAAGAAGAAGAACAAAACTACAACAATAACAACAACATACGCATAAATGTCATACTGAAATTATGAATATTGCAACGCTGTACCAACCGTTTGCTGTTGCTGTTGTTATTGCCAGACTCCAGACAACCACAATATTTGATACCCCACTCCAAGATGTGCAGTCATACACATCTTCAAGCAGTTATATAGATAAAGATGGGGGAACTAACAGAGATGGTAAAATACCAATTCAAACGGAAATAGATGCTTTCGTGGGACTGGAAATTTGGTGGAAGTGAAAGGAAATTTAAATTCATACTGCACTTGAAATATTTAACTCTAATATGAAACCAATTTCTGGATGTGGGACGTATACTTATCTGGTTCACGAGGATTAGTGCAGCAAGCAAACACTGGACGTTTGATGATAGTTACATCCTTCAGTTACCTCCATAGAATCACGACGATGTTGAATACTAATCTGGCCTGTAATATAACCGGTTGATAGAAATGGTACATCTGGTAGATCCATCCCGCAAGGTGAAAGCCAGGGGATGTCCTATAGGGAATCATTAAGCCTGGCGCCGCTGCTCTAGCCCATCCTTCACGCCTGCTTTCCTTACAGTCACCAAGTCTCTAAATATGCTGGTGCATATTGGAGTCACACAGCCCATGAATAGGAGTGGGTTTCATGGCGTTAGAAGGCGTACCACTCGCCAATAAACTCAGTACACCTCTTTCATGGGTTCTATCTGTTCCGTAGATTTCTGGCTCTACAAGGGTCCACATCTTTATGGCGCAATAGGGGAAAAGTATGGCAGTAGACTAGCGCGTAGGTCTAGTAAGTAAGTAAGTAAGTAAGTTTTTACCCCACAAGGACATCACACAGCGATAAACATACGGTGAAAAAGTGCCACCATGCGGATAAGAATCACCCGTGGAGAGGTCCGGGAAAACCCTGATCAACCGTTAGGTTTTTTTAGGGCCTCGGGCAATAGCCGGATTGGGGCTTCAAAATAACGAAATATTGCGTCCCGTACAGGTAGGACGATGAAGTGTATGAAGTATGCGTGGTTCTTTGAAGATTCAGCTCGAGTGGCGACTCGTTGTTACCCATTTCGCTTCACAAACTAGTTAGCCAAATCACGGCATTTGATAGGCGGTCATACTTTTGTGAATGTAGTAATGAATTTCTTAGGTCTAAACGTGTGTATGTGTGTATGTATATGTGTGTGTGTGTGTGTGTGTGTGTGTGTGTGTGTGTGTGTGTGTGTGTGCTGTATGGTTTTTTTTTGTGGGGGAGGGGGGGGGGGGTGGTAAAAACCCATAGTTTTTGGATGAACATAGCCAAAGTCAAAGTCAAATTTAAAATCGAAAGGATCTAACAAGGTTTAAGTCCCAGGGATCTCCCTAATAACTACACTCGTTGAACGACTCGTACATACATAGGTAGCAAAAAATATCCATAAAAGTAGATACTCCTGGGTTGATACTGATTACAGCTTGCACCTAATACCAACTGACCTTCTAATACCAACTGGCCACCTTATACCAACTGACCATCTAATACCAACTGACCATCTAATACCAAATGACCATCTAATACCAACTGATCGTCTAATACCAACTGACCATCGAATACCAACTGACCCATTAAGAAAAGGATGATATCGCTGCACCACCAATAAGCTTGCAGACGGGACATTTGTACCTTGAGTTTTACTGTTTACGTAGTCTCCTATATATTTTCACGATTATCGGCGACTGTGGCTTAGGCGTTGCGAACTCATTTCGCAATGCCGTGGTGCCGGATTCGATCCCAACTGCAGGTGATTTGGCAGCATACCGTCTTGCGTTGGTTTCGGCAGTGGTACCAAAAGCCGACCGGTCACTGGACAATTGCAAACTGTAAAACATTAAAATTTGCCTTGAAAAACCACAACAACCAAAAATATGTTGGGGCTGGTTCTGCAAAGGCATGCTTATTTGCAAACGTAAACTGTATCTCTTTGGAGAGAGAAAAAAAAAAAGATGCCCCACGATACTATTTATGCAAACCTTATGCCCCACGATACTATTTATGCAAACCTTATCCAAACAATCGTTTGTTCCAGACGTAGACATTAATCGTTGAGATGGCACAACTGAAGAATCCTTGCAGACAAAATTCCACTGTTCTCGACGCCTGAAAGCGAACACGCACCTTCTGCTAGACGCTGTCAGTGTCTTGTTTAAAACATAATGAGAAAGGTTTTCCTTGTCTCCTGGTTTGCTCACGCAGCGTGTCACGGTGGCAGGGCAAAGAAATGTAGCAGTTGAAGTTGTAATTGTACAAGAAGTGTTCCTCCTTATCTCGGGGTATGATTGTTGAGAAAAGTCGCCTTGTGATGGGCGAGAATTGATGAGCCACAGGTGCAAGAGATCGGGGGGCAATCTTGTACCTGGCAGAGATGACAGATGTCGCGGTAATCTGGATGGAGATTGTAATAAATAATTCGAGTAACTGTTGGTTTATCTGTGTATTACAAATATCAGCGTAGACGTCATCAAACTAAAGTTAAATAAAGTAGAGAGGAACGACTTCATTGCCCTGCTTTTAACCTTATACGGCTCAGTGTCTTTCTGCAGAACGGCTAACGGCCTGCCGGAAGCGTCAAAGAAAGCATAAACTTTGTAGCTCCAACGACGATCCCATGGATCTTCGTAAAGTTTGCATTCTTGAAGTGAACGACGCATCTGTGAAACGAACCCACGACCTGCAGAACGTGGAGCAAACGGCGTAACCTCTTCATCATCTTTCTTATCTCCATCGTCGTGGTCAAGAGTTGCATTTATGAAATCCTCGTCATTTTCATAATTTCAGGGATGACACCACCAGGTAGCTGTGTCTTGTCTGTCTGCAGGGATGACACCACCAGGTAGCTGTGTCTTGTCTGTCTGCAGGGATGACACCACCAGGTAGCTGTGTCTTGTCTGTCTGCAGGGATGACACCACCAGGTAGCTGTGTCTTGTCTGTCTGCAGGGATGACACCACCAGGTCGCTGTGTCTTGTCTGTCTGCAGGGATGACACCACCAGGGGAACTATGTCTTGTCTGTCTGCAGGGATGACACCACCAGGTAACTGTGTCTTGTCTGTCTTTAGGGATGACACAACCAGGTAGCTAACTGTGTCTTACCTGTCTGCAGGGATGACACCACCAGGTAGCTAACTGTGTCTTACCTGTCTGCAGGGATGACACCACCAGGTAGCTAACTGTGTCTTATCTGCCTGCAAGGAAGACTCCACCAGGTAACTGTGTCTTATTTGCTTTCCGGGGCGACACCACCAGGTAGCTAACTGTGTCTTATCTGCCTGCAAGAAAGACACCACCAGGTAACTGTGTCTCATCTGCTTGCAGGAACGACACCGCCAGGTAGCTAACTGTGTCTTATCTGCCTGCAGGGACGACACCACCATGTAGCTAACTGTGTCTTATTTGCCTGCAGGGACGACACCGCCAAGCGTACACCTAATTTATGTGATAGTCACATACTTAAAAATTTCCTGAGGGACGAGATTCCTTTTTTTTAAAAAAATCAGTTACGCAACTGAAATTTCTTAATGTCAGTTACAAAAGTAAATTGGAAACAGCTTCAATATATGGAAATAATCTCAAGAAACACAAAGGCAAAACAAAGAACGGGCACGGGTTTGTAATGCGATGTTATAGAAACGCTGCAATGAAGTTTTTGTTTCCTTTTCACTGACAAGTTAATGCACTTAATGTCACACTGGCTGTCAAAGTTTCTGACAACAAGCAGTTTGTTTCACTCTGACAACTCCTGACATGACGTTTTGACGAGTAAAAATAAGCTTAGCTTCTGAGGCTCTGTTTCTTAAATATCCGTGGCAGTTGTTGTTCTAAAGGTAATATTATCCGTTAACCTTTAATTACCCACTGCTTTTATTGGAATCATTAATGTCGAGGACTGGGCGCGAACGAGCTGGGAGAAGGCAACAAAAAAAAAAAAAAATAGTTCAGTAATATTTGTTGTGATAGGTGAATTGTAGTCGGAGTTTGTGACGTAGTGGTGTAAATCCCGACATCCCAGGATTCAAATTTAGCTGCATTTATAGCAGTCGACATTGTCTTGATCTCGACAACGGTATGAGCGTCGTACCGTTAAGAAATCATTGACAATTTACTGAATCTAAAAACTGAAGTGCTTAATTAACTCATGCAAAAGCCAGTAAATGTTTGGAATGGGCTGCAAAACACCTGAAACAGATGTAACTAACTTTTGGTACTGGCGTAGGTAGGTGCTTTGCTAAAACAAATCGTCATGTTCAACTAGAATCCCCAAAGGGGAAGCTTTAGGTTATAATTGTGACTAGGTTATGTGTGGCATATAAAATGACTTAGCGTTGCAACCATCAGGAGCCATGAAAAGGACTCCTGCCGTGTTGCTGCGATCAAAGGGGACGGATCCAAGTACATGTATTGTCCTGACTGGCGAAGAAGTCGTCTACCGACGAGCTAATGGGTGATCCAGTCGCCGATGTTATTGGCGTAATTAATGTGGGAAGTCGTGTGTGGATGAGCCAGGGCAGAAAAAAAGGATTGGATTACAGAAGCAATTAGTTGTGACTGGTGTGTTTTTAGATAAAAATTAGTCTAATATACTACTGCTGCTGCTTTTTGTGCTGCCGCTACTGCTACTACTATTGCCGCTCCTGCTGCTGTTGCTACTACTACTAGTAATAATAGTAATATTAGTAGTAGTTGTATTAGTAAAAGCATTAAAGGAAGAAACCGGAGGAGGTTAAGGCGAAGAAGAAGAAGAACAACAAGAACAATAACAACAACTACAAACAACAACAACAATAACAAATTTATGATGAGAAGGAGAAACCTATTAAGGAAAAGGTCGAAAAAATAATTGAATGATATTCCTCAGTGTAAATCCTTGTCTGAATTTTAAACCCCACAATTTGTATAAAAATTCAGGGGGGAAATATAACTATTAAAATAAATTCACTTGGTAATTTCACAATTGACCCACAATACTTCCGTGAGAACCGAACATCCAACAGTGTACCCGACTACATGATCAATAATAACTCAATCTCTACGTTATCTATTAATATTCTGGACATTAAAATCTCATTTGACCCTTTATGATCACATTCAGAGATATAAACAGAAATGGAGTTTTAATGAGAATTTAAAGCTGAGCATCTGTGTATCATCTTATCTTATCTGTCATCGCCTCGCTTCCGTCGTGCCTCAGTGAGCAGTGGAATGGTGCTCATTTTATTTGGTGAGAGCTACAAAAAAATGTGTGGATGGATATTGTGTTACTGGGAACAGGGTGATTTCGACTGCTTAGAGTTAGGATCGTTCTTTTCTGTCTGTCTTTCTTTCTTTCTTTCTTTCTGTCTTTCTTTCTTTCTGTCTTTCTTTCTTTCTTTCTTTCTTTCTTTCTTTCTTTCTTTCTTTCTTTCTTTCTTTCTTTCTTTCTTTCTTTCTTTCTTTCTTTCTTTCTTTCTTTCTTTCTTTCTTTTTCTTTCTTTCTTTCTTGTCTTTCTTTCTTTCTTTTTTCTTTCTTTCTTTCTTTCTTTCTTTCTTTCTTTCTTTCTTTCTTTTTTTCTTTCTTTTTTCTTTCTTTCTTTCTTTCTTTCTTTCTTTCTTTCTTTCTTTCTTTCTTTCTTTCTTTCTTTCTTTCTTTCTTTCTTTCTTTCTTTCTTTCTTTCTTTCTTTCTTTCTTTCTTTCTTTCTTTCTTTCTTTCTTTTCTTTCTTTCTTTCTTTTTTCTTTCTTTCTTTCTTTCTTTCTTTCTTTCTTTCTTTCTTTCTTTCTTTTCTTTCTTTCTTTCTTTCTTTTTGTCTTTCTTTCTTTCTTTCTTTCTTTCTTTCTTTCTTTCTTTCTTTCTTTCTTTCTTTCTTTCTTTTCTTTCTTTCTTTCTTTCTTTTCTTTCTTTCTTTTTTGTCTTTCTTTCTTTCTTTCTTTCTTTCTTTCTTTCTTTCTTTCTTTCTTTCTTTCTTTCTTTCTTTCTTTCTTTCTTTCTTTCTTTCTTTCTTTCTTTCTTTCTTTCTTTCTTTCTTTCTTTCTTTCTTTCTTTCTTTCTTTCTTTCTTTCTTTCTTGCTTTCTTCTTTTTCCTTCTTCCTTTCTTTCTTTCAGTTTTTCTTTCTTTCTTTCTTTCTTTTCTTCCTTTATTTCTTCCGAAAGTATTAGGGATTTTTATGTCTTCTGGTTTGAAATTGTATCATGTCGTTAAATTTAGGTATCGATCGTGATTGTGATTTTGTAAAACTGAACTAGTTATGCTTCTCGTTTAGACTGATATTTTTTATACAGGTAAATTACTCTCACTAAGACCAGCCTTTTTTTCACAATGAAAGTCTCTCTCTGTGTGTCCCTCTCTCTCTCTCTCTCTCTCTCTCTCTCTCTCTCTCTCTCTCTCTCTCTCTCTCTCTCTCTCTCTCTCTCTCTCGTTTTTTTTACACACTAGAGGTAATATTTTTTTTGTTTCCCACAACTGGTAATTTTTTAAATTTTTATTATATGAGGCATCTGTTCTTTTTTTTTTTCCAAAAGAGGTAATTTCGTTTTTTTTTTTTTTTTCAAAATGGGCAATCTTCTTTTTTTTTCCCCCCACAAGCGGTAATATTCCTTTTTTTAAAACACAATCTTTTTGTTTCCACAAGAGACATCTAAGAGGTTTTTTTTTCCACAAAGGCCAATCTTCTTATTTTTAATCAAGGGGTGATATTCTCTCCCTCCACCACCACCTCCCCCTTTCCCACAAAGGACAATCTTCTTTTTCTCGCAAGCGACAATTCTCTTCTTCGCTTTCAGGGGATGTACACTATTATGGTAGGTTCCTGTTGTTCGTCCACTTCTGTGGTTTAGTATTGTTCCATACCGGTGTGGGTTCCAGGGTCCTATTATAGGGAAAACAAGAATAGACCCACTGAATACCCAAAAGCATGTCGTAAGAGTCGACTAATTTGGAGCTTCCTTCAAAGTCGGAGTGTATCTGCCTGAGAGGCAAGGATCCAACAGTCTGCATGCCAATGAGTCAGATCTGTAAAACGGATGCACACGCAATAATTTGGTTCTGGAACAGAACTGCAGTCCAGAAGTGGATGAACAACCAGAACTTTCCGCCGGAGTTTACAGCTGGTGAACGTGAAGAAGAAGTATTGTTCCAGAACTAAGTTTCGCGTGCACATCTCTTTTACGAATCTAGCTTATTTATGTGCGCAGACTGTTGGTTACTTACCTCTCAGGCATATGCACTTCGTCTTCCAAGGAAACACCCACATTTAGTCAACGGTTACGATATGCTTTTTAGGGATTCAGTTAGTATATTCTCTCCCCACCCTACTCTACTCGATCCTACCTCACAACCCACCATAATGGGGCTCTGGAATCCATGCAAGGAACAACAGGCAAAAAGAATGAAAATATTGGGAACTTGGGCCGTAAATCATATTCGCAAGTGTCAGCTATCTTCATTTCAAAAGTGGCATGGCTGTAAATAAAACAGAACAGTTCTTAATATGCCAGTCTCTCTACCAGGCACCTGGTGTGTCGTTTTCGCAGCCTCGCGGCGAGCGCCCCGACAACCTTCTAGATCCGGGGATAATGTCAGAGTAATGCTCTGGTAACCTGTAGACATTTTCCTACCGAAGAAATTTCAAACTCAACACGTCTACTCGACTCGAGTGCTCGGAAATTGATTGAGTTTTTCGGTACTCCTTAGCCGCGCTGGCGCCACCTGAAGTAGAATGTAGGTTGGTAAGTGTAGACTATATGTTCTTTATGGGACATTGTGAGTCGGACTGGTGAGATAAGTGGAGGCTCTTTAAATAGAATAAAATGGATGAGTTTGCCGGATTGTGGTTATTTTCTAAATTGGTATAACAAGTGTGATATAGTTATCGTTGGTTATGGAGATCAGCGTAGTAAAGTGGCAGTAACTGGTAGCTTACAACGGTGGGAGTAATCCCCAAGTGGAACTGCCGAAGGGCAGGAGGAGCTGCCAAGTGTTGCAGAATTGACATATACTATATCATAGCTTTATAAAGTGGGATGACTAACTCACTTGCCTATTACCTGGCAATTTCCAGCTGAGAGGCGAGACAGGTGAAAGAGCTGTTTACCACTTGATCACGCGGTTATTTGGGGTCCTGGTTATTACCACCCCCCCCCCCCCCAATAACGATGCATACCTTAACTAGTTAGGACAAAACTGTTGAAAATGTTATCGTTGTCTGGCCCTGTTCGATTGCACCTTTCCATATCTCCAGACGATAATTTCTTAATCGGTTGTGGGAGGCATTGGAAAATACATTTCTGTGAAAAATCAAGAACGTAAAATGCGATGAATTCAAAAAGAGCGAGGCAATCAGAGAGATGTCTGGGCAAATACCTGTGTTTAAGACTGCGATAAGACAAACAAGGTGGAGATAAACTGGGCACACTTTGAGACGAAATTAGCATAGAATTATTAAACAAGCACTGAAATGAGGAACAAACGGTATGAGGAAATAACGAGGTCTATGGAAAACTTTAAGAAGAACATTTTTACGAGAGGCTAAAAATGCTCGGCTGAACTAGATGTCAGAAACTGATGTTGTTGCATGTAATAGAACGGAGTGGATGAATAGAATACGAGCCCGGTGTGACGTCTAACGGTACACACAGGATGATGATAATGTGGAAGGAACAGGATTTCACAGCTTATGGCGATATCAGACATTCTGTCACGATATCAGTCACGCTGTCGACGATATCAGTCAAGCTCACGGCGATATCAGACACGCTGTCGACGATATCAGTCAAGCTCACGGCGATATCAGACACGCTGTCGACGATATCAGTCAAGCTCACGGCGATATCAGACACGCTGTCGACGATATCAGTCAAGCTCACGGCGATATCAGACACGCTGTCGACGATATCAGTCAAGCTCACGGCGATATCAGACACGCTGTCGACGATATCAGTCAAGCTCACGGCGATATCAGACACGCTGTCGACGATATCAGTCAAGCTCACGGCGATTTCAGTCAAATTCACGACGATATCAGTCAAGTTCACCACGATATCAGTCAAATTCACGACGATATCAGTCAAGTTCACGACTATATCAGTGAAGCTCACGGCGATATCAGCCAAGCTCTCAACGATATAAGTAAAGTTCACGGCCATATCAGTCAGGCTTACGGCGATATCAGTCAAGCGTATAGTAATATCAGTCAGGTTTACGAGCATATCTATCAAGTTCCCGGCATTTTAGGTCAAACTCACGGCGATATCAGTCAAGTTACGAGGATATCATTCAAGTTCACGGCTATATCAGTCAAATTCACGACGATATCAGTCAAGTTCACGACGATATCAATCAAATTCACGACGACATCATCAAACTCACGGCGATATCAGTCAAATTCATGACTAAACCAATGAAGCTCACGGCAATGTCAGCCAAGCTCTCAACGATATAAGTCAAGTTCACGGCGATATCAACCAAGCTCACAACCATATAAGTCAAGTTCACAGCAATATCAGTCAGGCTTATAGTGATATCAGTCAAGTTTACGAGGATATCTATCAAGTTCACGGCATTATAAGTCAAGCTCACAGCGATATCAGTCAAGCTTACGGCGATATCAGTCAAGTTCACGGCGATATCAGTCAAGTTCACGGCGATTCAGTCAAGTTCACGGCGATTCAGTCAAGTTCACGGCGATTCAGTCAAGTTCACGGCGATATCAGTCCAGACGAG
>CAJHNH020000285.1:245000-247500 GCA_905116865.2 Candidula unifasciata | reverse complement strand
GAATCGACTAATTGGGGGCTTCCTTCGAAGTCGAAGTGCGTCTGTCTGACAGGTAGAGAACCAACAATCTGCACACAATTAGGTCACATCTGTAAAATGAACAACACTTAGGTTCTGAAACAAGACTTAAAATCCAGAGGTGGACAAACAACCAGAACTTTCCGGCGGAGTTTACAGCCGGTGAACTCAAAGAAGAAGAATATTTTGCATATGAAACCTCTACTTTCCCTGAGATGCCTTTAATAATTTTTTTTTCGCTTCCTGGAGGTATAGTTTTTTTTTTTTTTTTTACATTGTAAAATATTTTCACTTACATATTAAAAAACAAAAAAAAAAAAAAAAAAAAAACAAACCAAAAAAAAAAAAGTCTGGGAATTAAGGACACTATATTTTCAGCCAGATATTCCTGAAACTCTTTATTCTAAATCGTTGACAAAGACTTCTCTCAAAACATTCCTTTGTTTTTTATCAATGTATTTGTCAGTAACATTCTACATTCACTGGCTCCTGACATTTCGCGTTGCCTTAGTACGGAATGTGTTATTATGCAATCGCTGAGTTCTGGCTTTGGGTGTAGTCACTTTATCGGGATGAGTTTCAGCTGATGAGTAGGCGCACGAACTTTCTAGAAAAAAAAAAGTGGAGATTCTTAAATTTAGCACGAAACAAACATGTGGAAACACTTTCGTTAATAGAATCGGTATCGGGAAATCACGTTTATTTTATGTTTGTCACAGAAGAATAAGACGATGCTAGTCTAGCAAAGGAATTCAACAGTTAGTCTTTATCTAGGGGACGAGCTTAAATACACAAAGGATTGTGATTCATTTCTTACACATGTCAAGATTTTCCAAAGACGAATGTAATAATGTGCAAGAAGTGATAGCGTGGATGTAATGGAAAGAACTAGGTTTGGGGTAATAACATAGATGTATGCTAGTTAACGGTTAAAGGGGAGAGAATCGATTTCACTCTACCGGATTATATCCCATATTGTTTGGTCTGTTTTGGCAGAACGGCTAGTTGCATGCCGGGAGCATCCTACAAAGCACGAACACAATAGCTCCGACGACCCGGTGAAAATCTCCAGGTGTCTCTGTATAAATTGCACTTGTGAACCGAACGACGCAGTCTTGAAACGAACCCACGACTTTCAGAGCACAAGGCAAACGGTTTGACAACTTCGACACGGAGACTCCCATTATGCCACACTGTTTAGTGTCTTCTCTTATGGTTTCCCACCACGGGGTTTTTCCAGTAAAATTGAAAAACACATTTAAAAACTTGTGTTTGTCTATGTTAAATTTCTGTTGTTTAAAAACTACGATTTTCAAAGTGATAAACCAACAAAGGTTGTATTTTTAGATCGCCACTGGCATTGAATTGTGGGAAAGAAGCAATGAAAGTAGACCTTTATATACAACAATAAGAAAGAAAAAAAAAACCACTGTTTTTTAGCCTCATAATGAGAAGAGAGACATTGGAGAACATCGTGACAACTGGAAAGATCAGTGGAAAAAGGGGTAGAGGCAGACCAAGAGAGATTATGCTGGATGCGCTGAAACGATGGCATGGAGGGATATCATCAAGAGAGCTGTTCCCGGCAACCAGGGATCGTGATCTGTGGAGACGTATGAGCGCCTACGTTAGTTGGCAGGGCATTCGATGATGATGACTTGCATTGACACAAAAGAGCAAAGTTAGTCTGTCTTTCATCGGTTTGTTTCCTGACAATTTCATCCTTATTAATGAGCGTTCTCTTAGACATTGTCTTCCAGAAAAGCCCAGTATCATCGCAGCTCAAAACGTCTTCTGGTCTACCCTCTGATGCCATTAGCCTCTGAAATTCCGTTACAAACTTTTAAGTGCCCCAGTTCCCCCAACCTCCATTTTTCCCAGCACTAAGACTTTCTCCATGTCTAACAGCACTGGATACCGTTCTATTCTGGCACTTCTCAAACCATCATATGCTATCTTTAAACTTATCATTTATGTTTTCGATAGTTTTGGGAGTTTGAACAATGGATCAACATAAGGGTAGTAACCCATAAGTGCTGCGTTCTACTTCTAACTCAAGAAATAGTCCAAAGAGTCTCAGCGCAGTGCACGAACTCCGTTATAGGACGGCTCTCATAAAGCAGATAAATGCCAGCGAAAGCGAACGAAAGGAACATATACCTGAGGACACCGACTCGGGTCACTGAGATCTGACGATGAGGTAAGCACCACGCAGTTATGACCTGGCAGAGCAAAACACTGCCAGGTAAAGATAAGAGCTTTTAACTTGCAACCGCCGCCCGATAGCGATCTGGTTCCTCACACGCGTGCGATGAATCACCTAACCAGAGTCGTCAATACTTGTTAGTGTCTCGCATTCAGTCTCCGCCCACGGCGATGTAACCTGTGAGCCTAGGGTGCGGCCCCCCCCCCCCCAATTAAAAGTTAAAAAAAAACAGTAAATGACTCTTTCCCCCGTCCCCATGTGTATTGTGCATATAGG